>JBBYHQ010000023.1:19248361-19302157 GCA_038382645.1 Spergularia azorica | reverse complement strand
CTGACAAAGTTGCTAAGACCTAAAAAGCCCATATGACGCATCACAAATTGGCCAACATGATCAGCGACTTTCCGGTTGTCCTCCCGCTTACTAGTGTAAGTATTGCCGACTATGGCATCTCCACTCCTCTGATCACCGGATTGATTCTTGTTACCACCCGTAACAACGTGATAAGTCGGAGGGTCGTCTCTCCCAGGTGGAGCCGGAGCATAATCATCTTCATCATCTGATTGTTCACAGCGATCATGTTTTGGAGCCTTATCACGCTTACGGAGACAGAGCCATCTACCACCCATCTTGTGTACCACAAGTGTTACCTTAGTTTAAAGTTTTGAAGGCTCTGTCACCCTATATAGGGAGATGGTGATGCTCGATCGAGTGTGTTGTACGAGGCACCAGATTCTATTTCTCAGAATGAGGTACATAGATGCACAATAGAGCATCCAGTTACTTTACGCTAGTGAAACAGGGTATTTCTAGATGGAAAAATGACATGACAGGAGCCCAGGAACAACAATGTTAGTCCGCTAAGATTTCTAATCACGCGACAATACTATAATGTTCCTTGCCCATTATTTTGGGATTGATAGCAAGACAAGTTTTCAGTCATTTTCATTCAGAAGACAGCCTAGAATCAGTTCAAAATACGCGCTCTAGTGTGCATCTATCCCCAAATGCAATCACTGTCACCCACGTAGTCAAATGGCCTGGTTCATACGCTATCAGTAGATTCGTTGGTAAGAAGTGATTCTGTCTCTCTGAGCCAGAAACGTTGCTAGGAAGGTCACTTAACTGGTGCAAAACGCAGCAGGTGTACATGTATCAGATGTCTGTTTTTTCACCATTTTAGCTGGAATTTGGCCAAGGAATAACACTTTGCTGATAGCGTACTCAGAAAAGAACAGTACAGAGAAAGGTAGTGTTTAGACTGTTTACTGCTGAATTGACCAAAGATATCTCAAGGGTGTCATACAGGCGTATTCTCTGAACCGTATTCCATCCGTAGGCAAGAAGTTATAATATAATCTAGCTTAACTAAAACATGAGTTGAAGGAATTGCATCAAATCAATCATTTACAAGAAAAATATTACTTTGAAAAACACACAAGGCGCTTAGTTCGTGAGAAGTTATACAAGATTTGGCATGTATAGTAGTTTATCAAGCAATTCCGGCGAGGAACAACACATAAAATGTAGTTCCAACACCGCTATACAAAATGAAACTAATATTCTTCTCATATTCCGTACACAGCCAGCCAAAGAAAATCAAAGAATTGATTGAATTCTGAAGGCAATTGTGTGTACCTCTTGTGGCTATGATGATAGTACTGCTTTCAGAGCATCTTTTATGTAGGGATACTTGAATGAGAATCCCAATTCCTTGGCCCTAGTTGGAAGTACTTTTTGCCCTTCCAGAACCTGAAGGAAGCATCGCGAGCACACTTATTACTCAGTCCTTATGTGAGTCTTAACTGATAAGCTGATAATCGTGATAAGAAAAAAAAAAAAAAACTTACTACAGTAGCTCCTTCTCCTAGAACAGCTTTGAGCGCAAAGTCTGGTACAGGTAGCCAAGATGGCCGACCCATGGCGGATCCCAGATGTTCACACATTTCTGCCAATCTAACAGGGTTTGGAGCAGTTCCATTGATAACACCTGAAGTACGACACCAATCATTGTCAAGACAGATATTGCTCGAGATCTCGAAACAGACTATGTTCTTTTGAAATTGCAGGAAAAATTTCAAGACTACAAACAAAAGTTGGTGGTTATACAGAGTCCAGAAGTCCGTTAATCACTTGCAACGAATAAAAAAGCTAAGCACAAAAGACTCAAAGGTAGTATCTTGACATCTCTGATTACTAGAAACAATGAAATAGAGAGACATATGAGAGAAACAGTTGAGAACATTGACCCATCACTTGACAGCTAAACACATTTACCTTCTGTATAAACTTTCATTGAGGCCATCATAAACTTTCAGTTCCCAAAATATAATCGTAAACATATCGTTGTCCGTTCGGTATCATTGCCGTTTTTGGGTTTTTTTTATGTGTATAAAATTTACTTAAACAAGCTACATAATTAACTTTAAATTGTTTGGTGCTATAATAGTTATATAGAAAATGAAAACTGACAACTGAAAACTGAAAAACAATTTTTATGGTTTTCAAAATCGGGACTTTGATTTAAAAAATAACTGAAAACTAAAAACTGAAAACAGAAAACGATACCAAACAGACCCGCGAAACTAAAAGTGTACTCTAACAAATAGTGATGTCAAGCGTTGTGGTAAATAAACCACCCGTAGCTAGTGTTCAAGGTGATTAGGCAAGAGCCGGGGTTTATTTCTCCAGCTAGGAGAGAGCTATTAGATAACTCAACGACGACCTTCCATGTTTGAGTTTCTACCTAGTACTTACTTGATGCGTAAGCTAAGTATGCTTTATTCATACAGAGAACTTGACTTGCTTGGCAGTTGATCTACATCTACTTCAATTAGTCAATGAACCTATATATCTAGTTATCTACCACTATCTAGTACTACTATTTAGAGCTAATAAAGTTTGACTAATTGGTACAAGATTACAAGTACTGTAGTAATTAATATGCCCCATATTAGTCAATATTCATCAATTGGTCAATAATCCGCCTATTACATAAAATATTTTTTTCAAATCTTCTACATTCAATTCCAATCATAATCAAATTAGCAAGCGGTTAATAAATTAAAGCTCTCATTTCCGGGCAGTTTCTCGTTCAAGTATCCGGAAAGCGGGGTAGCAAAATCCAACATGTGATGTTGACATAAAAATCAAATCAACTTTGCTGTACACGCATTTTACACCTTTAATTCACCTGTTCGGCTCTTCTCTTTTATACTTTCCAAACGTACAATTATTGAATGTACACGTACAACTTATCTCAGTATGGCTGAAATTAAGGGCAGCCAAACATCGTCCCTAGTGTTAAAGGTGACACATGTAGCGTCCGAGCTGGTTCCTCCCACAGGGCCAACGCCCTGCGGGTATAAGGAACTCTCGGACGCTAATGACCACCGGTTCCAATTCCCGGTGATTTTAGTATACGGGAATGACGAGCATACTGGTGGGGTTACCCTAAGGGGTAAGGACCCGGTCAAGATGATCAAGGAAGCAGTGGCGAAGGCGTTGGTGTGGTACTACCCTTTAGCGGGGCGGCGAACGGAGGACAAGAAAGGGAGGAAGCTAGTGGTGAAGTGTAATGGAGAAGGAATCATGTTCGTTGAAGCTGATGCCCATTTTACTCTTGACGACTTTGGTAACCCATTTATTCCTCCTTTTCCTTGTTTGGACCAACTTCTTTATCATGTTCCTTCATCAGGTTCTAGTCATGTTTTGGACCGCCCTTTGCTTCATATTCAGGTAAGTATGTACAACATACATATATTACGAACATTATTTAGGTGGAATTAAAAGCGTGTTATTTTCGACTTATTTTTATTAAACTTTGCGGCCTGAATCGGTAAGTAATTTGTTTCACATTTCTAATTTGTGTATGTAAGATTATGTTTACAAACAGGTGACGAGACTAAAATGTGGTGGATTTATAGTGGGGGTCTCTCTCGATTGCGTCATGGCTGATGCAACAGGACTAATCCAATTCCTGAGCGATGTCGGGATGCTAGCCCGTGGAGCTAACCATCCCCGGGTAAAACCTATATGGGACAACCACCTTCTTATTACTAATTCGCGTGTTGCGCTGTCTCGAGTTACCGGCGTACACGACAAGTCTGACGATGTAAAAGGGGCAACCATCCGGCCATTTGATGATGACTTGGTTCACAAATCATTCTTCTTCGGTACGCTTCTATAACTAACTATCCTCATATATTGGCACAGCACATTTCACATTTGAATTGAACGCGGCCATAGGAATTTGAAAAAATCAGTCATAGTTGAATATTTCAAAAGCAACTTAGAAAAAGAAAAAAATTAGTGTTCTTCATGCACATTTTCGAATTAGGTTGGTTCAAATTTACATTAAAGTATTAAACTATTCGCTGCAATCACGTTATACAAAAACTGATTGGTCATATGTTCGAATCCTACTTAAATGGATACAAGTATACAACGAGTCCATATTTAATAGGGTAATAAATTGTCTTTAATTAGATACGTCGATGAGTTTTACTCAATTACCGTTTGATCGAACAACGTAACAATAATCTATTTTGACTTTTGTCATACATACACTAGGGCCAAAGGAAATGGCTGTCATTGGAAGTTTACTACCGGCTCATCGCTTGACAACATCATCCACATTATTTGAGGTGCTCACAGCATACATATGGCAGAGTCGAACAATCGCTCTCAATCTCGAACCCAACGAGCTTGTCACTCTCAAATTTTCTATAGGCACACGAACCACAGTGATCCCACCTTTACCAGCCGGCTACTACGGCGTCAATAATCTCGTCGTGTACTCGACGGCCTTAATCACCGCAAACGAGTTAACCAACAACTCATTGGCGTATGCCCTAGAACTTTTGACTAAGGCCAAAGCTGGTGAGATGGTTGAGTACATGAAGCGTAGGCCAGAAGTATCCACATTAAGCACCTTTGTGGTTACCGACGTCTCAAATGTGGGGTTTAATCGGTTGGATTTCGGGTGGGGCGTACCGGTTTATAATGGTCTTGCTAAGAATAACGGGACATATGAAGGGATTGGATTTTGTAGTTATGAAACATTCGTAAATGATGTGGGTGAAACTGGGATTATGGTTCCTATTTGTTTACCTGAACGGGCTATGAACGCGTTTATTAACGAGTTTAATAGACTATTCGATGATGAATCCCATAACTTGGATCGTAATCTTGAATCATGCGTCATTTCTTCTTCATTGTAATATGTTTCGCCCTTTTGGTATATATATATATACCCTTATCATGTTGTCATGTTATACTCTAAATTGAACTTTTTTTGCTCATTAATCTCATGTTAATAAAAGCTCATATTGATCAATTTCTCTTCTCATTTACTTTACTTTAATAGTTTACAGTCTAAACATCTTTTCGGTGATCTAACTGAAACTATCGAATACTACATCGGTACGTCATGTAAAATTGAGCCACCCAAGAAAACTTGAGAACCACCCCCAAATTGTTTTTGTGTCATCCGGTGGCATATAAACTGTTATCCCTTTTGTTTGATTGAGCAAAGTCAAAAAACAAGTTTGGATCAAGATAATCCACCTATTCATGGGCTGGCCCAAATATAATATCAATGGACTAAATGCAAAGATAATCCAGTCCAATAAAAGAAACCCAACAGAAGTAGCCCATATCAGACGGCGTTGTTCCTAAACAAGCCATAATGTGGGTCCCATGGAGCATATTAGCCGGCTGCACGTCGGTCGAAACATCAATTATATGCTAATCACCCTTTCACATGTCTCTGTTTTTTTTTCTTTTCTTTTTCTTTTTTTTTTTTTACAAAACACAAAATAGGTCCTAACATAAAGCTTCTCTAATGTTGGCTAATGTAACGTCTCAAATGTGACAGGCGCACTACTCTGTTTCCTGACCTCCGCATCTAGTCAAAACGACATCGCACGTTCTCCGTCGTCTAGGTAGTCTTAATTATTGATTATTGATTACATTAACATAGATATGATAAAGATAATTATTTTGTTTGTAAAATGTGGACTCCCTTTTTTTTTGGACAATGATCAGCTTCGTGGTTATCATGTTTTGGACTTGCTTATTGATGACACTAAGTGATAATTTAGTAGGGGTTTGAAGCCGTATTATGGCGGGACCGAAAAGTAATGTTATAACAAATACGAGTATTACATAATAATTTAACATATAGTCGGAATAAAACTCAAGCACTACTCCCTTCGTTTGTTTTTTCTAATGCATGACCGTAAATCTTTACCGACTAGTTTACATATAGGTGAACGGAATGAGTACTTTGCAATTCTAATGCATGACCGTAAATTTTTACTGAATTGTTTAAATACGGAGTATATGCTTATCATTGCTAGTAGATGATTTAGCAAAAACAATCTCTTAAAACAAATTTTTTATTACAGTTGATTTTAAGTGGTCGTTTGGTTGCATACGGGAAATTCGGAATGCCCATGAAATTCTACTTCCCAGGTTGTAGAAATTCATATGAATTTCTCAAAACTTTTTAGTTGCATGTAGAAATTAAATTCTCACAGGAATTACCAATTACTAAGGGGGCTACGTAAGTCAATTCTTCCATTTTGTAGGAATTTGAAATTTCATGATTTCTCAATTCCCACGATTTTAGGCAACCAAACAACTCCAACAAATTTAATTCACGTGTAATTTTGAATTCTCGTAATTTTGAGTGAAACCAAACGACCATTAAGAATAAAGTGGATAGTCAAAAGTGGAAGGATATAACTCTAAATTAAAGCCTAAAAATGACCTGCTACGTGTGTATTGGATCTACTAATATGCCATTTGGATCATAGGCTAAGTCAACATGCATATGCATGTTGAGATTATACCACACAAAAGAAGGAAAAAATAATTGTCGAGGTCATTGTTCATTACTCATTAGGCACGTAGCACGTGTACCTCGTACGAAATACAAGTATACAACTACTTCTACAATAGTATGAGTATAACTACTTTTTGCGAGGTGAGGAATAGCACCACTATTTCAATCTTCTATGAACGTTTCCATTTTCTATGAAGTAATCATCTTAACTAATTGAAAATTTGAGATTATTAGTTGAGATCATGATCACTCATGCGTATAAACTCGATAAGTACGGATTACACAGGTTCTGAAGTCTCATGAAATTTCTCTAATATAAACCTTTCGAATAATCGGGTGAATATTCGATTACTCAGAAGCAGTGAAATCGGCGTTTCTTTAACTATCTTGAAAAAAGGATAGACAATATCTTGTGATATACTCATAACGCTCATACAATGCATCAATACACAGTTAATACATATAACATCATCAATTGCAATGCTTATACCATACTCCCGGGAGCACAAGGAGCATGGTGGTCCTCCTCACAATAAAGGAGTAGAGATCACACTTAAATATATTTTAAATTATTTTAAGTGTGGTCCCCACTTTTCTATTGTGATAAGGACCATCATGGTCATTGTGCTCCCGAGAGCATGATATAATTTGCGCATCAATTGTGTACTACATCGGGAACTAAACTCGTTGATAATTAGTTCACATGATTATCAAACTAATCACACCCAAAAAGATTTTACTAAGTCTCTATTCCTAGTACAATGAACTAGGGTCATTATTAAGTCTCATGTGCTCTAAAGTAGCCAAATTAGGTAAAACCATATTCTCATTAATCCCACAAGAAAACAAACCAAAATAACAAACACAAACTAAATACGACTTCCCTAATAAAAAAAGACTACCACTACGATTCTATTTTGTTATCAATAGATGCAAACTAATTCAATTCAAAGAGACCAATTCATCGGACGATATAATAAAACGAAAATTTCATTAATTATCTTCCACACAAATCTCATTAATCAATATTATCTAGTAGTACAATGTAATAATCAATAATTTATGCGAAGGGACAAGTATAAAATAATTAGACCCTATATATACTGCGGAGATAGAGGGGAAGAAATTTGATTGATTGAGCTTTATTTTGAGAGGTCCAAATGCGGTCGGAATGAAACCCAAATGCACCCCAAATTCATCCCCCATTTTCTAATCCAAAAGGTATAAAAAAAAAGAGTTAATTTTTTAATTAAATTCACGCGTTAGTCACCAGAAAATCCGTGATCGTATATAATATTTTAGTCATATCTTTTCTCTCTCCTACCATTTTTTTCTAGAGAGAGAAAGGAGGGCTGAGGAGAGAGAAAGTGAAGAAACAAACAAACAGTGTGTGAAAGAAGATACAGACATGGAGAGAGAAAGAGAGAGCGCTATCTCCGGTTAGACTAAGTTAGCAATCAGTGACTTTGGTTTTGCTAATTTGCGCTTGGTGGCGCATTTTACTCTGATTTATGCCTCATTTTTCTGCTAGGTATATTACTATTTATTTACCTCTCCTTTAATTAACACTACTTTCTGATTTCAATTTCATGTGAAATATGAAACAGATTTGATTTTTATTGGTGGGTCATGTGATTTTTTTTTTTTTTTTTTATTTACTGCTTGTTCTTGGTGATTTGATAGTTGGGTAGTAGTTCTTTTTAGCTTAAATTTACTGGGTTTTTGTTGTTTTTTTGGTTGTGTATGATTGTTTTAGGTTTATGTGTGAGAGTGAGCTGCTACAGTTGATTATTGTGGATTTTCGCTATTGTTTTTGCTGGTGAAGAAACTTGAAGAAGAAGTAGAGAAATTATTATTGTTATTATTATAGAGAAATGGGGGATACAGAAAGGGGGAATATTGATATGATGCATAGATTGCAAAACCCATTTGGGGGTTCAAGACAACAACTTTTATCATCAAGTAATCATCTTGATGTTTCTCAGTTGAGCATATCCCAAATCAGGCCTCCTTTGCCTCAAAATCCCCAAAATTTGCAGAATTTTGGGTCTGATAGTAGTGGTAAAAGGGCTGGTATTCCTCCAGCACATCCACCTATATCACCTTATTCACAGGTTCCGGTGGCGAGGCCGGGGTCTCAGAATTTCGCCCGAGGAGCGTCCCATTCACGGTCGTTGTCTCAGCCGTTGTTTTTCTCGAATGATTCTTTGCCCCCTTTGAGCCCGTCTCTTTATCAGAATTCGGCTTCTCCATCAAATGGGGGTGGCGATAATGTGAATTCGTTGAATGGTGTTTCGATGGAGAGTCGTGATGGGGGTGGGAACGCGATGTTGCCACCCTCACCTTTTGGTAGGGGGAACTCGTTGCATATAACTGAGGGTCTTCCACCTCGGAAGTTGCATAGGCGGTCTATTAGTGATATTCCGTTTGGGTTTGATAGTGTATTGCAATCGTCACCACCAACTGTGTCTATGGCTCCTATGAGAGGTCATGGTGGGTTGGAGAGGAGTTTGTCCGGGGGAGAGTACCCTGGGTCAGCTAAGCCGGCACAATTAGTTAAGAGGGAAATGAGTTGGGATAGGAACCGAAATGGCAATGTTGAGGGTGAAGTTGTGGATGACTTGCTCTCAGCTTATATGAATATGGACTCGATTGATGCTATGAACTCTTCTGGAACTGATGATAAGACTGGTAATGAGAATCGAGATGATATGGATAGTCATGCTAGTGGTTCCAAGACAAATGGCTGTGACAGTAGTGATAATGAAGCTGAGAGCAGTGTAAATGAGAGTGGAAGCAGTGGACAGAAACCGATGACTGCATCTTCTAATGACCGCAAGAGGAGTGCTGCCGGTGAGGCTGCTCCAACCTCCAGACACTACAGGAGTGTTTCAATGGATAGTTTTATGGGTAGTATGAGTTTTGGTGATGAATCTCCAAAGGTTCCACCTTCTCCAAGTACAGGTGTGGCCCAGCTGTCCTTGAAGGATCCTGCTAGTGGAAATTCAAATGCTTTCAACTTGGAGTTTGGTAATGGAGATTTTACAGCAGCTGAGATGAAAAAGATAATGGCCAATGAGAAGTTGGCCGAGATTGCTTTAACTGACCCTAAGCGTGCGAAAAGGTGATTTCTTAAATGTTTGGTCTTACACAATCTATGATACCCATACTAACAGTCAATTACTCCAGATTGCCATAAATTTTGATCTCTTTTTTTGGTAATCTCAGAATTTTAGCCAATCGTCAGTCAGCTGCACGCTCAAAGGAACGGAAGATGAGGTATATATCTGAATTGGAACACAAAGTCCAGACTTTACAAAATGAAGCCACGACATTGTCTGCACAGCTCACATTGCTGCAGGTAGGTTATCAGTTGATTGCTGATGAAGAAGTGCATTTCCATTGTTCTTTGTCACAACTCACTGTTTCTTACTGAAGTTATTTCTCGTATGAGCAGAGAGATTCTGCTGGCCTTACTAGCCAAAACAATGAGTTGAAGTTTCGTCTGCAAGCCATGGAGCAACAAGCTCATCTCCGAGAAGGTATGGTTTTCACGTTTTTATTTCTGGATGCGTGTGTTTGAACAATATGTGATGTGCATTTCATCTTGGTTATCGAAATTTACATTTGTGGTATATATTTAATCTTGTATTGCAATCGCTTATTGTCTCCCTTCATAATGTCTTTGGTCTAAAACTTGTGATTATTTTGTCAAAATGTGTTGGACCATTTGCTTCTGTTGGACTGTTGAATTCGTTTAGGTGAAAGAAAAATAGAATAGTAGTAGTAATAAACATGAAAAGGGTTGCTGTTTCTACATAATGTCGACAACATTTCACTGCTGTTGAAAATCTTGATTTTGCACCTACTTGGCTGATGTTTAGATCATCCATCTCAATGGTACAGCTAAATTTGTTCACTCCATGATTAAAGAATATGTGTGTACACTCATCTTCTCTTTATTAGAAAGGTCTTCGCAAAAGAGAGAATCACACTTCACTTGTTAAGATGCATATATTCCGTTTTTCCTTCCTTGGCAAGATGGCATCATTTCTTCCACATATAATCAACTGCTTTTGTGGGTTATTTGTCTAAGATCTAATAAAACTCAAATGGATCGTGGGTGATTTTGCAGCTTTAAATGAAGCATTAACAGCGGAAATCCAACGCTTAAAGGTAGAGACTGGAGAGTTAAGCCCGGAGGCCATGTCTAAGTGTTTTGGGAAGCAGCTTTATATCAATCCACAAATGTTCCAGCTTCACCAGCAGCAGCAAAAACAGCAGCAGTCAGGCCAAAACAATGCCCCTCAGCCGCAACAGCTATCACAGGAGCAACGAGCTCAGGACTCGGGTAATGGATCAGCGACAAAAAACGAATCAAAGCAATAATGCTTCTGAAGCATGGAAACCTAGCCCTGTTGAGCCCCTCATTGGCCTCTCTTTGCCAAAATGGCTCAGTATTTGTTACTAGCTTGCCCTTTCATACTACTCATATGTTAGTTTCACATCCAACAAGGAAAAAGACTTCTGGTAATTAGCTGTAGATTCATTTTGCATAGAGTTACTGAATCATAAAAATTTAATTACTATGTTTAGGAAATTTGTGTTCAAATGCAAAAAAAATTGTTTAGACATGTTTTAACACTTTAGCTACACAAATCTGTAGATCAGTAAAGTAGTTGTGAATGTACTAAGGTGTTCAAACAGTGACCTTGCATTTCCAGTCAAACCAAAGATTTTGGTTGTGTATACGTTATGCAATTATGTTCTACTATATTTTCCTTACATATCAGGGTAAACTCAATCATTGCTGTGATCCCAACCACCAAATTGTTGATGTTGGCTAATATGATCCGTCATCTGAAACATATAATCTTGTCTTGTTAATGACACTTCTACACTTCATACTTGAAAGTGTGTTCAGGCGAGAGTTCATCTACGCTTGCTTCTCTAACCAGTTCGACTAGCTAACATTCACGTTATTCAAAATAAACCCGCATCATTATCCTTAGCTTTCATGAAGTTGGACCCTTTTGTTAGAGGGGATAAGAGTAATGAGAGATTACATATAATGACATTGAAGAAGCAAAAGGTTGCAATTGAAGTCATTGTCTCATTTTTTTGGAGGACCCCTTGAAAATAAAGAGGAGGTTGATTAGTGATAAGGCAGTCGATTTTACACTCATCTCTCTGTTTGTCCCTGCATGAAGTAAAGTCCATAAAGAAACCCATATTATGGTGAAAAGTGGAAGGTTTTGTTTTTATTAATGTGGACTGTATTATTATTAGCTACACTTTCTCGAGACAGGTCTCTTTAATCAATGTCACAAGATACACGAGATACCTTTTGCTAACATCTTACCTGGTAGGGAGTCCTACTACTATCACAATAACTACATAATTTAGTGCTCTATAAGTCTATGTGAACATATTGAATTGCTCGCCAAAAACAAAACAAAAAAAAAAAAAAAAACATATTGAATTGCATCAAGTTGTACCGTTGATCATGTCGCTGTTAGAAGTCTAAAAAACTAGATGGGTGCTAATCTTTTCCAAAAAGGGTCAAGTGTTTCTTTGATAGGATTTGTATTGATAACTAGTGTCCTATGTTATCTTCTCCTATAAGAAATATCTCATATTTTGAATTCGGTAATTTCCTATTTTCTACTCTATTTTTCAAACTTATGAGAAATCTTAGGACTAACTTTTTCATTTCATTCTCAATGGCGTAGTAACAAAAATCTTACTTACGATTGAAATAACGACATTTTCTCTGAAAACCAAATACTCCGTATACAACTTGCACTAGCAAGTTACAACTCATGGGAGGAATCTGGAATCACCTCCCAACCTCCCCTCTCTCTCGCATGGGTTGGGTCTAGAAACCCCATTAACCAAATCCTTACACAAGGAGGCCCAATTGAGCAGCCCGCTATACACCCCAGTCATGATGATATTATTAAGTTAGATTAAGTAACTTTTAACACAAGAGTTTGCTTAGTCAGGATGGCCGAGTGGTCTAAGGCGCCAGACTCAAGTTCTGGTCCTCGTTTGAGGGCGTGGGTTCGAACCCCACTTCTGACATTCCTTTTTTTTCTTTTTTCTCGATATTCCGATTATACCAAAACGATGCGTTTTATCGATTCGCGCGTAGCGTCAATTATACAAAACCCTAAAGAAAAGATAAACCCTCGCCATTTCCCCAACCCATCAGTCCACCACCACCTATTTCCACCGCTGAGTCAACTCGGTCCGCCATGCCCGAGTCAATCAGCCAGTCGATTCCTGACAACTCGGTTCCTCCACTCTCTGTTTCGTCCCCTACGCAGGCTCCCACGGCGGCGCCACCGGTGGATGTTTCTCCGCTGTCGGCAGTGGAGCCACCACCAATCTCATCCACCGAGTTAACTCAGTCCGCCATGGACGAGTCAGTCACCGAGTCGATTTCCGACGACTCGGTCCCGCCACCTTCTCTTGCGCCTCCCACGGTGGCGCCACGGATTGATATTACTAAGCTGTCGGCGGAGGAGCTGGTGGCAAAGTCCATAGCTCCGGTGAAGAAGGAATTTATGCGACCGCCGCCAACCGGTAGGTCCACCTCGGAAAGTAAAAAGGAGGACGATGATGATGATGATGAAGGCGAAAAGAAGAAAAGTGTCGTCAAGGAGAAGAAATCAAAACGCCAGCTCAAGCGAGAACGCCAAATTGTCAGTTCTATATCATATATTTAATAACTCTCGCATTTTTTTCAACGAACATTCGATTAAAATTCATTCGTTTTTATGCAAGTGATAAACTTTATTCATGAATATAGCAATTAGGTAGTATGGAATTCGAATTTAGGGGGTTAACTTAGTGTTATATTGAACATGGTTAGTGTTGGTGGCACATTATTAGGTTTGCGTACATTCGACCCCCCCCCCCCCCTTTACCTCGGCTCTGGGGTAATGATAAAAATGTAGCAATGTCATGCTGGAATATGGTTTGGCGGTCAATTGATTAGCAAAAGCAATTCCCTAGCTTGTAATGGTATATTGGTTCGGATTGTAATCGAGTTTGTTTTTTTCAGTGCATTGGATTAATTGAATTTGAAGGTCTGATATTTGTGTTATGGCGATTTTATAAGGGAAAAGAACTGATTTTTAGGGCATTTTTGTATTGATGTCTTGGTTTGAGTGGTTAGGGAAAGTGACCTTAATAATAGTAAGGTCACGATTATGAACCTTCTGTATTGAACTGGTTTGTGCTTTTTTGAGTGGCGATGGTTGATTCTCTCTAAATGTTACAGGAGCGGAAGTCTGCCCTACATCTCTGCCCACAGGTTGCAAAGGCTGAAGATATAAGTGCTTGTCAATATGGTGATAAGTGTCGGTTTAGCCATGACTTGGAGGCTTATAAGTTACAGGTAGTGCAAAGTTTGGGTCTTTCTGCTTTGATCATGATTGCCTACTTCTTTCACTGACGTGTCTTTTTGGTCATCTGTGCAGAGACCTGCCGATCTTGAGGGAGAATGCCCATTCAATTATGCTAATAAACGCTGTCCTTATGGAGTGAGCTGCAGGTTTACCGGTACCCATAAAACTCTCTCGGGTGAGATTTTGGATACTTTGAAGGAGGGAGTTGAAGTAAATGTACTGAAGAAAGATGTTCAAAAGCTTTTATGGAAGAATAAAAACAACTTCCCTAAGTCAAATGCTGCTCTCAAACAGCTTGGGCTTGCGGTATGCACTCTTTAATTACTTTAATTGTTTTCTTTTTATTCTAATCTCTTACAGGTCCTTACTCTTGAGGCTACATAGATGCCTTTCGTCATAAAATTAGTTCATGAAACATAGATTTACTAGAAACTCTGAAAGTAGTGTTTAGATATTGTAATGGGCTAACGAGAGATCTAGAATTTACCAACCTTATTGCCTAAGTGATTCATTAGTCATGAGCCCATGATAATCACTCTTTTTAAGTTGCACTTTGTTGTTCTTTTCTTTGATCGATTTAGGCTTGTATCTTTGCTCTTTGAATTAAAATGTGCAATGTTGCAGGGGAAGGGCTTCACAAAAGTAACAGATACTGAAGAGAAAGATGCTGCTCCCATTGTTTCCAATAGTTCACATTCTTTAGAAAATAATGGTTGTAAAAAGGATGACACTAATGGTAGACAGGACGAGTCTCCTGTGCTTCCCGAAGAGGGATCTGTTGGTGGTGTTCCAGGCACAGAGGACAGCAGACCATTAAAGAAAGCAAAAGGAGACGATGATGAAAAACCTTCTTCTGATGAAATGGAAAATGGTTGTTTACAGCCTTAGCCTACTAGATTTTCATGTTGCCTTTTCTTGATCGTGCTTATTCTCACTTGCTTTATGCTCTGCTTTTCTAATGTTACTTTTGGGTATGGCAGGGGATGCTGAAATGAAGGACTACCTAGGTGATAAACCACAAATAGTAATTAACTTTTTGCCTCCAGAGACCGATGCCAGCTTAAAATTACAGCCACGGGAGAGGAAACTGATAGACTTCAGGGGGAAAATGTATCTTGCACCCTTGACTACTGTTGGCAATCTTCCTTTCCGTAGAGTCTGCAAGGTTCTAGGAGCGGATGTTACATGTGGTGAAATGGCTATGTGCACAAATCTTCTTCAGGTCAGTTGCCTTCTACTACAAGTAGTTCCATTAAAGGATGATATCAGCTTCTAGAAACGACTTGATCATCGGTCATCCCTACTTAGTGCCGATTAATCCTTAAGGTTTGTGATGGACTCTAGGAAGTGTAGGTAGAAGATGTTGGCTTCTTGCTAATCATTGACTTGATTTTATTCTATGTGAAGGGACAAACTTCAGAATGGGCATTGCTGAGGCGGCATAAATCTGAGGATCTCTTTGGTGTACAAATTTGTGGTGCTTATCCTGATACTGTAGCACGTGCTGTTGAGCTTATTGACCGGGAATGCTCAGTCGACTTTATTGATATTAATATGGGGTGTCCAATTGACCTTGTTGTGAATAAAGGAGGTGGATCAGCTCTTCTTACAAAACCGTTACGTATGAAAAATGTTATACAATCTGCTTGTGCTTCTTCAGAGAAGCCTATTACTGTCAAGGTACTCTTATATAGTCTTTTTTTTTCTTTTTGTTTTGCATGCATGTGGCTTACCCGGCCCCAAATCATTTTGGGAATAAGGCTTAATTGTTGTTGTTGTTGCTGCTGCATGCATGTGGCTGAGAGGCTCATTCAGTGTTGCTGCTTTTTGTCGACTTGTGTGTGAAAGCAAAAATAGGTCTCTTATGTTTTCGTTCTTGGGCTCTTGCTGTATTATGTGCATGGGAATCATTTTGTTCTTGCTTCTCCTCATGTAGTCTGTTCTTGGATGCTTTTCCAGTGTCTAAGTTTTCAGTGCTGTCTTGTGCTAATTTGTTATTTGTTTAACATCCAGGCTAGAACTGGTTACATTGAAGGTAGGAATCGAATAGACTCCTTAATATCTGACATTTACGAGTGGGGAGCTTCTGCTCTAACGATTCATGGTCGATCTCGTCAGCAACGATATAGCAAACTTGCTGACTGGGAGTACGTATACAATTGTGCTCAAAAGGCTCCCAGCTCATTGCCAGTTTTAGGAAATGGGGATGTCTTTTCGTATCTAGACTGGAACAAGCACTTGTCTGACTGTCCTGAGCTCTCTTCATGCATGATAGCGCGAGGAGCCTTGATAAAGGTTTGTTGAGTTCTATGTTGATAATCCAATATGTGAATAGATGAATGTCTATTTTTTTGTCTACTTATATTGTTTTGTCATTTGCAGCCATGGCTATTCACTGAAATCAAGGAACAAAGGCAATGGGACATCAGTTCTGGTGAACGGCTAGACATTCTGAAAGATTATGTACGTTTTGGCCTTGAGCACTGGGGTTCTGACACTAAAGGTTGGTGTAAGCGTTGTAATAGTTGTTACTCTTCAGTACATTTTCTAGGTTTTGCTTCGAAACTTGTTGAGGTGGTGTCGATCTTAAGATACTGTTGTATGAGAAATAGCAAAGGTTGGTTAGTGTATGGATGAAAGTAGTCTATTCAATGGTAGTTGGTGAAAAGTCAAGGAATCACATCATTTTAGCCTTGTTCCCCCCCTGCTCAGTTCCTTGGCCTAGAACACAAGCTACGAGTGGCGTTGTAGTCCTCAACAAATGATGTTGGCTTATCAAGAAGCGGGAGAGAAAATAACAGAGGTGTTGTTATTACTTATGGTGGCTGTTCTATGCAAGTCGAAGCTAGTCAGTTGTAGCAAATCGTTCACAAGTTTGAAGTTTGTCGTATAATCATTTCAACGAGGTGCTAATGAATATTTCTCAATGCAGGAGTGGAGACAACTAGGCACTTTTTGCTGGAATGGCTCAGTTATATGTTCAGATATGTACCTGTTGGTCTACTGGAAGTTGTTCCACAACGATCAAATTGGCGTCCACCTTCATATTATGGCCGCAATGACCTAGAAACAATGATGGCGTCTGAGTCTGCAGCAGACTGGGTTAGTAAATTTCACTGCTTCTTTTTTGCACACTTAAGTGGTAGGAAGTAAGGTCTTTCTGTAACATTATTTTCTTTTTCGCTTTCTTCTTTGCAGATTAGGATCTCTGAGATGTTGCTGGGCAAGGTTCCGCCTGAGTTCACTTTTTCACCAAAACATAAATCTAATGCTTATGACAGCGCGGAGAATGGCTAATGTAAGTTGCCAGCCTTGGAAGTTTTGCCTGATATAAATCTATTGATTGCTGAGATCAGAGAAATTGCATTGGAGTACAATGCCTCTATTAGTATTCATGGTTAACTAGCTTCAGTAACGTATCTTGTACCCGATTGCTTGTTAAGTCTGAGTGCAGATATCTAGTACGTATGAATTATGAAGCATAAAAGTTCTGGTGCACTATTTGTTCAATGAACGAATGTATACCTCATTGATTTATATCATTTGGCTTGTGTTCTTTATACGCAATGATTTATATAGTTTTTCCAGTTCCCTTTTTTTTTCTTGGTGTTCATCTTGTTCAGCGCTTCTGCTTGGTTCTTTAGTCCACAAGTCATCAGTTCATTTCTGATCAATGATGCTTCAAGGCTCAGCTTATGTAGGGGAGATTGGGAGTGCGATGAACTTCGCCTTAACCACGAGGGTGAGACTTTGTGAGTTCCCAACGTTTATCAGTTAGTATTACATGAAGTTAACTTGAAATGTAAAATCACCCTAGAAAACTACTGCATATGCTGTAATGCTCCAAAATCATGTTACTGAGCAAGGACTGTCCCTGTTAGTAAGGGTGTCAGTGGAACACTTTGGTATTCAAAGTTACATAAGATCAAATTTTTACATCAAACTCATGAATACAGCATCTCAATGTCTGAAATCACCCAACAGCTGCAGTTACATTTGCTGTTACTGATTTGGAGGAACGGGATACTTTCCTGTGAAGCAAGCATAACAGTAGCTCGGAGCATCACCTCCCATGATGGTCTTCATCCCATCAATCGACAAAAATGCCAGTGAATCAGCTCCGATGAACTCACGAATCCCTTCCAAAGACAGCTTATTTGAAATCAGTTCACCCGGACTGGGAGTATCCACTCCATAATAACAAGACCCTATAATTGCAGGGCTGGCAACTCTCATATGCACTTCCTTGGCTCCTGCTTCCCTGATCATCTTCACAATCTTAGACGATGTCGTTCCCCTCACGATTGAGTCGTCAACCACCACCACCCTCTTCCCTTTCAGAACTTCCTTTACTGGTAGAAGCTTCAGCTTAACACCAAAGTCCCTCTTCGCCTGTGAGTAACATACCAACGTTCATAGGTTTAGCTAGAGGGAAATGAGAGCAAAAACAACATAAATAGTAAGGAAAGTTATGTCATACCTGTGACTTCTCAATGAAGGTCCTTCCCACATAATGAGACCTTATAAGCCCTTGCTGAAAAGGCACCCCAGCTTTCGCGGCATAGCCAAGGGCGGCCACCACGCCAGAATCAGGCACTGGGATGACCACATCACAGTCAACAGGAGACTCATCAGCTAACTTTTCCCCAATGGAATGCCGAAATGCATAAACAGATTTCCCAAACACGTCTGAATTTGGCTGTGCAAAGTAAATGTGCTCGAAAACACACTGCTTTGGCTGCTCAGGACGAGCCAGTAAACACATAGATGAAATCCCATTTGCATCCACAATTACTATCTCACCAGGAGAAACTTCTCTCTCAAGTTTCGCCTCGACGAGGTCCAACGCACAGGTCTCTGATGCAAACACAATTGAACCATTTTTCCTCCTTCCCATAACCAGTGGCCTAAACCCATAAGGGTCTCTCACAGCAACCAATTTATCCTCAGCCAAAAACACCATAGAAAAAGCACCTTTCAGCTTATCACAAGCCTCAGCAATCCTCAAAATCAATGGCTTTTCCTTTCCACTCGATTTCGCAATCAGATGAAGCACAATCTCCGAATCAGAGCTTGTATTAAACACAGAACCTTCTTCTTCAAGCCTAGATTTCAAAGATCCAAAATTTACCAAATTTCCATTATGAGCAACTGCTAGGGAGCCAAACTTGTAATTGGCAACAAAAGGCTGAATATTCTTGACAGTGGATTTAGCCCCTGCTGTTGAGTACCTAACATGTCCTATGGCAGAGTTTCCTTTCAAGTGATCAAGGACCTTTCCTTGGTTAAAAACCTCGGAAACGAGTCCGAGGCCAGTTATTGGCTGGAAAACGCCTGCATTGTCCACGGAGACAATGCTGGCGCCTTCCTGGCCTCGATGCTGGAGGGCATGGAGGCATAGGAAACAAAGATAAGAAGCTTCAGGGTCACCATAGATTCCAACAACCCCACATTCTTCCCTATGTTTATCGTCATGATCAAGGAATTGATCATATGGGTTGTTGTCAAGATTCAAATTGATGGGTTTTTTAGAGCAATTTGTGATGAAAATTTTGTGGGTTTTAGATTTGTGTTTTAATGTGGAGAAACATACAAAGGAGGGTTTTGGTAGGGTTTTAGGTAGGAATTGTGTATGGAGTTTTGTCGAGGGAGAAACGGAGGAAACTGTACACAGATTTGCGGAAGCCATTAATTTTGTTGTTAAAAATAAAAAATTAGGGCATATGACCCTGAAGAATGAGCAAGAAATTGAGAAGATTATGCATGGAGATCGAGGAGAAATATAGGTTTAAATCAAGGAGTATAGATAGATTAGTATTAGGAGTTTCATATTAACGCTGAAATTGTCCGTCTTCGGTTAGGAGTCGTACAATACACTATCTATAAAAATATGAATTTTAGTAGCACAATACTCGAGATGTTTTTCTTTCTACGAACACGACATTATCCTTCCGTACCTTTCCCGGAAGAATAGGGGATATAACTATATCACGTAGGAATAATGGACATGGTCTTCGGAATAAGTACGTTTATCCTCAAATTGGTACGGCAAGTACCTTTCTTTGTAGGATCATACAAATTGAAGGATCGTGGCTTAATTTATTCAGTCAATGGAAACATCAAGTAAACATAAGTGTGACATTTGGCCTAGCAACAATTTCTGATTTCAAGTGTCAACTTTGAGTGTTTCCGTCATCTTAATAAACTAAAAACGTAACTTTTAAATTGTAAAGTACATTTGCTGTAATTGCAGTGTGTATGTACTTCATCGTCGATGATAAAGTGATAAACATACTAATTGAAAAGAACAATCTCAGTCGCACATTCCTTGGTGATATGCATATTCCTTAGGAAGAAAGACATAATAAAGGAGGGGAATGTCAATGCCTAAGAATACTTTTTAGTTCATCACTTCATTGATTAACAAATTGGTATAAGTGTCTCGATTTGGTTAGTTTATGTTACTAATTTTCGAGTAAACTTGATTTGCCATATAAAAAATGCATTATGTATATGCCATTAATCATCTACAATCATTACACCAGTCACATTTTTCAATACGCTTACTCCCAAACAAGTCTGATTGACTTACCTAATACCAAACGTTCTCAAACACAAAATGTTGATCTCGATCAAGCACTAATTGAAACTTTAAACATACAAACAAACCAACACTCAACGCAACTAGACTCCCACCCATGACCCACCTCTATCAAGTTACTAAGTTTCACCAAGTCTGACATTTCCTCACCCCATCACTCCCATAGCCAAACCGAACCCACTATACCACCATATCTTCTTCAACAAGCCTCCATCTCCATGTCACCAAAGAGTGGATTGAGTTAGGTTTCTTGGGCTAAGCCCACTACAAAAATTAAAATTAACCCATCATTGACCCAATAATACTGTGGACTATTCCCCAAGAAACAAGGCAAATAAAAAAAATAAAAAAAATTAGGGTTTAACTAACCATCATCTTCAACCTTTTTCTCTCTCTCCTCACATTGTTTTCTCTCTCCTAAGTCGAAGAAGATCCCAATTTTCCCCCAAATTATCTCAGATCGGAAAAAATGACAGTTACAGCTCTTCCCCAATTTTACAGTGGCGTCAGCACGCTTGCCTCGGTAAATTTTCCCCCTTTTTTTTATTTTTTATCGTTTCAATTGCAATTTTGTGTAATTTTGTCCATTATAATGTTAGAATTTTTCTGTAATATGGGATGATTTTTTGGGTTTGAAATGTTGGTAGGTGGCTCGTTTTTCAGCCTTCTCAGCAGGTTTAGCTTACGGTTACGTCAACCTGAAGATTCGCAAGGTCTCTTCTTTTTCCCTCTTCCGTTTTTTTTTTTTCCTTCTGATTGTTTGTAAATGTTTGGACAATTCCTTTCTGGGTATTTGAGCATTCAATCGGATCTATAATGGGTTTGATTTTGTTTTGTGTTTGATGAACTGAGGACTTATAAGTAATTTGGATCTTTCATTTGTTTGATATGAATGTTATTGAAGTAGTAGTAATTTTTATAAATGGGGAAAACACATGATATATGATCCGTATTGGCTTGTAAATTGTAATTAGATTGTTACTGGAACCGTTTTCGATTTGTGACCGGGCGAGGGTGAGGAGTGAGGACTGTAGTTTGGTATATTGTCCACATTGGCCAATTCCAGTTTTCGGCCCCTGCTCACTTATAAAAGCATATTTTTGAGGTTGAAGATAGTATCGATCAAGCCAAGGTTGTCTACATTTTAATTAGTTCTATGATGATAGTGATGATGATGATCATGTGTTAATAGTTTCTTCATTGAAGTTTGGACTAGCTGTCTCCCTAGAAACATGGCTGTGAGCTTGTGGCGTTGTGGGGTCTTTTGAAGGTTAGACCTTACGAGTTAGGGGTGTAATTCTCCTTCCATCGTATAGTTTTTTCATTTGGACACGCATCAGTTGCTGAAGTGTTTGGATATGTAGGATGAGTTGAGTCAAGAACATGGTCTGTAATGTGATTGATCTGAGTTAATAAGAGCTGTCTTCCGGTTTTGAATTATCTTGGCATTTCTTGGGAATTCATTTTTCTCATTTCTCGAGTTTCAAGTTCTGGTGGTCGAGAGTTAACTATGCCAATGAGACGGGGCAACTCTCTGATATGGCAGGAGACTAGATTATCTGATCATGGGTTTTTGCTGGTTACCATCCTGTATAAAAGTTGTGGATTATATGAATATTATGAGTAACTCTGTGTTGATTTACTCGTTAACCTCGTGGAATGAATTATAGTTTTGTAAAGGTCATGGCTTGAAAGTGATTCATCTAGTGACGAAGAAACTCCTTGGTGGCATTAATTGAGAGGTTTTACCTTTGAGTCCGGGCTTTAGTGTTCTTCTGTTTGTTGTATAAGCTGAATGAGCTGAACTATACTATTGGCAATGCTCTTCTAATACTAAAGAAGTTTGGAATTGGATGGTTATTATTCTTTACAATTGTTTGGATGTTACGATGTATGTGAGCCACATCCATGCATCATAGCGATGAAGTTGATGAAGATAAATCTACATGACTTTAGGTACTAGTCATTGAATCAAACATGGTGTTGAATATCCTAAACCTGTTGAGTTTTAGAATTTGATCCATTTTGTATAGTTAATGTATATCTGGATGTCTAATATCAGAATTTAGATGCTTTCACATTGTGTTCTGTGAGATTTTACGATTACCACTTGCAATCAACTAAATATTTTTACATGTTGGTTTGCCAGATGAAATCCAAGTCCGAGAGCAAAGCTGAAGCAGCACACCACTGATATGAGAAATGAAGGCTGAGGAGTTTGGAAGAATGCATAAAGGAGTATCTTGTCTGATATTTCAGCTAAAAGGCTTTTGTAGACCTCGATACTGATACTTGTTTTATGTTTAATCCGCAATTAATTTTTTTATTTGTCTGCTGACTCCATGAACTACAGATTAAAGATCAGCTCGGGTTGATTTTCATCCCTTATATTTGCAAATAAATCTGGAATACTGTACTGCTGCACCAAAACTACAACTTGTGTCTTGAAATTCTAGCTGCATTCCCTTTATTTCTGTTCTTCACAACAAAAATCCAAGGTCACTCACTCTGCCTGTACTCTTTTTCAACACTCCCAGCCATTAGCCGCCACTTAGGCGTGGCGGACTGTCTGGCCTGCGCACATCCTCCAAGTGAGTTTCCTCTGTTTCCAGCGTAGAGTCTGTTTACGGTTTATAGCCGTGCAGCGAATAACGATTATTTTCAAACTACGGAGTATAATCTTTGTAACGGACTGCCATTTGCGCATCTATCTTAACAAGGTTTTTACTGCTCTTTCGTGAGTGTTCTGGACAGTCACAAATCTCACGATTCCTCTCATTAAAATTACCACAAAACGCCTACTCCAGCTGAAGCTACAAAGCGTACGGAAAACCACAACATTCTGTTCTGCACTGCAACAAATTCTCATGTCTAACATCGCTATGGCTACAGAAATCAATCAACATTTTCTACCTTAAGACACAGGAGCTTAAAGAAATTGACCTACATGCCTACGCCTTGTTTTCACATCAGCAGCTGTGTACATGCATATCCAAGGAATTAACCTAGCCCTTTCCATTTAGTGAAGTAAATGAAGCAGAAGATTTCAGCCTTAAGACTGGCTACTTATGTACAGAACCATCTCATTCGCTCGAAGAGTGATGACAGGGGATCACTGCCTGCTTGGTGTCCTAGCCTCCAGTAAACTTTAGAATATAGGATCATTGGCGAAACCTTGAATCACTGCGGCAGTCCTCCAAGGCATTAGAAGTGTGACAGGGGAACCACTATACTACTAAAATCTCGTTTGGCTTCTGTAATATGACATGACAAAGAATACGAACAGGTGTTAGCAAACACGAAACTGCAATTTGGAGTCTGTATGCGAGGGATATTAAAAAGCAGCAGGGTATACAAAATGTTGGACCAATTAAAAAGTTGTAGGGTATACAAAATGTTCGTACAATCTCATAATCAATCAAGAGCGAGTTAAACACATGAAAGTTCACTGGGTGACGCTCTTAACTTTCATGTAGCTTACACTGATCTACAAACCCTCAGTCACCCAAGCTGTTAGTTAAAATGTAATCGATAAAGAGACAGTTTACGCATTAGTTGATCAGATCCCCGATATCCATGGGAGATGGACTGAGGAATTGACTCCATATACGATATACAACAACCCAAGGCTAGTATGTTATTCCGTATTTCTTTCTCAAAGCTATTATATTCGGGATCTAGCTAATGCCCTATCCATTATTTACTTCAACGTTGAGAGTTGACACCTAAGGCGAGCATTGCTCTTCAGTCAGGTATAGGAATCATTAGCTAGGCTAGAGCCTAAATGTAACTGGTGCTTGAAGTATACTGGAATTCTAGAAAGGGCACAATAGAGGGCCACTCAGTTGGGTGCTAAACTAGAGAACTGTTTCGAATAAATATATCATAGAAGGGAACGAGAAGGTTTGAAAATCAGCAAAGAGAGTGAATCAAAACGAGAGTCTGGGAGCAACCACATTTTCCATACAGTTATTTTTGCGAATCAGCCAAGGCATATACAAGTTGATCCGAAACATGTCTCAAGTATTATGAAAGGCCTTACCTCAGGATACAGCAGAGCAAAGTTGAAGTATCACCACACCCAAAAGTAAAGCTTATCTCACATAAATGATGCCTTCATCAGTGTCCTCTTCCTCCCAATTTTCATCATCAGCAGGTGGGTCTGATGGTTCTTCTCCGTCTTCTGGAAAGTTGTCATCTTTTTGCTCATTGTCACTTTTTATCTTGTCCAATATTGCAATGACCTAAATGATCAATACCAATTACAGACCCTCGTCATTATAAAGCCGCCTTTTCTACCAAAATGGATAACAGCAGCAGTAATACAACAAAATGCCGCAGAATGTAACCAAGTAAGCAGTAAAATACTGACAGTCGATGCACAAAGTATCCTAAGATATTCTCACTAAGTCACTAATCTCCAAAGGATCGTAAAGGGCAGGGAATGTTAAAACATCCTACGAAATGAAGTTCATATATTATCCCACATTTTATCATGTTTGCAAATTTGTAACCACAATCTCTTATAAACTCATTCACATTTTGACATATTCTAATAGCTCGATATGTGCATATGTTGCTACAGAAATGTGAGAGAGCAAGGCCAATAAGTAACAAATTGCAGACAATAGTCAGCATTTTAGCTATAAAATTCACCTAGAACTCGACAATTCAGACATAATAATTCTTACATACGCAAACATTATATTATGCTCATAGGATGTAATGCATATATGTAGTTCGCCAAACACGAGCTCCAAGCAATGCAGTGAATTAAAACATGAGTTATAAAGATTACCCTGCTTCCACGTTCTAAAGATTCATCTTCGACAAACCGAATTTCAGGAGTAAGCCTGAGCTTCATTCGCTTTCCAAGTTTACCTCGCACATATTTCGCCTTCGCCTTTAGACCAGATAGAGCCACTTCTCGTCCTCTATCATCCCCGAAAATCGACACATAAACCTTAACCACCTATTCATATATATATATATATATATATACACACCAATAAACCCAATCATCAATTAACAATAATTACACCTACTAAAACAGCTCAAATAAATTGTCTATGCTTCTAATATCGTAAATTAGCAATCAGTCGATGCGATTCTCTAATCAATTAGAATGTTTCAATATGGTGTGGGGTCTACTAACATGAATCGTCGTATGAAACCCGAAACTAACCCTAATTACAAATGCAAATAAATTAGCTTTTAAAAAAAATAAAATAAAAAAATAATGGGAAAATAGAGGGAGAAGATAAAGTGACCTGAAGGTCAGCGGAAACTTCAACGTCACTAATAGTAGTAACAGAAGAAAGATAACGGTCAGCACCAAGGGCAGCTTCGGGCAGGACAGCGTACTGTAAATTTTTATCGGTCAGCAACATGTCGGAAAGTTCCCTTCTAATTTGCTTTGCTACCATTGCTACTCTTCTAGGATTCGCCATACATTTTACCGTGTTGGTGAGTCGGATTGGGTGTGGGTTAGGTGCACGGAAGGGGCTCCTGTGGGTGCATATCTGGACCGTTGATTTAATCAGATGGGTTGATGACGAGTATGATGATGATGTTGTTGGGATTGAGAGGTGGTGGCAGGGGAGCTGCTGGAAGAGAAGGAGGTGACTCATTTTTTCGTTTTTTTGTGAGTTGAGGAGGAACGAGTCTGGGTTTATCATCGTAACTCGGTTTAGGATGGACAGCCCATGAGAGCCCACGTAATCCATCGCTTTAGGTTGGTGTAACCAGATACCGATACGGATATGGATATGGATATTGATATGGAAACGGGTGTAGATATTTGACAGGTTATATTAATTGACGAAACGTTATTAGAAGTTACAGATGGATTCAAAAATAAAGTGCATATTTTGTGACGTGTTGATATTCATGTCGGATGGTAGATGGCTAATATAAGCGTAGTCTGTGGATACTTCCCGGGTGTGGACGTGTGGTGCGATTCTATGACCATGAAACAAAAACTACTATCCTTTTGGGAAATGGTCATCCGTATTTACTTTGTCGTCCATCTTGTAAAGAACAAGTGAATGATTTAATTGGTCTACAACTAGCTCCCTGGTTAAAAAAAAAAATGAAACGAAGGTTGAAGGTTAGTATCTTTTTAGGGAAAATTAAAATATACCCTTGGGAGGTCAATTTGTTTTTCATACTTCCTCACTCATGTTGTAGGTTTAGATTAAAAAAAAAAAAATAATCGTAAAAAAGTAGTGGAGGAAGTTAAGCTTGATTGTGAGAAGGGGTACAAAAGCTTGATATACCCCATCCCCCGGGGATATAACGTTTGTTTTGGACCCCAAAGACAACAAAAAGGAGTAATGTAGCTCCGGAACTTTCAAAGGTGGGCTTATATGCGGGCCGGCCCATATATTGCTTGGGCCAGTTAATTTGTGTTAAACCAGTTTGAAATGAAGAATGGGTGTGAAAGTGGTGAATATGTGGTACCGAAAAAATGAAAGGGTTGAAGATTAAATATGGACTAGTTTGCATGCCCGTGATACGACCGGGCTATATATTTATATTGTTTATACCCACTCTATAAGAAAAATGTTGGCTTATCTATGATAATTTATTACCATATCTTAATCGATAATTATATTTAATGCTATTTTTATATACTATCCAATTAATAAATGTCAAGTGTCGTTCTAGGAAAAACTTGGTTATAGGTTTTAATATATAATATTAGATTATCTCGAAAGAGGAAAAAAAAAAAAAAAAACATTGAAGAGAGAGAATGGTGGGAGTATGTCGCGGCTTGACCTGACTTTACGTGCACTTGTAAGGACATTTTTGGCAATTTACCACCTACATCCTTTGTCTTCTTCGTCCAACTTTTTCGCCATTTAATTTGTGACAAGTAACTCGGGAAGAGTACTGCTGTACCACTACCCTTTGTACGGTTCTTCCACGGATTTAATCATCTTTGTACCTCTACTTCGAAAGCTTGCAATTGAATTTTCAATTCAGAATTACGTAAATATGGTCAATTTTTTGAATAGTTTTTCTTGTATCATTACTTGTATGCAATTACCTTGCTTCAAGCTCTCAAGAGTCTCAACTACATCTACAAAGTTACAGTATTTACAGCTATATTGCAATTGGAGTTAGCAAAGATCTTTTGGATAGTTTGATTTTATCAAATAGTTTAATGACGATGTGTACTGAGAAAATCAGAAAATAAACCCACGATACGATATTTCCGCTCAATTTATCATATTGTTGGTTTTCGACTGAATCGAATCATATCCGTCGGAAAAATGAAAGGTGTAAAAATACGACTAGATGCGTATCAAAAGTGAAACTATATCCATATCCTTTGCTAATTTGTTGCCCATATTTAGACTTATTCTGTCTACCAAACAACTAAGCAATATTTTTAACGATAAAATTGTAGTGCATTCCTGACCGAAATTTCCCTGGCTCCACATGCATGTCCTAGTGAAAAATGATTACAACGCATCCAACTCAAATACAAAGAAATGACAAAACGCAATCAAATCGAAACATATCATATAATTCTGGGATAAATGATTTCAGGATAAGAATCATATAATTCTATAAAAATGGGAATAAATTATTTATCTATGCACAAAATAGAAAGTGTATAATTTGAGAGCTAGTTTTCATCAACACCAGATTTCAAATTTACTCCCATGCATATTATGTGAAAAAAGTGTGACATCGGCTATACTGCTAATAGTGTGATTGTCCGCCTAGGTCCTAGTGCTTATACCATCCTCCCGGGAGTACAAGGAGCTTGGTGGTCCTTATCATAATAAATGGGTAGAGACCACAATTAAAATAATTTAAAATTTATTTAAGTTTGGTCCCTACTCCCGTGTGCTCCCGGGAGCATGATATAATTTGCGGACATTTTTGGCCATGATGGCGCATGTATAATCATATAAATTTAGTCGAATTCTTATCGAAAACAATTGAACTTGACTATCTCTAATCAAACAAACACAATTATACCGAGAAGATCTCATATTTTGAAAAAAATTAATTTTAACCCTAACTAAAATATTAGAATTAGACTGAAAAGTACTCTCCTAATATGAATATTCACGTCATGAATCATGATAGAGTTAAATTCCCATATATTAGTCCTAATACCAAAAACCCGCTCCCTTGCCTCACGTGCTATTGAGGCTGACACATCATACACATTCCCACCCGAGTAATTATCTCAAACACAAAGGGTAATTCCGTCTTTCTTCTCGTTATAAATATAAAACCTTTCTGTTAACCCTACCGGCCTACATATATTCCTTCCCACGCCTGACTGAAAAAATTCATCCCACGGTTAAAAAAAAAAAAAGAAAAGAAAAAATTCATCCCAATAAACCTCAATTTTCTCTCTCCTCTTCTAATAATCAAATCAATTTTTGTTATTATATGTGGGGGAGTCGGCGTATACGGGGCATTGCACGGGTGAGTCAAATGCTGAAGCGGTGGCGGAGGAAGGCATCGTCATCGTCGCGGCGGAGTAACAAGATCGGATGCGTGCCATCGGATGTTCCGCCGGGACATGTGGCTGTCATCGTTGGGGACACCGGACGACGGTTTGTGTTGCGCGCTACGCATCTGAATCATCCACTCTTCCGGAATCTTCTACAGAAAGCTGAGGAGGAGTATGGTTTCGACAATAATGACGGCCCGATTTGCATTCCGTGCGATGAATCTGCCTTTGAGGATGTCCTCCGAGTCGTCACTCGCTCCGATAAATTACCAAGTCGATGCCGCGCCTCCGATTCTCTCCCACTTCTCCGTTCCGAGAACTCGTTTTGTTGACCGAGTCGACTCGGGTTGCGGCCGAGAAGGGTTTTAGTTTTTAATTTTTAGGGTAATTGTTAAAGTAAGTTAGGAGGGGTTGTCCAGCTGGAATTTTAAAATGGCTGGGGAACGTAAATTCAAAAACACGCCACAATGTTGGGGGGTGGAGGGGAAGGCGTTTTTTCTAACTCAGCTTTAAAAACCTGAATTTTTATTGATAGGAAAAGCTGAGTTAATTGAGTTTTTTTTGTTCGTTTTTAGTTTGGTTAATTTATTATTAGTGGAGTAATGATGGAGGAATTACGGTGATGGCAAGGGCAACACAAAGAGTCATCCCAGTTTGTAATCCAGTTGTTCCACTTTTGGTCCTTGATGCTTGTAAATTGTTCTTATTTTCTTATTTCTAGTACTATTGTAATCGAGGACGATAATGAAATTTCATCTTCTCTATTACCCTACCGTTACATTGATTTCTTTACGTTTGTTTTTAATATGCGAGAGAAACCCAACCAGACGGAAAAGATCAAATGAAGGTAGAGATGTATTATTCTTTTGATCTACTCGTAATTCAATTGAACTTATTGGCGAGTTCTTTAGTTTGAGTTTGATTCTTGGTTGACAAACGCCCCTTGGATCTGACGGAAATGTAGTCAAGTGTTCGTGCACTGCGACGGGGCAGAATGTGGGTATCCTAGAAGTGCAACTTACATACTGTATACTAGTACATGATACATGAATGAATGTGTGAGTAAACGTTCAAAGCATAAATTCGCCCATATTGTTGTCAAAATTTCTTGGGAAAGTAAATGGATGGGTTTGAAATTATGGATATGGATCAAAGGAGAGGAATTGCCGATTGCATTATCTTTGAAATATTATCTGAGTCAACATTTGGGAAAGTTTTGATAAGAATTTGCCTTATCTTATACATAGAGTAGGAATGCGACGGGAGTAGTTCTAAAATTAGAGGTAGAGTAGGATGTCATTGATCAGTTTGCCTAAATTGTTGATGAGAGAATCAAGTTGAATAAAACTTGAATGGAAGCAATTAGGTAGATCTTGCTATTTATGTAAGGAAGAGTGATTCGTAAGGATCATAGTTGATTTTCGGCTAAAGATGGACTTGATCATGTTGCATTAATAAGATTTTGCCTTCAAGTTTCCCCTTCCTACTTGAAGGTTGATTACGGAGTAATTGGTTTTTGTCTTGATGCTTCAATCTAGTTTGGAAGGTAAAGTAAGAATGAAGTTTGTCTCTCAATAAATCATAGTATACGAATTAAAGGTACGATGACAAATGTCATTTGATTCTATCTTTTAGCTCACAATGGTTTACCATGTTGTTATGTTTAACATAGGAAAAAAAACTGCCAAAGACAATCGTTTTAAGTTCGTATGATCCTTATAAAGGAAAAAAAAAAAAAACAGTAAGTCAATTCACTTCACATAGTAAGCCAGTCAATTCAAACAAGGTGTCATTATAAGGTAGTCGCCCTATCTAATCATACTCTACTCGAAACGTACTGATCTTTACGGCCTAAAATCATAAAACTCAAATTCAAATGCACAAAATGAGGGCTTGCATAAGAAAGCAAAAAAGATAGGAAAAAAAAAAAGGAAAACGTCAGCAGCAGGACTTGAACCTGCGCGGGCGAAGCCCAACAGATTTCAAGTCTGTCTCCTTAACCACTCGGACATACTGACTATTTGTTCATTTTTGCTCCCTTTATTCTTTTAAATGGAAACTCGCTACAGCGTTGTCAATGCCTTTTTTTGTGCTTATCAATTTGTGGAGCTCAAGGCCATGTTATGTACCCTTGCCAGAAAACCCAATCAAATTGGGCCGAAATGTTGGTGATAAAAGCTTTTTAATTTTTTTAGTTGGGGAAAATTATTTTGAATACATGTGTTAAGTAGCCGATGCGACATACTTCATACCTCATTCTTAACAAAAATCTTCAAGCGACTATAGTAATCATTCCTTAATACTCCTTCCATTTCATTCATTTGTTTAAGTTGGGGTTGGGTTGCCCTCACCAAACCCGGCCCGATGTAAACAAATGAATGAAATGGCGAGAGTGATACCGATTGTATGACACTTGTACTGTACAACTAATCACCTTTTATCATAGAGGTAAAATCATATGTTAAGTGATTTTAAAGAAAAAAAAAATCATAAAGCAAAAGAAAACAAAAGGCCCAGCTCCAAAGTCCCGTTTCTGGGTTTTCTTGTCACTGCATGTTACATTCTGCGGCATGATAAATTATTGCCAATTTGCCTTAAGTAATAAAAAAGAGACAAAGAAAAAATAAATGCAGTAAAAGTTGACGAATTCACTTTTCACTGTTTAGGTAGTCAAGTCAAGGTAAAATTAGATGCACTAGATAATGATTTGTCCGTTGTCTAACCGAAAAAAGAGGAGAAGTTATTATAAGGCGTGGAGCCTACAAATGACAAAGTAGGATCCGTACTACACGAGGACAACCGGCTCATCTTTTCCCAAGCTCTCTCTATATTTTGACCCTAAAATAAAAAAAAAAAAAAAAAAAAAAAAAAAAACTTTGGTGTAAGATATCCCAAAATCTTTTTTGAACTCCATACCATTTTTTTTATAACTCTGCCCAAAATTAAACGGCCTGATTCAAGCCGAGTTGGAAAAAAGCACTATATCACAAAATGTATTCCCTAATATCTAGAAGGCCGAAAGACTTGGATTTGAAACCATTCTACATTGACGGGAACAAAGTTTGATAAGGCCATCAGCAAGACAAGACTGTTGACAATCCGACCACACATAAATCGACAAAAACCAAGTCAACCTAACTCGGGTTTGCACTGACCCGACCCATTGCCATTCCCTCTAGCACAAGGTAATTACCAATACCATAGAACAAAATAAGTCAGGAGAAGAGATGCTCAATTTTCAAGATTTCAACACATTATCTTACACTTGGTTGCTTCTTGATGTAGTATCAAGTCTGTGTGTCAACACAGGTCACTCAAAGAAATACATTGAATCTTGTTATAGTACAATTACATACCAACTGTTATTCCCAAAATTCAATTCCAGACAATCTGAAGTCATAAGAGGTGTAAAAATGGGGACAATATGGCACTCATTGAATGGTAGACTGGGAGCAAAAGCAGATCTACAATTATGAGAGAATAAAGGAGATATTATCTTCTGTGAGGAGGAGATTTAAACACAAGATATTCTTCATCAAGGGTGTTGAAACAGTAGGGAATTCAATTTTTGGAAGGTGCTGTAAATTGTCAACAAGACATTTTTTTGTGGCTCAATTTCAAAATTGGGGAAATTCATAAAAACCCAAGGGACCAGCTGCTCACATTTACACCAGTCTTTCCCTTGTTTCCTGGTCCTCCACAATGATGATGATGCCAAAACTAGAAGCTCTTACATTTGGGAAGTGACCTCAAATCTAATTTCAATGGTTCTGTGGTTTCATCTTATTCAGACATTATCACCTTGAGATGTTGGTTGACGGCGACACCCAAAATCGAACCATTACTAGTGTGTCCAATATACCAATGCGGTAAAAGAAGTTTATTTGGACAGAGTCGTAATCTTTGTAATTGTCCAAAGACATAACAGGAAATGGTTCACGGTTGGTTAACATGAATCGTCAAAGGGAAATGTCACTATACTGTGGGTCAAGAAAGAATGATTCAGGAAATGCATCGACTGCTCGCTAGATCACAGCTGATGTTGGTACAGAGATGGAAATATAAGTCCAGGATACTGTGTTACAGTGTTAGTATAAAATTGTCTAAACCTAGAATTTTATCACCAAACTTTAATTTGATGGTTCTCCAAACATTGCAAACACAAACTAGTTTGTACAGGAAAACTCTGAAATGCAAATGTAAGAGGATATAGCAGCAGACATCAGAAACTTGGTTCTTCGTAGCACCAAAGGTCACAAAAATATTTAACACATCACATAATATATTTATACATTGTACATCAAAATTAAAGGAAAAAAAAAAAGCAGAATTTGAACATTTGAAGTGAAAGATACTTCTATTATGACTGAGAACTGAAACATTTCCAAGTTCACACAAGGTAATAAATGTGAGTGAAAAAACCTATATTGGACATTTACCAGTGGTTGTGAAAATTGCTCATCTTATCAGTTTATAATTGAATGCTCATCTTTTTACCAGTGGTTGTGAAAAATATGCTCATTTTGCAGCAATGAAACATTATTTCCAGTGGAACAGATAATTTGGGAGGGGAGCATGGTCTAAAAAAAAACCAAGCAAGTAAAAGAGTGATTGTTTTTTTGTCAAGGCTAATTTAAGGATGATGAGTAAATCTGACCTTATAACAGAATCTTAGGAGTACAATCAAAGGACATCCAGTGACTTATCACTTTCACTATCAAATTCTCTTTCCAATTTGCTTTCTTCAACTTCATCATTCAAGTGGGCTCTTTCCACACAGCTCATTTGACAACAACTCTTAAAGTGGTACCTGCAAAACAAGGGTTCCCCCTTTTTACAAGTTAAGGTGCTAAACCATTCACATCCACAAAATGAAATGAAAAATCTACTAATGCATGCAATTGCATCATTCTTCCAACAATCTGAGCCAGGGATCACTAGAATTGTTATAGACACAAATGGTGGAAGTAGATGATTAGAATTACGACTGAAATTTCGTCATCATAGCCCCCAAAGATGAAAGTTACAATGCAGAACAGACACATGACAGATTATGATTAGGATAAAGCTTTCCGCGTCCTATCATCATCCAAGATCTCTTCTTTTAGTTACGAGGATGGACCATATTCAAATACCATATTAGATCTCAAGCGCATCAGGAATCCGGGTTGATACATGGTATCTGTTTTCTGATTAGCAATAGGATTTATCATCAATCACAATGCTTGTTAGCGACATCTTTGATCACTATAAACATCCCACAAACATGGCCACGTTCTCTACAGACTTCACACCACAAAATTAAAGTTAATACATTATATCTAACAATTAGCACAGTGCTAACACGAGAGGCGCTTGCCCTGCTCGCTAGATAGGCTACTGAAACAGCTAGCAGCTATCCGATACAACACCCTTAAAGTTGAAGCAACAATCAAAGAACCTAAGTCCACAAGACCAGGAAAATCAAAATCTCTCGAGGAACTCTACAAAAATCCCAGCATCCACATATTCCAAAAGATCCATCAGATTATTAAATCTTAAATTCAACGAATTCCAAAGAAATTATTATAATCCCACTAGCATTGTCTTCAAGGTCAGCAACCTCTATCTGTCATCGGATTACCAAATCTTTTTTAGTAATCCGTACATACCTATGACTCTACGAGACTATGACCCAGATGGCCAGATACCTAGAAGCTTAGTATTTGACTATCGACAAATACTGCTAGTACGGTCATTATTACAAAATTACTGTTATTTTTTTTTTTTTTTACTAGTCTGTTTCTTGGTGAACTGTTCATCAATAAAGAGCTCCACAGTTGACATTAATACTCTGAGCAGTAGCTAACTGTGACAAAAGGGACGGTTTCGGAATGATTTGATGTCGATTAACATGAACCGTTCAATGGAAGTGTATAAGCTTTCAATTAACAGTAGTTGAATAGTAATTTAGAGCTGGAATGATCATATTAATGCTTTCACATATCCACATATAAACAAAGAAATGTATGGCGACAAAGAATATTGAGGGAGAACAAATTTCATTACTCTCACAGGGCGAAGACCTCACCTCTGTGAGGAAAAGCTTAGAACTTTATACAAATTAATTTAACCCAGAATACAATTCATAGGTCTTGGATTAGATCAGTATTCTTACCAACGAACAACAAAACCCCAAAAAAAAATAAAAATTAAAATGGGTTTCAAAGAATAAAGAGATCTAATTTTAGCATCTCCAAAAGTCTTACAGTGAAGAAAGACGTTTAAAAAAAAAGAGAAGCATGAGCATTACGCTACGTTGCTTCATCTTTACGGCCATCTTTCTTCACGAAAACTCAAAACTTCCTCCATCGTTGTTGTTGTCATGATCATCTTCTTTTGTGGTTTTTACAAGAAGACAATGCTTTCAACTAAGCATGGAAAAAAGTGAACGAAAAACGACTTCTTCACAAGGGATAGTAAGACCCATATCATGATCAAACCCAAATTCTTCTTCAGCTCGTCGAAGCAAGCATTGGAACTCAGGATGAGACAAGAAAGAAATAGGAACAATGTATCTACTCCTATTTTCCCCAACGTAGACTGCAAAATGGCCTTTCGGCACGTCGAGGGGAAGGCCATCTTCGTCGTAACCATGCTTCTTCCCTAAGCTAGAACATCTCTTAAGTATTTGCTTAAACAATGCAGTTTGAGATATCTTGTTTGATTTTCTTTGAGCCATCTTCTTCTTTTCCTTGTAAGTTTTACGTAGGACAAAATGTGATTTAGATATGATAATGAAGATGAAAATAAAATAAAAAAAGGATAGAAGAAGATGAGCTAATGTGAATGAGGAGTGATGGAGAAGAATGAAAAGGGAGTGGATGGTATTTAAGGAGGTAGAAAGAGGAGAGAAATGAAGAGAAAAGGGGACCAGGGTGGTCATGTGGGGTGTAGGGTAAGTGTGCTTAGGACAGACCACGGGCGTTTTGAAGGGTGTGTATTAGTGTTAAGGACAATGTGGGAGCCTTTGGCATTTGGTTTTAGGCCCTCTTTTGTTGCGCCTCCTAATAGCAATGTGGATCCCATCTCTCATTCTTTTGTACGTCAGTTCTACTCTATCTATCAGGTGCATTTTTTTCAAACTGATTTTTCCTTTTCCAGCTGCATGCCTAACTCCGGCCTCGATCTATATCAATCAATCTCGCTTGAAACAAGAGTTTCTTTAAAAACACCGGAGAATTATGTTAATGGGAGTGATACTATTGATAATCACGTTCTAAGCTAGTCTTCCTTTCTCTCTCGTATTACTTTCTAATTTATCTCATCAATCATTTTATCTCCAACTCTAGTCACCTTTTTTTTTCCCTGCGCCTCACCGGTTTCTCAATTCTCTCTCCTTTTTCTCCTACGTCCCTAACATAAAGGCGACCAATAAATACACTCCCAATGATGATGCGTTGATTTTAATCTAGTCGTGGTAATTGTGCATTTGTGCTAGATTGGGACATTAGTCAAGGTTTATAAGTGTCACAAACTACAGGTTTTCTGTCCTTGTATCATCTAGCTATCATTTTATTGAATAACCCATAGTTCAGAGATTTGATTTTGAATCTTGTAAGGACCAGGACTAATACAAGTTCAAGGATTCTGAGGAATAGTACACTGATGATGTAGATTTTTTCAGGGTTGCAAATTGACAGATTCCTACCCTTCTTCTCCTATTTAGACAGAAATTGACCTAAAAGTAACATAGCAAGAGAATGAACAAACACTAAAAAATCATGAATACGAAAAAAATAAAACTTCATGCTGTCATAATGGATTAGGTTCTATCTTCTTGATATGAGCTTCCACAGTCCACACCTAACTACTTGGACATTAATGTTCTACCAATCTTGATTAGCAGATAAGAAGGTCATTAACAGGAACCTCTAATCATGGACTTAGCTGTCACTGTTTCATACTGATGAAACTATGTATCATGATCTGGTAGATTATACGGTTAGACCAGACACAGATGTATGGCTAGCATCATGGTATCCAGAGTTCAGACTCAGGGAAGAACATCAGCGACAGGTGTGCTAATGTTTTTAGGTGTCAAACAAGCAAGCTTACATCGGGTTTAAAAGAACCGAAGAGTCTGAGAAACATAGACTAAGTTCCATTAGCGATCAAAAGATGCTCTTTCGGAAAAACGAAACAGCACTTTGTTCTAATTGAGTGAAATTTTCACGTCCTAGCTAAAACTCCAATCAAAGTGACAAACTCCTAATGAACATCAGCACATGGAGATCAAAGTACATACCCTCAACTTTCTATTACCACTATGATTACCACACTAAAAAAAGAGGCCAATCATACTATTATTAGTACTATTTCCTCAGATTAAGATTCCTGCTGTTGCTTACTTTATGCAAAATCACGGACTCATTGCAACTGTACTGCAAAGGTACAACAACAGGAACCGAGGTTTTGGTATTTTCTGATTGTACAGACTTGTGATTCTGTAGAACTCACTGACAGTAGCTAATAAGTAGCATCTGTAACCCTCCATGTGTAATCTGCCACTGTTTTTGAGGTGTCTATTTGAAAATAATTTCTTGACCAAATAATCTACGAGTATCTTCTTTTGTTGGCTTCTTCTAACAGTTACGGTTACAAAGACATTGACAGTACTAACTAACCAACAACCACTCCATAATTCAGTTCATCTCATTCTCATCTGAGAGCCACTATTCATTCTCACACCATTATTCGCTAGAGTTGATGATCCCTGACTCGAACACGAAAACACAACACAAACCCGACTCAAATCGATTAAACTTCCCCACTAGTTTGCTAGCCTTTACGATTATCCACATTGCAGAAAGACATTGCTATCATGAATTAAAAGGACATGGATGTACAACTTGACAAAACAACGAGACGAGGGTATGAGAACAGCCATCAGGAAGACGGGGATGAGCCGGGATGACGACAGTTGAATCCTCTTCAAATGACCGTTCTATCAAATAACTTAATTTAATCCCCTCTGGTTATTATTATTATTCGTATCAATCTTGATTTTGAAACTTGGCCTAAATAGATATTATTATGATTTTAACGCGATCTTCAGATCCTTCTGCAGGATTTACAACGTTAGTTTATGCTTTAGTCTGCAGCACAAGTTCTGTAATGGTGTACTTCTGAGGTGCTATATGGTGTAGGCCCCCCCCACCTGGGCACCTATATATTATTTACAACATGATTATCACTATAGTTTAATCTAGGGCTTCCATGTTCAAGTTGCCTAAGTGTTAATTAATTCAACTTCTTAAGTCTTTTCTGTTTGTCCCTAATTGATGCACCTAACACGTTGTTTCCATAAATTTCAAGGTTAAAAGGTCAGTCATCCCCACAAATGCAATCACTAATCTTAGCGATTAACAGTATACTACTACTCCGTCTCATCTAAGCAAAATTTCAGGTAAGATGGTCTCAAGGGAAAACTAATCATGAGACCTGAGAAGCAGGCGCTTGCCAACAAGCGCATGTGTGCTGCACACGCATCTAGATCTTACCCAAAACTCAAAGGTATTATCAACAATTATCTACTAATTGTTCAACCAGGTGACCAGAAATGTAGGCACCTGCCAGCATTAGCTACTGGATGTAAAACAAATCATTGGGCATGTAATAATATGATAATATCCGTTTCAACCGAAACTGAGACAAACAAAAACCCACATAATGTTTTGAACAATGTGGACCTTAATAAACAGTGTCTTCAAGCTCTTCAAGAGATGTAAGGAGAGACAGCAAAGCTGGATTTTCTCGACACAGAAAAGAAGCACTAACAACATCAGCAAACATTAAAAGTTTTGCTTGTTTAATACTACGACCTACCTATCTACCATACATTGACATTTTTTAGCCATATAAGAGGTTGAACCTCTAGCAACAAGGACTCTTTCCGTGGTCCTAATATTGAATCCATCACTACCAAAATGGGGAGAACAATTGCACTAATTCACTGCTTGAAATGCACACCGTTAGGTGTATGGTCGTACCTCCAGTTTATAGCCTTAAATCACAAATGTACTACAGTACTACGGAACAATCTGTAAATGTACTGCATGGACTCCATAACTAGTGGTCCCACCATAAGTCACAACAACAACGATGACATTACTCCAGTTCCCCAAAAGCTCCCGTCTATAACATGGTAAGGGAGATCGGATATGTCCAGGGGTAAAAAGATAAATAGTTTGTTTCCACCACAAGTCACCATTCACCAAAAGGAAACATCGGTCTACCAATCCACCTCAGTCCATACATCATACTCCGTACATATCAACATAGTTAACTATTTAGGATCGTGTTATTCAAAATAAGGTTTGTCTCCACTGGTATCAAAATACTATTTCATCCAAAAGGATAGCTAATAAAACCTATGCCCCGAAACAATAATGGCATAGATCAACAAATTTCCCAAGGAAAATGAACACGGAATAACTAAGATCCTACATAAAAAAGACCCGTGTATGTATCTAATCACATAATTCCCAGATATATGCCCTGAGGTAGAAAAAAATGTTCTCATCAATTATTATTCTTACGATTTTCCTCTTGTTTTGGCAGGTTGTTTTCCCTTATTGTTACACCCTTCCGTGTTTCTTTTTGATTTTATTATTTTTTCATGGCATTTGGTGGTAACTGGTAAGTTAGTAGTAGAACAAAAGGTACTATAATGACTAATGAGCCATATGTTGCTGTCTAGGTTAGAAACTATCCCATGTTCTGTGGACATCATCTATAGAGCGTAGAAACTATGAGGGAAATCGGTGCAGAAAGAGGGCCATCCAACTCAACAAAAATTGGCCTGACCCACAGCAGCAAAACATCAAAGGTATTTTCTTATAAGAATTGATCGTGTCCATAGCTCTCATTTTTGCACATGCAAGCCATGTTACTCTCTTCCCCTGATATCTCTTTGTGGATATGAGTCTATTAGCCGTACTCCCACCCCTGGCTGGTTAAAGCTTGTGCTAGACAACTGACTATTTTCATATCTTTCTGTAGACAGGTAAAATCTAAAGTATGTCTTTTACTGCAACCACTGACTTTACGTACGAAAACCCCGACTTCCTCGTAAACTTAAATTACTAGCGAAATGAGCAGGTCCCTAACCATAACGATAAGATTATGGCTGCAGTAAAGGATGATAAGCTAAAGTTTTGTCTTATCCTCGGCCATGAACTAAATTTTAGGATCGTAGAGGATTGTGGTGTCATAGCAGCACATAGATGGAATGGCGTCACAGAACATAAGCTTTCTCTAAGATAAAGGGGTGCATTTAACTAATTCTGATAGAGACATTAGAACATTATTAGTATCCATATATACTATATGATACCCTGATGATTAAGTACACAGATGACGCATCAATTAGAACGACAAGATAAAGCTACCTTCTCGGCCCACTTCAGAAAAGCAAATATTGCGACTGATGAGAAATCATACCTGTTTATAGTCATTTCTGGACGGATAACCTTCACAACTTCTTAGCTATAAGCACATGGAATACTGCTGAAACTCGGAGGTCGACGTCTTGAAGTCCTAACCTGTCCGAAACATTGAAGAGGACTTCAGTCTACGATGTTGCTCAAAGTTCTCCACAATGACCCTACTTAATCACATGCAGTTGGACGTGGGAGCTTTTCGTGCTGACAATGCTACATACATGAAAATGAGAAGTCCAGTTCAGGTTGCCAATTTTTACCGTGATCTCATAAGAAGGATGAACTGTGAACCACCACTTCAAGTAAAGAAATGAGCTTGATGACAGAAGACTTTTAACTGCTGTAACAAAGTAAATCATACATAATTTTGTTTTTTTGACTCCAATCGTAAGACTTAAGTAGCTGCTCAAATTCGAGATGTCAACTGTGAAGTGTGAACAATCCAGCTGCATTTTTAGATTACTCCAGCATATAACAAGGTACAAAGAAATGAAAATAAAGAAAATCAATAGATATGCAGAACAAGCAACTTTGTAAAAAGTGGACTACGGAAAAATGAGAGAGGCTCTAAACAACAGCCTACGTTGAACATTGAAAGCAATGAACAAAGGTGCACTGCTCTGACAAGGTTGTTCCTTAACATCCACGCAAATGCATGTTTTTTACCTGAAGGTGGCTTCGCCACTAAGGCAGTGCAGTTAGTGGACCTGCTAAATAAGCCACTTGCGCCTAACTTGCATTGTTCAGACAAAGGGAACTTATATTACGAAGGTTTTTGAACTGCTCTGATGCTGCAGATTAGTGAGGAGCACTCCACCGATGTGAAATCACAGAGGCTTTCTGTGTCTAAATGGAAGAAGCAGAATGATACGCGCTTGGGCAACAACAACGCTGCCCCAATGCCTCAAAGGCTCTCTCCTAGGGTGTGTTTGGGGGAGGGGGAGGCGGGTCAGATGTTTCCAATAATAGTTGGACGTCCCTAGTTTCAACAGACTAATTCAGATAGCAGCAAAATATTCATGCTATGGTAGAAACTCAGGATATAACATGCATACTGGAAAAAAAAAAAAAAAAAAAAAAAAGTGATAATGGAGGTCTATAGATATTGAACACTAGCAATCTGTAGCTTTTAGAGATGCTGACCTGTTATGTAAGTTGCAGCAACCTTCAGTATTCACCTCTGGGAGTTTTTCCACTGATCAATCTTATTTTTCTGGAGAATCGATGTTTTAGCATTCACAAGTTTACTTCTCATCCGTTTACATTTAGTAACATGACTCTTACAGTTTCTATAATCAATGTACGCCAGCTTACAATGCACCTCCTGCGATAGAACAAGTGCTTTCTCAACTATGCTTTCTTGTGTTAAGAAGACTAAATCATCTTATATGTGGGTTCCAATCATATTGTACTCCGTACAAATGTTTGCAAACTTCTGTCAAAGTTTTTACTTGAGAAGCTGCACCTTCGTACCATTTCTCATGGAATTCCGTAAAGATACAGGAGAAAAGGTACATATAACTGTGTACGCCACTCTTTCTTGATTCAATTAGTCACCTCTATCCAGCTACAGCCAGCATCTTTCTTCATCCCTTGCTCTTTCATCAGAATGGTCAAGTGCTCAATCTCATTCCACATGCCAAGTTTAGCATATGTGCTCGAGAGTAATGCTAGAAGTCCCGCATTCTGAGGATCCAATTCAAGGGCCGTCTTAGCAACCATCCTAGCCAAACTAACTTTGCCCTGCTCTTTGCAACCATTAAGCAGAGCTCCCCATAATGAGACACATATGTCATGCCCATTGCACGGCATCACACTGACCACGTCAAGTGCCCTCTCCAACTCACCAGCCCTGCAGAGTAAATCAATTACACAGCTGAAGTGTTCTCGGCCAGGTTCTAGGTTAAAGTCATGTTTCATGGATTTAAAATACGAGAGGCCAAGGTCAACTTGGCCAGTGTGAGCACAAGCTGATATTACTGTGACAAATACTACCTTGTCAGGCCTCACACCTTCAATCAACATGTCATGATACAGCCTAATCACTTCGAGATAATTCCCATTTCTCCCATATGAACCTAGCATTGAACTCCACAAAACAACATCTCTCTTTGGTTTTAGACCAAATGCAAGCCCAGATAGATTAAAAACCTGAAGAGCCTTGCCTACCAAGCCACACCTGCCATACATGTCAATCAATGAGCTCAACAGGACTACGTCAGTTTCTAAGCCAGAGGTTGTGCGGAGCACATGGCCATGCACCTGCTTACCCAAGCCAATTGCAGAAAGCCCAGAACATGAACATAAAACTGCTGACATAGTGAAGTGATCATATTTCAGGTTGAGCCGAGGCATCTGTCTTGCCAGTTCAATACCCCTCAACCAAAGCTTGCCTTCACTATAGCCTGCTAAAAGGGTATTCACGCAAACTGAATTTATCATAGGAAGTTCATGAAATGCCTTTTCTGCATCATGAATAAGTAATGACCTCGCATACAGTCCGACAACAGCACTCCCTACAAATACACTAGCTGACCAACCAACCTTCCCTAGATGTGCATGTATCTGCTTACCAAAACTAACAGCTTTAACATTCGACGCAGCAGTTAAAGAACTACACAGTGCATATGTATCCAACGAAATGCCATGAATATGCATCAAACAAAACGTCCTCAAAGCCAATGCAGGGAACCCATTTCGACAAAAATCAGCTAGTAACATGTTAAAGGGCAATGGGTTCTGAAATTTCGCGGAAGAGAAAAAACTCGTAAGAATTCGGACATTACTTGTGTGAGACTGCACAGAAGTGCATGAGAAGATCAGTTTACTGAGAATGTCGACTGAAGTGAAAACCAAGCCCCTCCGGAGCAGGTGCCCATGAAGTTTCTTGATCTCTTTGAAGTTATTGGTTGAAGTAAAATGGTTTAGCGAGCGAATGACAAATCCTTCATCTTCACACATCACTCTTTCTCTCATAATTTCCACTCAAAACACACTAATAATTACTGTTATAACTTAAAAGCTGCTGCATATGCTGCCTCTTACGCTCCTAAATTCCGCAATCCATCGTATCAATGTACTTCACTGCTCCCACTCCGAGCAGGTAAGCGGGTTCATAAGTACGCAACCTACCCAAACAATAACTTCACATCAAGATAGTGATCAGAAGAGTGTGTAACAAGCTCAACAGTATTACTGCAAAACCCACATCAATGTGTATTCATCCGCATTCTGGGGGAGTTCAACGTCAATCACAATCTAACAATGCAACACAACAGAGGGTCTAAAAATTGAGCACGATGTAAACCCAGTAGTTAGTTGAGTCTTATGGTTCAGAGAGATTGTCAGAGACATTTCATCAAACACTTGGCGTGCACACTTAGAGTTTGACATAAATCAACAGGATTTCAAGCAAAATACGAGGAAATTATCAGTAACTGAGACTAGGTAAGTGAACAGCTCAGTCAAATGAAGGGGATGAAAAAAGCTTCAGTGGGTTGTGCGTATATGGGCTATGGATGGTTGCTTGTTTCAGAAGTTTGAGCACTGGTTAACTGGTTTTTGTTTTTCTTCAGGGGAGAAATGTTGAGCGCTTCGGCCTTCGGCCTATTTCCAATGAGCCCAACCCCCATACTTGCCCGGATCGAATAGGTCTAATTGGGAAACCAATTTAATCGAGTCGGTTTGGGATCGAGCTACACTGTTCTAAGTCGAGGCCTATGGGTAGTACTAGAACTTTGTTGTTTCTCAAGTTAGATGTGTAGGAAACATTGTAACTCACTTTGTAGCTAAGGGCAGTTTTTTCTCGATGGATCGAATTTTATATTTGCAAACGACTTTTTGGAGAGGTGACGGTTTTGGCAGAATTTGACAAGAATAATGAATAGCCTCCATCTTGTTTTGAGCTCAAAAAAAAAAAAGTTACCCTCTTATGGATTATTTTGGCAAATCAAAACATAAACAAAGACGCTCGTGAAATTAGAAATTAGATGCGAGTTTGAATAATAAAGGTATAGTGCCTTGAGTTTCGATCTTCAAAATTTTTTAATAAGCAAGGTTCAAATTTGGGAAACGTAAGCGATCCTTTTAGCAAATGTATAACCTAAACTGATGTGAATGACTAAGAGTTCAACAAATTTGTTGCTCCGTATTATAATTATAAGCATGTGAGGTCTTATCCTCATAATTAAGGACATTGAGATCCCACGACACTAGCCATTGAGTTGCCCTACTGCATTCCTACATATACGAGACACATCTTATTATTCAAACTCTGTCAAATTTGATTTCTCAAATGCTAAAGTCTAACCAAGTTAATTTGAAATGCCCATGAATTGCTTCAATAATACAACAAGTGTTAAACATCAACTAATTTTAAGCGTCTTATTGAACTTATCGGTTTAATAGAGACACATAAGTTTCTGGTCATACAAATCTCCTTACATTCAACGTATTTAATACCTTGTTTCTTTTGTCTTTTTATAAAACAATTCATTTAATACAAGGGTAGTTTATTTATATTACTCCGTAACTTATAACTTATAAGTTCCACTAATTATATCCAAGTCTCCATAAATTACACTCGAATTTTGCACTTAGTTTATCTATATGAGTGCGATTTAAATATAACTTGGAGTAATTAGTTTTTGGATGGTGATATTTCCACGCCATAGAACGTGGCGACTCAATTCATTCATATATCGTGGAAATATGGCTGGCCTTTTGTTCAGGCTTTATTATTTAAAAAGTTGGGCCAATGCCGCAGAGGAATGTGTTAACTTGAATGGACTCATCTCCCCTAAAGTATTCGGGCCAATGAGTAACAATACGGAAATCGAGATTGATTAGGCTCTGCCCACGAAAATACGTAACAGTAACGCTACTTTTACACTCCAACTATCTTTAATGGTTCTTTTTTTTTTGTTTTCTTCTTGTTGTGAAATTTAGGGATCAAATTTGGTGGTGGGTTTCAAAAATTAGGTCAAAATTCTGCTAAAATTGGTCAAAAAGGTAAGTAAAATTGCATAATTTGTCCAAATTTGCATATTATGAAGGTATTAAGGAGAACCCACATCGATTTCTTTGTTGACCCTACATGCTGGGTTCCTTTTTTCTCAAGTTGATGGTCGAAATTCCGTATGAATGAAATATTGTGCGTTTTTCATTATTTGGTCATTTGTTTATGATGAATCATAGTTGTTGCATTTGATCTGGTACAGTAGAAATGGCCCTAGGTAATGCTTGAATAATCGGACACTCGACACTCGGACATGAGACAATGACGGATAACAGACCCACGTGAACCCATTTTTGTGACTAATCTACCACCTGACTGATTATTATTGTGCTGTTTGTTTCGTTGCTTTTTTGACTGGTTTCATCAACCACGTATTTTAGCTTTAAGAAGAAGTTTTTGGATAATCTTGTTATAGATAAGTCATTATATGGATAATGATCTAAATTTTTGTTCAATTATAGTACAAGTACTTGTCAAATAATGGGCATTGTGCTGTACTATAATATGGAGTTGGCTGGGACCTAACTTGTACATGCTTAGCTTGTTAAAGCCTTGAATGTTTCATTTCATAGGAGAGGAATGTTTAATTTCGAGCAAATATCTCAAAGTTAGCATCCTAGAATGGAATGATATGATTGGGATTGTGGATTCTTATTTTGGGGTTAAACGGGCACCTGATCAAATCGGGGATTATTGAATGCTGGGGGCGAATCTTAATGTTTATTTGGATAGCCAGAGACTCAGAGTCTGTGATTTGTGAAAGTGTATACTGTGTAGTTTGCATTCATAGCGGTTAAATGCCCTTTTTAGGAACTTAATTTTCAATGGGATGCTAAATTGAGAAGGTTATTGTTCAGAAATGACAATCTCAGCAACATGTGGATAGTATTACGAAGGCCTGTAATTACTGTAGAGGCGGAAAATAGGGTGAAGTATTGGTTGTGCTTATAAGATTAATCAGAATTTAGAATTCTTGAAGAGTAGAACCATGTGACAGCAACGTCATTATGCAATCTACATTGATGTATTCGGTCATCAATCAAGCATAGATGTATGCATGATACTAGCTTTTAGAGAATCGCCTTGTGAATTGAAATTGTTTGCACTTCAGCTCACTTCTGATTGATCAGAGCTGCAAAGATAATTGCTAGTATGTATTTATCTTGTTTCTTTAGGCTCTTAAAAAGATAGTATACACTATTGTCTTTCTTTGACTGGGAAACTTATGTTTCAGAAGATTTGTATAATTCTCTGGACTTTTGACTCAAAATTTTGAAAGTAATGTCAGTGAGTTGAATTGACCGATATTATAGCAGAACTTTCCATAAAATGTAATAAGATGCAAAGTTTTCTAAGTATACGAAATAGCTGGCCAATTGGATCACCTAGATTTAGAATAGATTTTGCGTCATTGCTATGCAGTTGTACACGAAGTCATGTGTACATTGCTTGTGCGTTTGTTGCTCAGACAATGTAAAGATGTTTAACTGAGAAAATTGTTTTCCTTCTTCATAGTTGTATCAATGAGTCTAAAGATGTTACATTTACATTGATAAAATCTAACTAAACTGTTCAAAAAGGGGTTGGGGGGGGGGTGTTATTGGTTTATCAAAGATGTTAGGTGGATGATTGCCTATTGTTCCATGTGTCAATGGGAGTTCAGTTCAGAAGTAAGGTTGATGAATGCTTCCTCTTTGCACGGAATCGTTAAGCCACCCATAGGATGATGGAACCCGAATTCTTCTTCAGCATGTCTGAGCAAGTCTTGGAATAAAGGATGGCTCAAATAAGATAGTGGAACCACATATCTTTTCATTTCCCTTTCGCCCACATATACCGCAACATGTCCCTTTGGGACTTCATGACCATTTTTGGAGGACTGTAGTCTGAGAACTTGTTTTAGCATTAGAGATAACAGAAGGCATCCGCATGCGCATCATCATTGTTTTTAATTATAATTAGAAAGGGTAAAGAGAGTTGGCCTTTTGGAATTTGAAATGTTTTGATGAGAAATTTGTAGGAAGATAAGGGAATGAGACTGTTTGTAGCAATGCTGTAGGAAGCTTAAGCTATTTCCTTATTTATAGGAACTGGAGTTCAGTTGTTGCTCTGCTGAGGTTTGACAATAGGAGTGGACCCACCTCATTAAGGCTAACATGCGTTTCCTCTATCCTTCCTTTTTTCTCTAGTCATCAATTTCAGTAAGCTAAGGAAATAAATCTGTACTGATAGCAATTATGTTCACACTGGAAAATGATGTGTAACAGACCCATGTGAGATTGTATTGGGCTCTCCATCCCAGTTTAGATCTCTATACGTTTTGGAAATGGTGATCCAACTTGTCAAAGTGTGTTGTGTTGATAACTCCACTGTATTATTGTACGGGGAAATTTGTTTCTTGATGGGATCTGTGTCAGAAAAATTCACCTCAACTTCTGGTCTTTCTAATAAAAACTTAAATCTGATGATATCTTATACTACTCCAAAGTACCAATAGTCTAATCAAGCCTCTTTGACTGTCTTAACAAAACCTTCTTGACTGTGTTAGCATTAGATTTTGTGTTTAATGTCTCGGTTCAAGGGCTGAAATTTCTCCGAGAATCTTTAGGGCTCAAAACTTTCAGTAATCGCAACTAGTAGACTCTTACTCAGTAATAGATATACCCATACTCATTTCCTCTGTCATGATTCCATTGTTAGTTTGTTACGACTGTTTCAGCTAGAATAACATGTATTGGTTGCACTATCAGTTTAGTCATTTCTGCCTTTATTTTGTTACTTCTCTGATTGCTAATTTCCATACCAACACTTATAACAATTTACTCTAAAAAAGACTGTGTGTGTGTGTGGACTTGGGGGCAAGTCATTCTCGGATGGATGTTACACTAAAGCTTTTGACCCTGTAACTCTAGCAAACACGATTTATAGCCATTACAACTGGGTGGATTAAGGTTTGGTGGTAGCCTTTGCAACACAAAGTCACTGACTTCTCATCATTAGAAGCATAATGTAATTTATATAAATCTTTTTTGGAGATGAGGAAATTTTGAATTTTTACAATGAGAGTGGGTTAAAGAAGTAAATTAAAAGTACTCTTGGTTCGTGGTAAGATTGCAATTAGAATATCCCTACAAATCTGTTGCCTTACTTCCCTATAGTATTTTGGTCACTTAATGCCGCGAAGAGGTTTAATACGTGACGATGAAGCTTGATGGTTTAGTTCAGCTCTTAATTTCCAATTGATATGGTTTCTACATCCAAACTATGTAGAAGGATTTTATGTTAAACTCATTCTGGGAAAATGCTGGATACTCATCTGTGTTGTGGACTTCGAAGTTGATACATATAATAAACCTTCTTGCCAATAAAAGCTAAACCATTAATTTTGAACATTGTAAGCAACCTAAGCATAGGTAAATGACTGACATAATCCATATATATCTTTTGAAAATCAACCCACTCAATTAGAGTGGAGATAGTTAGTTGAGTATATTTACATTTGGCCAATATGGTTCCCAGGATGTAATCTGAGAGCCTAAAATTGTTAAAGAATGAACTACTTAATTGTATGTCAAAATTGTGTTGGCTTGTTCTTTGATTATCTTCTCTTCTCATGATTGAGAGTTCATGACATGGATGAATGTTTCTTCGTCGCAGGGAATTGTGAGACCACCAGCAGGATGACTGAAGCCAAACTCTTCGTCAGCAAGGCTAAGAAGTTCCTGAAATGTGGGATGACTCAAGCAAGATAGAGGCAACATGTACCGTCTTTTGCCCTCGTTGTAGTCACCTACATAAACTGCAAGGTGACCCTTTGGTACTCCTTGATTTTTGTTATACCGTCTTAGTATTTCTTTGGTGCTTGAGATCATTGATGGCAACCGGAAACCCATGGTGTTGAATATTAGGAACTGAGAAAGAAACAAGCACTTTAAAGTTTGCAGGGCTTCTATTTTAGTACTTTGGGTTGGTTATCTTTAGATAGGGGCTTGAGAGTTTAAACCTGATGATTGATATATATAGGTGAAGATATGAAGTTGAATGCACTGAAAATTTCAGAGATTGGCGAATAGAAGTTTTTAAATAATATCGACCCCACCCCCATTATTATCACTCACATGGTTGTACTTAATGCTTCTTGAATTGTTATTGCCCCTTACATGTGCCCTTTGACGTTCACGAAACTGCCGTACGTTAAAAAATGTATAGTATAACACCCACTTGGCTTTCCAGTATCTTGGAAATGCAATTACCGTACATTGGAAATGAGTTCTATCTGACCCACCTGGTTCTGAATACTGTATTCAAGAATTGGTTGGTAAGAAATGGGAAATTAATTTGTTTATATTGGGCTCGTGTGTCTACTTGAAAGGAAGGTGTTCTAATTAGAAAGTAGGACGATGAAGAAATGTGATTGCGTTAGGTTCAATCATTACTTTTGATAAACCATTTCACTCACGTGGAAGCTTCGAACTTTGGATTATCATAGGCAAGATGAGAAGTCCCTTAATTATCTTTTGCTTCTTATATGAATCTTATGAGCGCTACCAAATTCATGTTATGGTAATGTATGGTGAGGACTGTTCCTTGGGCATTTTTGGTGGTGCATTTTGTAGGAGAGGAGCCAAACGTTAGGGATGAGTTTCAGGTAAGGGTGAAAAATTTACTATAGCTAAGAAAGAAAAATTCTTACGGCAACTTATCAAAATTCCGAGTGATTTGTCCCCTCTCAGGATCTCATTGGCACTTGATGTTTCTTCTTTTTGTAGATAACATTATCATGATGGCTTGAGAGCTTAACCATCCATCTTTTGTGGAAACCCTCTAATTTTTAATTTTTTTTTTCCCGGGGTGGGGGGGGGGGGGGTTGTTTTACTGATGCCCATATTATGCTAATGCATTAGTATTCTGTAGCAACGCGTACGCGACCTTTTTGAATTAATTATTATTCTTTCAAGGATTTGGCTTACAACTCACCCAAGAAGTCCGGACTGTAGATCACAACGACTAAACGACTTAGTCTTTGCACATTGATGGCAATTATTGTTGTTCCGTTTTGAACTTTCTATATTTGATTGCTCATAGATAGATTTTAGCCATAATTGTCTAGTTTAAGTTCTGCATATGATATTTTTTGCAGCTTCCTGTTCGTTTCTGTGCCTAATTATAAATTTCTGAGATTGATTGTTTAGTCCCTATGTCAAAGGGCATTGATCACCTAAGTTGACTTCCGCAACTTCAGTGCTAGTTCATATGGTAAATGGCTGACTTATGTGACCTTTTGGTTTCCATTTTAATCACCTGAACACGGGTGCTTTGGTATTTTTTGCTATCTTATATTTTAGGAGCATTGGTCCAGATATTTATCTAAGCAAGATGTTTAGCCAAGGCTCCAAATCTTGCAACTTGCTTAAAGAATGACCGCTGTTAATAGAGAGCTCTGTTATTTCCGTTGCGCATGCTGCTTTTATATCTGGACAATAGTTGTAGTCTTAGATATTATTGTTGAGGTTTAATTACTACTTGTATTGTCCACATAATTACAGGGTCAAGAAAACATTTCATCAACTTTATCGGAGCCTAAGTTAAACTGTTTGGAGCTGGAACTTTACGAGTAATTCATATATCTACTTAAGTTTGTCTAAAGTTTCAGTCTTCAATCTGAGTGCCACTCTTTTCTAATTCATAAGCATTGTCACAAAATCAGGGAAGAAATTCATGTATTCTGAAAATAGTTGCAATTTCAATTAGATTAACTGTATATCTGCACCAGTAGGCGAAAAAGAATATATTTACATTGATGTAAGTCATGTATCCTAAAGCGTAGCCTAGCTATAACTGAAAATGGAAAAATAGTCTGTCAAAACTGGGCAGAGGATCTGCCTTTGACTTAATCTTCTTTCAATAGGAATTCAGTTGACTTTTGATATCGATGAAAGCTTCCTCTTTGCAAGGAATCGTTAGGCCTCCCATTGGATGGTTGTAACCATACTCCTCTTCAGCGTGTCTAAGCAAGTCCTGGAAAGATGGATGGCTCAGATATGTAAGTGGAACTACAAATCTCTTCATATCAGTTTCTCCTACATAAACCGCAATATGCCCTTTTGGAACTCCTTTCTGGTTCTTTGCATGTAGAGGATGTAATTTGAGCATATGTTTGGCGTTAGAGATAATTGAAGGCAACTTTGTACGCAACATCGTCGAGAAATAGAGAAGAGCGAGATTGGTTTTACAAGTTTTAAGAGATGAGAAAATAGCTATAGAAGAGGTTTGATGGATTTTTATGTTGCTATTATAAGTTCTGGCCTATTTATAAGGAGGTGTTTGTTTTGATTTCCTTAGGAAGTTTACAGAATTCTGATATTCTAAGTTTTCCATGAGGACCCACCTAGTTAAGGCTCACATGGCTTTGTTCAGCTTACCTCACTAAACCTTTTCTCATTTGCTATCAGTTTGTGGGCTACGCTGTAGTTAGTTGCTCTAACAATTTTTATGAAATGTCATCTTCAAATCGGGGCTCAATATAGGTCGGAATATTTCATGTCTGTGAAATGAATGTGAACCTTAGCTCAAATTGACAAGGGTGGACACAAATTGATCTTACCTGTCCTTGTACATTACAATTTGATGCACAAAGCTTGCTTTATATGTTAAGTAGGGCCTGAAATTCCTTGTTTGTCTAGCTTGAGTTTATTTTTAACTTACAAGCTTCATTGCACTAACTTTTCATTTTAGTAGACCCTATTAATTTGACCCCAGTTTATAGTAACACTCGTCATGATCTTAAATAAATTAGAGAGTACAAATTACCTTAGATTCCATACAACAATGCAGGTCTTCACTATTATTAGCCTCTGGACATTTGATCAAGATAAATAGACTACCCATAGCAACTTATGTACTCCGTATTATAGATTCTCATATGAGAGAAACTTTTGATGTTGGTAGAAATGTTTGAGTGTGACTCTTACTACTGTGTACTCAATGTACTTTTAAGTTTCGATTGGTAATATATGAAACTGACATCATAACTTTTGAGCGATTTCAGATAATGTATACCAATGTAAATATCATGAACAAGAGTGAATAATTTTCTATCGCAGGGGATGGTGAGACCACGTGTGGAATGATTGAAGTTATTGACTTTCTCAGCAGTCCGAAGTATGTGTTATATTTCAGCATATCTCAGGTCTAAGATTAGGACTGCTTATAGTCTTTGTCTTTTTTGTTCCAATTCATAATGTCTTCCTCTTGATTTCCTTCCTTGCCTGATTTTTATTTCGCCATTTTACTGGTGTTTGGGATTGATAAGGTAACTGGATTTGTTTGTACAGTTTATAAATGAGAAGTAGAACATCAATGTGCATATTATGCTGTTATTAGTATTAGGAAGATAGCACTTAACGAGTGGCATGTCTGCTTAGTTCACTAAAACATTGGAGCCAGGAAGCACCTTGAATTGACGGCCTCTTATTTTAGAATTAAGTAGAATACCCTGTCATTTGTTTTTAGAATACATTGTTCACAGAGTATGAGAAAGTGAGTGAAAAACGAAAGTTCTTTTGGAGTTTAAACGAGAATTATTGCAGTGAAATTAGCCAAAGAGCTTGGATGAATTATTGTATGTTCCAAGGTTAAGTAGTGGCCTATTTATAATGAGGAGTTCTAGTATTCTAAGTTGTTAGAAGGACCCACCTAATGAAGGTTCACATGGCTTTGTTTAGGTTACATCACTAATCTTTTTCTCACACTCTCACAGTTTGTGGGCTAGGCTGTAGTTTGTTGCTCTAACAATTACCATGATATGTCATCTTCAAATTGGAACTCAACATGACTCGAATTATTTCATGCCTATGTCATCTTTTTTCTTTGTTGAAAATGGTTGTTAATTGTTTGTAGCAGACCCATGTGAAGTGTATTTAGTTAATCTTCAGTGCCCTCCTTGCGTGCTGATGACATAGGTGACCCCAATTGCTCAAAATTTTGTCACTGTAAGTGATTATCTTGACGAGTTAACTTGTGTAGGGCGAGCAATTATGCTAGTAAGACCTGGAGGCCATTACTGTCTAGGTTTTTTTAGTTACCTTAAAGAATCTTAGGGTGCGTTTGGTTCATGAAACTGGAATGGAAACGGATTGGATACGGAAATGGATTGGAATGGATATAAGTATCATTCCTTATTAAAGTTGTTTGGTTCAATTAAAAAGATGAATCAATCTATTAGTAAGGGTAAAACTGTAATTTACCATTTAAAATTTTTAGATGAATCATCTTTCCTCTC
>JBBYHQ010000023.1:19236840-19248261 GCA_038382645.1 Spergularia azorica | reverse complement strand
AACAAACACAATGTAACGGAGTGGTTATCGAATCCGTTTCCAATCCCCCCAAAAATCACGAACCAAACGCCCCCTTAGTAGAATGTCTCACACTTTATAAGAACACTCATCATTATCTACTGCAAACTGAGAGACCACAACTTCCAATAAATTCGACATACAAAACAAGTTCCTCAATGCTAAATCCTCGCTATGTATTGTATTGGATTGTTTACAATAGCTTGGTTACTTTGTTCAGCTATGTTGCGGCCTTGTGTATTTCTAATAAAATCCATTGTGTATTAATGACATATTATATGAGTATATACATAAATGTGACTTTGGGAGAACTTAAAAGATACTAGGGTCATTTTTGTAGGCTGTTCTCTCAGTTTGTTTCACGTCCAGAATTTATGAGGATTCCAGTTAGTAGACTATAACATATATGATGTGTTTTCCGCTGCAGGGGTATCTCAAGACTAGCAGTAGGATGATGTAAGCTAACCGCTTTTTCAGCCATCAGAAGCATGTCTTCGAAGTCGTGATGGCTTAGGTACGAACCAGGACCTCTCATCACCTCCGTTAATGCTATAATTTCCATTAGAAATCGTAAGGTTTCTATTTTGCAAATTCACATGTACACTTAGTAGTAGAAAAACTTCCGTACTACGAGGTCCTGAAATTATAGGCTATAAACAGCTCATATATGACTGCTTCTCATCACCCCGCCCTTTGGTGTCCAAATTCAGTTGGGACCATAAAAAAAACAAGCTACCTACTCCTCCTTGTCATTTGGAAATACTTCTGTACTATGTAAGGGCTTATGCTATGCTAAAACAGAAAGGAGTTGATGCATTTTAATTTAGGAGACAGCCGTAGCTTTTGAAACTGTCCTCTTGTTAGGTTTCTCCACTTGTTCATTGTGTTCTCCTATATATTTTTAAGTCTTTTTAACCCTTATGAAGTCTGAGTGATAATAGGGTGCGTCACACTGGCCTTAGAATCAACCCAATTACTGTAATTTTTCATCGTCTTGTGTTCAACCCCACTTAATAAGATGGAGGTAATACCCCCAAAGGTTTAAAACAAATTTCACAAAAGCATTAAGTATCTGATAGTGGATTATTTTCACAGCCTTGTATAATCATCAGCCTCAGAAATCTCTTCTATTCATCAATTGGAGGCTCAATCTGAAAGAAAAGAAATAACGGTAGCTAGCCCGTCAATTTTGTGCGTAATGGCAACAATATTTAGCTTATATATCTAATCATTTAGTTGTCAACTCATTATTGAGCTCCTGAAAGTACACCTTCGCCTCACTATTTTAGGCTTTAGTATCTTTTAGTGCTAGTTTCCAATTTTAGATCGTGAAATAGCTACGTTTTCTTATTCTTTAATGCATTTGTGTATCCGTAGTTTTGTGTCAAAGCTGTCCAATGCTCCAATGTATGCAATAAACAATTAGGAGTTTGATTGCTAATATTGGCCGCGTTCTGGATGTTATTAATCATGGCATAGCATAAATATTATTCCTTCCTTCCAGAATAATTTAGATCCATTAGAGATTGACCTTTTCCAATTGCAAGCCTTCATAATTAAACCTAACTAACGCGGCGGATCCGCTGGCACAGAGAAGATGCTTACGGGACTAGTGATTGTGAATGTAATAGCTTCCATTTATGTTTTAGATTTTGAGTCACAAAACTTCGAGTAGCGCTCTCATTCACCTCCATTAATTAGTTCTCTGCAGTCTGGTAAAATTATCTTTGTGAAATTGAACAGGCCACTGAAAATCGGATATGAACCATAGTAGCACTTTTCTTAAAGGGTTATCTTATTACTAGTTATCTGTTATCCCTCCTAAGTCCATTAGCGCTTTTTAGGGACAGCTAAATATGCCCATTAAGTCAACTAGTTAACTCAAGACTAGAATAGACTTACGTTCTTGCCTCTGTAATTACTATTACGTTGTTTCATTGTGTATTTTTAGATGATTTTACTTCTATTAGAGATTATACAAGACGCTTGCTAGCTGCTGTGTAGTGCGCCGTGCCTGTGCAAGAGGAATGCAGAGCAGAAATCGTATCATTAATCATATTAAGTATCAGATAGTGTCCTGTGGCTGTGTCTAATGGCCATCGTTTTAGACAGTTATGGATAAAAGCAGTTCTTTTTTCAGGATGGTAGTTTTTCTGGTGAAGAGTAAAGCTTACGAAAACAAAGGAAAAGAAGTCACTTGCATAAACAGAGTCTTGTATAAACTGCTAATCTGATTTGATTCATCTTTTTTTTTTTCTAATGTTTCCACTATTAATTTTTATAGTGAAAATTGTGCTAATATGTACAAGAGGCTATCTGATGAGTACAAGATTAACTCTATCTGAGGACTAATAGAAAAGAAACGTACAAGCCAATTTCAGAGGCTTTTCTTGTTTGATCCGTTTTTATACTAGCGAGGAAATAAATTGGTAGTTCATGACATGTCTGAATGTTTCTTCGTCACAGGGAATGGTGAGGCCACCTTGAGGATGGTGAAAGCCGAACTCTTCCTCAGCAAGGCTTAGCAGGTCTTGAAATGCAGGGTGACTTAAACAAGGTAAGGGCACGACATATCGCTTTTTCCCTTCAGCGTAGTCTCCCACATATATTGCCAGGTGACCTTTAGGAACTCCTATCTGGCTTTTATTAAACTTTAGTACTTGTTTGGTGTTTGAGATCATAGAATGCAACTGGAAAATCATGGTGTTATGATGTTGTACGAAAAGACTGACTTATTGCTGGATAAGAGCTGAAGTTTAGATAGATAGCTGGGTTTTTTTAGTAATCGAGGAAAGGTTCTTGTGCTTTGGATGGTTAAGCCTGAATGCGGGATGACTGGTATTTAAAGGGAGAAGAGTGATTAATAAGATTGCGTTTGAATTCCCTAATCATGTGAATCAACCAGAATTTTGGCAGCTTGGAACTGAAAGGACGTGACATCACCTCTTTTTTCAACAGGCACATGGTAGCTCTAACTGCCTCTCTGTTCTTTGGCTCTTTCATGTGGCTTAAATTTTTTGATTACCTTAGTGATATTTCATGCCTTTTTAGTTTCTAATGAGAATGCAATTTTCTTGATCTACACATGTTCTAGTTCTACTATCATTTAGAAGGCCATTAATTTTGAAATTGTTCTGCTATAGCTTATATCATTCTTTGGCTTTGGGATATAATGAAATAAAGCAAAATGGCTCATATTTTGTGAAGTAGCAGTTAGTCCGTGCGATTCCCGAAGCAATTTTCATTTTGGGTCATCCGAGCGCAACCTCTCTATGTTTCAATAGGGGTAAGGCTTGCGTGCATCCGACCCCCCCTTACCACGCCTTATGGCGGGAGCCTTTAAGGCGTTGGTAAAGATGTTGTTGTATAGCTTATATTATGAAATAATTGTTGACCTTTTTCCCAAGTCATCTTGTTTTGCATGATTCTGACTAGACTGTCGCGGTTCCAATCTCGTCACCATTTAATTTAATTGAAATCGAGAGTTTTATTAGCTTACTGTGTTGCTCCTGAATAAGTTTTGTAGTGTTCTACTTGGCTTCTCTTTCGTTTTGTTAGAAGGAGAAAACTTTGGGGCTTTAACTATCAAATAGAGGTCACTTGTAACTCTTGACATTAATTTTATTAAGTTTTAATTAACGTAGCTCTATGCTTAAGTCTTCTCTATATCACTTTGTGACGTGGTTAAGTGATTTGCTATTTTCTTCATGTCTTCCTTGAATTGTCCTGTTGGCAATTGTGTTTGGGAATAGGGCTTCCATGTGAACACTTCTAGTTATATTTTCTTTCCAAATCTGCACTAATCATTGATTAGCACTCATAACGATAATGGTTGACACTTGTTACGTACTTTACGTCCTTCGAATTATTTGCATAATAATTTTGAGGAATCTGGCTTACTCCTTTGCAAAACAGCCAGCTTAGACATAATTGACAGATCGCCACCCTAATACTTTATGTTTTCATAGGAATATTTTGGTAGTACTATCATTTCCTGGATGTCAGTATTCATGAACGTTAATTATGTAACCTACTCTATCATCATGGATTCATGGTATTCTTTTTCAAGTAGTTTGCTTACTCCGTACAACTAAGAGATTGACCTTCTAAGGAGTGAGGACTTGCTGCAATTAGTACCTCAACATGATAATGTCTTTGAAGAGGCTTCTAGTTGTATCATAAGACAAAGTCAAATGTGTGCATCATGTAACTTGTATTTCTTAGGGATGAGAATTTTATAGAGAAGATATATCATTTGCTTACCTCTGTAATACTAATGACCACAACTAACAGAAAGGTAATATGCGGGGTTGATTATGTGAACATGGGAATGTTGCTACTCCACAATATTTCTTTTTTGGAGTTTGAATTTTTTGTAAGCCAACTAAAGAATAACTTCTCTATGTTTTCAACTTTGTACAAATCATCTGATTGTGATTGCATATCATAGTTCATTCATTTTGAAGAATGATGTCAACTCAATTATACCATCAATCATGATCAGACGTGCACTTATAACTGCTACATGGATATATAGTCACATATGCATGTAAGTCCTCATGCAAATGTGTCAAATGAATTATAGAGTAATTGCTTTTAAGATATATTTGTGTACACTGCAAATGAACTTTGAGGCCTAGTAGGCACATGCCACTTTTTAGAGGTTACTAATTTGAATGCTAAGTGACATCATTTAGTTGCATTCTTGTGAGTAGAAGATAACTATGACTTCATTTACACTTGTGATACTAGGGAACTAGAGAAGTCATCCACCGAGGAGTATAAGACAAGCAGTGTACACAGGGTTGTCTGACGTTGGATGAAGTATCATAGAGTTGCAAATTGTATTAAGATCAGTGTTGGTGAGGTTTCATCACAAGATGAGTTTTTAATTAGGGGTGCTGTCCACTAAACTTGTACATACGAGCCATCCCATTAGCTTTCGGATATTAGAGAAATAACTCACAAATCTGTGTTCCTGGGGAGCTGTCTGCCTGAGTGGTCGATTTTCTTCCAAATGAAGTTCTGGTGGGTTTAGGTGATAAGAATAGGTTACTTTGGTAATGTGTTGTGTTTTGCTATTTTCTGGGGCTTTTAAAACGATCCTAATTCACAATTATTTTTAGGGATTTTTATTTTTTATTTTTTATTTTTTATTTTTTTTATTTGTTGTACCACCAAAAATCACCTCAGCATTTGAATTTCATCATTTTCCCCCTCAATTTGGAGTCCTCAAACCCTCTCTTAAATTGAAACTAAGATTGAGTACCTTAGAGCACCAACCTGCGACTGTTGAGGCCAAATCAAAGCCAGGGGTTTGGTAGACTGATACATAATGTTAGCCCCCCATTTTTAAGTCCTCAACCCCGTCTTGAATCAAAAGTAATATCAGGAATTTGAGCACCAACCTACGATAGTTGATACTAAATTTAGCCTGGAGTTTGGTAGACAAATACATAATGTTAGAAGAGGTTCCAAGGAGGACGCGTACATAATTCTCGTAGCGTTCCATCAGTCCATCTTAAAATGAAGAATAAGGGGAGTAGCGCTTAGGCATATTTATATGTAAGGTATTGACCTGAATTTGGTTAGTATCGCACAAGATCTGGTAAATGAATTCTCATATGGTTTTGACGGAAGAATATATATGTACACTGTACTACTTCTATATACAGAAGATTAAACTTAAATGAGCTTTGCATTTTTTTGTCCTCTCGGACTCCTAAAGTCTTTGCCAAAATTGTAGGACAGAGGAATGTCCTGATTTATTCATTGTCTTTTAATGGGAATTCATTTGACTTGTGAAATTGATGAAGGCTTCTTCTTTGCAAGGAATTGTCAGCCCGCCCATAGGATGGTTGTAGCCGAATGCTTCCTCTGCATGTCTGAGCAAGTCTTGGAATGAAGGATGGCTTAGATAAGTAAGTGGAATCACGTATCTCTTCATTTCACTCTCTCCTACATAAACAGCAACGTGTCCCTTGGGAACCCCTTTAAGAGGATGAATTCTTCGGACTTGCCTTGCGCTGGAGATGATTGAAGGAAATCTTGTACGAATCATTGTGTCGCAATTGATTGGAAAAAGATTGTGTTTTTGGTTTGTAAAGGAGTTAGAGATGAGAGGTTTTTGCTGGTTTGTTTGGAGAGTACTGCTATTGGAAAGAAAGCTTGTGTCCTATTTATAAGAATCTAAATCCTCACAAATTACCAGCCACTAATTCTGAAGCTTAGGTGATTGGATGTTAGAAGGACCCACCTCTTTAAGGCTCACATGGATTTGTTCTGCGTAAATCACCAGTGCTATCTCTCTCTCTCTCTCTCTCTCTTTGGGCTAGCCTGTTGATTAGTTGCTCCACCAATTGTCCTGAAAATCATCATCCAATTGGGACTGGGACCTATATTCCTTGATTTCTGTGAAGTCTTGTTTTTTGGCCGAAGCCTATTGTTAATATATTGCCTTAAATTAGGATTTTGTACTTAACTTTCATATGAAGTTATTTTTAGCCTTAAATTCCTGCTTAGTCTTGGCTTTACTCTCCATTTGTAAAGGATGACCCACATTACAAATTTATGCTCTTACCAGCAAGAAACAGACTAAATTCACTAGGACCAGTTTTACATGTTTGATGCTTAATATTTCCATGAAAGCCCATTTTTTGCCCAAGTTTCTCTCTTCATCTTATATAAACTTTTCTCGACTTCTTGCGTGACACACTGTATGCATTTAATGTTTCCTTGCATTACCCATCACTGTTTATCATCTGAAATGACATTTTTATTTTTCATGTTAGCTCATGCAGATCATTTTGTTTATTGTTGGAGATAGGCCAAGAGATAAGATAATTTTTTTTTTTTTTTTCCATTTTCTTTTAATTGTTTGAGGTAAAGATACTAGTAGTACAGAGCTACGGGCAAGTTATTGGGTCAAGGATAGTAAAAAGTTGAAAAATGAAGAAGCTGCAATTAGAAACCCTTCTACTATATGATATAATGGTAAAATTAATGTTCTATTCAATCAGGTACTCGGTTCCATCATTTTCTGCTTAAGAACCCTATGCTAATACCTTACATGGGAGATCCAACCTGGATATTAATAACGAACTACCATACCGTTTCTTCAAACGATGATGAAAACACTTCCTTTGATAATGTACATGTTTGATGTGTCAGTAAATCATGGAACAGTTGGGATATAGTCTATCTCAAGATATGGGTATTATTTTCTAGTTAATTTCCTTCTAGTTTCTGTGGCCAAAATCATACAATTAGAATACCCTTTTGACTTTTTCTTCCTTTCTCATTATGAAATGATACTTGCCTAAAGCGAGGGTGGTAGATCTTCTGGTCAGTAGTCACTTCTTTAGCTAATAATGCTTGAGTAGATGTTCAATGTGCAAATAATTGCATCTAATGTGATTAGTGACTGCAGTTTTTCATGTTGAAGAATGGAATGTAGCTTCTGTCATCAATAATGAGCTACCGTTTTCTTGCATATCTACGATCTTCCATACTCAACCTAGGGATGCTTCTTCTCTAGCTGGGTATCATGAGATTTCCAGTTATCTTGTGCATGCCTGCATGCCTGAACTGAGTTGTGAAAATTGAGCTTGCCTCCTATTATATTTCTCTTATTCTGATTCTGAAAAATAAAGCTCAAAACTTCAGGATAATTTGCCCCCAGTGATCCTTCCTTTTTTTTTTTCTTTTTTTTTTTTCTTTTTTTTTTTTTATGGACTTTCACTCTTTCTTGTGTCCTTAAAACATTTTATTTGTATAGATTTGAGGACAATTTGGTACTAACAAAACGAGGTCGTTTGTAATGCAGTAGTTTAAGAAAAAAAAATTGGCAGGCTTGCCACCATTGCAGTCCTGGTTAGCATTCGTTGGATAAATTCTTTGTATCACGGTTGAATTGTACATGTTTAAATGTTTAACTCGGCCCCAAAATATTAGCATTAAGAGTTTTGTTGTAAGAAGATAATGTAGGAATCTCTATTAAGACTTGTTTCGGCTGCGTTTGAAGAACACAAATGACTTGTGACTCAAGATAATATATAATTAATATAATGCTTCCTTGTGACAGGATAGTGAGAGATAGTGAAAGGCCAACTCTACAAATTATTTCAGAATTCAGAGTGTATCACCAATTCGTGGAATATTGGAGATTGGACTGTGGAGACTCGAGTAAGAGATCGAAACGTATGTCTTCTTTTATCTCTATTCCACATTCGGCTTTCTGTACAATAGTTTGTTTAAGGTTCACATGGGATTTGCTTGTGTAACACCTTCCAATATATCTTCAGTATCTTTCTGATAACGAGCTATGGCAATCTTGACCCACATGTCTGCTTTCATTCTGAACTCATGGGCCAAGTTAGATTTATACTTGTGTACTTTTTTGTGTGGTTCCTGAAGTTGTTTACCCTAACAATCCAACCTCTTGTGAACCATTACTTAACGTGGGGAAAATGATGGACAAATTTGTTTAGATTACAGAAAGAAGTAGAAGGACGTCGAGTTGTGACCCATCATTGTACAGTTTTCGGTGTCTTGCTATTCTGTTTGTGATTTGAGTTACTTGGTAGTGTTATTGTGATAAAAAATTCTTTAAAGTAAGATGGTAGTCTCGTAGAATCGTATTGGGGTTGTACGTGCGTTATAACGTCACTACCTGCCGTGACTGTATAATTGTGGAACTTTAAAACATGATAGTCTGAATTCACTCCAGAAACAAAACTCTTTACATCTGAGGTATTGTCTACCAAACATAATCAGTTTTGGTGGGAAAAAAAAAAACCCCTCCATCATTTACAGCTTCTAAGTAGAAAGTTGTACAGAAAGTTCATTTAAAAAAAAAAAAAAAATCTAGCAGTCATTTAACTGCGAAATAAGATTTATGAAGTAATTTTCGGTACAAGGAACTGTTAACCTTCCCATCCCGTGGTCGTAACCAAATTCTTCTTCAGCATCTTTGAGGAGTTTCTGGAACAAAGGATGCTTCAAATACAATACTGGAACCACAAAGCGTTTCTCCCCCTCTTCCCCTAGATAGATTGCAAAATGCCCTTTAGGGACAGGCTCTTGATATGAATATTCTTGCTTTTGAGGAAAGATTGATCCCTTTTTGGTGGAATGCTTAGCGCACTTAACTACTTCTGAATGAGTGCCCATGTCCTTTGACTTTGGTGTTAGAAACAGAACAAAAACAGAGAGATTTTAGATGGAGGAGTGCAACTGTCCTGTACAAGTATGTCTATATATACACAAACAGAGAGGTAAACATGTGAAAGTAGAAGTTTATCTTACAATATTTTTACAGTCTGTATAGTGTTACTTTGCTAGATAAGTTTGCATGGACAAATATCAAATGCATGCAATATCTCTTAACGTCCTTTACATTATTGGCAATTTTTAAGACTCCTGATGCAGCACATGGAAATAACGTCATGTCCCCAACTATAATAAGACTTCAATAAGGCCAAGTTGAAAACTTATGTGGATAAAAATGGAAAGTCGCCCACTGTTTTTTCACATACAAATGAGGCAATCCCATGTTTGCTGGGCATGTTGTGTCAAATCATATGATAAGCTAGCTAATACTTCATCTTCCATAGAACTTGTCCTGTTTTATTTTCTTTTTCTTTTTTCTTCTTTAGTCCCTTTGGCACGACATGTCTCGATGAGCCATTTGGTAGTATGATGATTGATGGGACCATCTAGAACCCCAAAAGTTATAGGAGTAAGGAGTCTAAAGACTGGGGAAGGGGAGCTGTATGGTTGCAGACTCTACAGACCATAAATAATGGTTGCTTACTCAGTAATCATAATGCTTGCAATTTGAGGAATGGCTTTTATTCATCAATGAGTAGTGTAATCATTCCCATCCCCTATCTATGTTTGTCACGAAGATAAATTTTACTGTATTGTGCATGTATGTTTATTCATTTTGGGTCATCCTTGCGCAGTCTCTCTATGTTTCAATAGGGGTAAGGCTTGCGCGCATCCGAGCCCCCTTACCCCGCCTTTATGGTGGGAGCCTTGAAAGCGCTGGGTTAAAGATGTTGTTGTTGTGCATGTATGTGCACTAATGCTTGGCCTTGGCTTCAAATACCCAACATTATCCAGATGTTAGACTTGGCTACTTATCCGAACATTCTTATGTTTTTTGGCCTAAAACAAAGTGTTAAGATACTGATACTTTAGGACAAATATAGAGTGCATATATCCTCTCTTGGAAGTGTGTCATGTTACTTCCACTGAGAGACAAGTGCACTTCAGTTACGACTTTTTTATTTTATTTTATAAATTAGAATTATAACAATAACCAAGCTTATTCCCAAAATGATTTGGAAACAAAAAGTATATGTATGGACCAAAATATCGCCGTTGCCGGGGATCGAACCCGGGTCACCCGCGTGACAGGCAGGAATACTTACCACTATACTACAACGACTTTGTTGTTTATTAAAAGTAGAACTAATTTCCAAATTTAGTAGTGTCTTACTGCCTTTACCTCCTCTTTCCATCTGGTGGCTTTAGTAAAATTCCACTTCCTGTCTGTTAGGGGTTAGTGCTGTGTGTCAAGATTTTTTATTCCTACAATGTTATGTCAAGATGTAACCACAATCAAATTGTAGGCTTCAGGAAATCCTAAAGTCTCTGAATATTCACACTGCATAGATACTGACATGTAGATTGTAGAAGATTAACTCAATATTGTTAAAAATCACATCGTCTGGTTCTGGATTATTTGTGATCACTTTGGTTCATGGGTTAAAAAGCTTAGTGAAATCCAAATGTCACATGTTAGTATGTTACCCATACTGCAAGTAGATCAAAATTCTCTCACAAATTTTCATGTTTAGGTAAAAATTACCAGAATGATGAATTTATTCTTGGCACGTCAATTAGGAATGCAATCATTTGACCAGGGGAGAATCTTGATCTTTTGTCCTTAATGTATTTCGGTCTTGAGGATTTATGACTCAACATTTGGAGCAAGAGTTAATTCTTAACTGGAAACTTTTGAACTCATTATTTGTTGCTTCAGTTGCGCTCTCAAATTAATCTAGATCTTGTATTCCATGAAACAATACTGAGTGATGCCATCTTTCAAGATCTTCTTGTATACATTAGTAAAGCTCAAAACTATTGTACGTACATTGTACAAAAGTAATTATGACTATAAATGACTAAATGAGAATGCTTATGTCAAAACTGTGCAGGTCCCTTGTTCTGTTATCTTATTCAGGAATTGAATTGACAGGTGATATCCATGAACGCTTCTTCCTTGCAAGGAATTGTTAGACCGCCCATGGGATGATTGTGTTGTGCCTAAAAGACACCAATCCAGTCTAGCAAAATTTCGGCAGCAATTCGACGCAAATCGACCAAACCAATCAA
>JBBYHQ010000023.1:19216945-19236804 GCA_038382645.1 Spergularia azorica | reverse complement strand
ATGCCCTTTGGGAACTCCTTGCTGGTTATTGGTGCTTAGTGATGGCAGCCTCAGAAGTTGCTTGGCATTAGATATTAAAGAATGCAACCTTGTACCTACCATTGTGTCTGAACACTTGTGTTAGAATAGAGAATGAAGTTTTGCTGTTTTGTATAAGAAAACGTGAGTTTTGTATGAGGATCGGACCGAGATTGAAGTTTTACTGTTTTATAGTATTATCTTGGGAAGAATAATGAGTTCAGTATCCTATTTATACAGATTGATTTCTATTTTTGATTATCTAGGGCGAAGGACCCACACAACTAAGGCTCACATGTCTTTAATCAGCTTAGCTGACCAGTTACCAGTGTCTCTTTGTTACATTCTGTGGGCAGCCGGCTGTTTCGGGCTATCCAAAACGTTTTGTGGATCCCTTGATGTCTGTTCATTTTTAACTGCCATGGGTTCTGCAGAGTTATATTGGGAAGGGATATTTTACTGTGAATGGCTGTTGCAGTCATATACTTCGGTTCCTGAAATCCTTTATCTTACCTTTCCTTCCTTCTCTGGGAATGACCAATGACCACTTTGGCTGCGGCTCTTGGACTGGTAGACAGTCAGAACTCTGAAAATCTAAGCAGTGTTGCTTCTGCATAATTTTGCCTCAGTCCTCAGAGTTATATAAGGGCTATATTTTTACTGGACCAAAATCCATATCTTCTGGTTTATTGGATAGCGAAACAAACTATGGTTCTCGAACTTGGGAGTGTTATAATCTGTTTAGGAAAAAAAATGGACTACTCGTAGTTCGATCCGATGCAAGAAAATGTATCGATCTATTTGTCCCATCCTTACTATCTGCACCACACGAGTGTGTCATATACATACCTTTCAGGTAAAAAGAACTATCCTACCCAAGACTAAGGAACCAAAAGGTTAAAGTTGGACTAGTGTGAACATGGTATGACTTGTGAACAAGGTCAGTTATGTACTAATGTTACATGCAAGTACTACGGCGCAAATATAGGTGTACCCTGTGTACTTGATGTGAAATTTGGAGTTTCTTTTTAGTAGGGATATAGTTCAAAACTTGTTCAAGTAAATCAATATTTGCGCTGGAAGTAACTGGATATATCTATACTCTTGTGCATATCTTTGATACGGAGTATAAGTTATTTGAAATTTTGATCACCTTTGTATATTTTGGATTTGCATTGTTGCAGAAGTTTTTCACCAAGAATAGTGAGTGTCCTGTTGCTGAGAGACTGCTGAACTCATAGTGAAAGCCCTGGGGAACGCTGAAAGGTACGCTCAGTCTCTCACATCTAGCTCGGTTTTCTGTTTTAGTTTAACCCTTTCCTGATTTATGGTATGTCGAATCAAGAAAATCACATTGCATGTAGTTTGCTTGCAGATTAGTTTGATAGATTTAGCGAAGATTAGGACAAACAGAATTTGCAAGAATCAATAAGATATGTGAATTACTAATCTGAACTGCTCTGACTAAAGAATACAAACCCGGTCACTTGAAAAGAGTGACACAGAGTCTCTACGACTCTACATGTACAGGCAATCTTGTGCTTGGCACCAAAGAGCCCTAAGAATATGAACAAAAGATGAAAAGAAAAAAGAGAAAAGTTCGTTCATGTCAAAATTGGCGATCTGATATTTAATCAACTGATCTTGCATCATCTCACTAGGACTTGACTTGATTGTTGGCAAACATGGATGAAGGTTTCCTCATTACAAGGGATAGTTAGACCACCCATTGGATGATTAAACCCGAATTCTTCCTCAGCACGATTAAGCAAGTCCTGGAATGCTGGGTAGCTCAAACAAGATAATGGCACTACATAACGTTTCTTTTCCTGGCTATAATCTCCTACATACACCGCGACATGGCCCTTTGGAACCCCTCTTTGTGTTTTGCTATGCAGCTTTGAGTATTGTTTGGTGGGGGAGCTCATAGAAGGCAACCTGAAAACCATGTTTATGTCTAGTTATTGGAAGGAAAGATGATAACTTTTAGATTGGAGTCTTGGGAGAGCAGGGGAGAGATGAGGGTCTTTACTTAGAAAGAAGGTTCTTCAAGTTTTTGAAGATTGGTCTTGTTTTGGATGTATATATAGTAATCTGGAGGAGAGAAAGTTGGCAACTTGAAATTATTAATTTTGTTATACTTTCTCTGGGGATTTAATTATCGAGGGTGTACGAATAATTGAACATGACCCACCTTATCAATCTTCACATGGCTCTGATTACCAGGGCAAACAACTCGTATGTTTTGATTGCCTCACATGTGTGACCTTGATTTTCTAAATATGTGAATAAACTAACTCTAGGAAAGTTATTTTCTCGAGTTTACTGTTAATTCTCACACCCTGCTGTTTTTTATACTCCTTTTGTTTGGTTCGAATATGTGGAAAGAACTAAAACCAAACGTAAAAAATGGAAGCAAACTAGTAAACATTTGTATCTTCTTTTGTGCGGATAGTGGTTGTACGACTATATAGGAGTAGGCGAGTAGGTGTGGGGATGGTAGTTCCCTTTGAATTTTGATGGATATGTCACTTGTAAATAGATCTGATGCCTAACTGAAGTCTGCAACAGATCCATGTGAAGCTTACATTTTCTTATGCAAGTTTCTTCTAACAGACTAAAAAGGTATGACCTCATTCAAAAATTACCACTCATTGTTCTGTCACCACATTTTACGGCTGTTGTACTTCGATCACGGCTTGACATTGAGTGATACCACATTTCTAGATATGTATGAGAATGCTAAAAGAAGCCATTTTTGGGTTGGCTAAAAATCTTATTGGTACTTCGTAGGTTCGTGGTCCTTCACTCCTTCAGTACATAAATATTGAATATTGTGGGGATCCACTCATATATGAGAATAACATCAAATATCTAAGAAGATGACTATTGGAGTACATGAACATCAAAGCCTTAGTTTCGAAATGATATGTTGTGGGCTTAACTAAGACTAGCACACCTTCAAGAATTTATCTTTACGTAGGACAATCACCTCATCAGCGTTAAGCATTTGTTATATGTCTGAAGTACTTATATAATAATAAACTTGCATCTGAACTCAAATAGACTACTATGTAACTTGTGTGCATTTTTTGCTGCGTTAGATGTGTTGACTGACTACTCTTGCATCTGCGCCATGCAGTGAACGTATGTACTTTGATTCGTCCTTGCATTATTGAAAACTTGTATCATTTCTGCGGAATCTTTTGCAAAATTAGTTTTGATTAGCCAACCTGTACATGCATGGCAACTCATTATTCCAAAAATTCCGTGTATCCGATGTTCTGGGCCGTATGCTGATTAAAATATAATATATGATCCCCACTCCTCTGGATTCTCGCAATATCTAAGAAGTTTTTGTGAAGTAGAAGTTTCTAAGCTAAATTTGATGGATAATGATGGGATTTCCCCTCTGTTTTCAATATAATGTTGCAAATTGTACATTGTGATGGTGGACTGGTGGTAGATCATTGATGTTTATATAAATCACCATCTTGGTGAAGTTGTCAGAGCTGCTTTCTGCATGTTTTATAAACATTAGACTTTTCGCATTTAGTGTCCTATTTATAAGATAAGAGAACTACGTTCCGAGTCCATTTCTTTGCATGTGAAAAGAACTTCCAAAATTTGGCATTTCTGCTGCCTTTTGATTGAGGATATCTCAAGTAAGACAAAAGAGATCAAAATTCAGATGAAATATGTGGCCTTAATATTCCATTAGCCACATTGCCGTTATTCCATCGCACCGTTATTTGTCATTTTGTCAAATCACATAGTAATGCATGAACTTAGCCTAAGATCACCTAATGACCTAATTGATTAGCGAGATCCACATGATTTATAGTAAAAGTTTGATCTCCTTTCAAATATATTTTTTTTTTGTCCTTGTTCGTTTTTCCTCCCTTTTGTTCAAGCTTGTCAGGTTCAGTGTATGAAAATTCAGTTCCGTTCATAGCTTAACTACTCCATTGCCCAACCAACTTTGATTCTAAATTAAATTTTGTTTTAATTAGGCCTCAATTTGCAGTTGTCCGTATTGGGTAAGTCAACAATCTAAAAGTACAATTTGGATTATTATCATGTTCTTATCTCTGTGAACTCTTAATTAGCCTGAAAAATAATTAGAAATTTGTTGACCCATTGGAGTAGGCCGCATATGATTTGTCAGTGTTAAGATCTAATTCACACCTTCTGTTCAAAAGAAACTCTTGTTAAGTACACTGTTCTGTTCAAAGGTACTTAATGCTGCCGCAATAAGTTATGATTTTGTTGCGTCTATTGGACAATATTGTACATGTCTGATACTCTTCCTTTAATCAAGCTTCTGGAATATATGAATGCCCTGATTAATGTTTCAGGCTCATTGTAAATCTGATGACTAAAGGACTTGCTTATGGTCTTTTATGGCAGCCTATAATGCTTGCTGGAAAATGAGGGTAGATGGTAATATTTGCATTTTCGCAACAAATGCTACGTACCTTTGTGGACAAGGATCAGGTATGATACTTAAAAATGGATACGAGGAGCAGTACGTAAAAATTTCGTGGAATTTCGTGTCTAGATGTCAATCATTTATGCCTTGTACATTGATCAATGCGATGAAAAAAGAAAGAAGAATAGGATGATTGGTAGGAATAGGATTCCCAGTGCGACTGAATAAGGATCCACATACATTCCATGGATAAAGAGTCTGCATACACTACCGTCGCTTTCCCTAAAACGAAACAAGCCAAAGCGGGAATAGCATTTCCCATGTTAGCCATGTTTTTTGATCTCGTCGATGTGTCGTATTCTTTCAAGTTAATTACTGCATGGAAAATTTTGTGATGTTGCCATTGTCTTATCTTGTTGTCATTGGTCTTGTGTTCATGCGTAAAAATGCTCAAAATGTAGTGAAAAAGGATCATTCACAGCGCTGTATATAGTTGATAATAGAAACTAATCTGTATTTACTAATAATCAGCCCACTCAATTAAATGGAGTGGAAATTGTCTCTACAGTGTATATACATAGGAGTAGAAATCTGGTTTTCATTATCTACCAGAGAACTCGAATCAATTTGAGGGGATTGGGTTATCAGGGAAGAGGTACATTGTCAAAATTGTGTAGCTTCAACCTCCTATGACGAAACCCATCGACATTTAAGGACATGGACGAAGGTTTCTTCGTCACAGGGAATGGTGAGACCGCCTGTGGGATGGTTAAACCCGAACTCTTCCCTCTGCTCTGCTGAGCAGGTTTTGAAATGCAGGGTGGCTTAAGCAAGACAATGGCACCACAAACCGCTTCTTTTCATTTTCCACGTATACTGCAACATGACCCTTTGGTACTCCTTTGTGGTTTTTGCTGCTCAATTTTGCAGCGTTCTTAGTGGACGACATCATAGAAGGCAACCGGAAAACCATGTTGTTAATTGTAGTTTTCGGATTTACGAAGGAAGATGGAGTTGGTTTCTGAAGGATTAGAGGATGGTATGTGCTATGTTGAGTCTTACTTGAAGAAGAAGGCTTGTTTTGTTTTGGATGGAGACCTTAGAAATGAGAGGTATATATATAGGGTTCACTTTTCAAGTTTGGTAACTTGAATTATGAGTTAAAATAATACATGACCCACATTATCAGCATCCACATGGTTTTGTTAATTTAAGCTTTATTAGCAACTCTTATGAGTCTTGTTGATCCCACATGTACCCTTGACTTATCCAGAAAACTTTTGAGGGAAAACTAATAAGGATCCATGTGAAGTTAAAGTTTGTGCAATACATGTATGACCCATATGTTTATGTGACATTAGAAAATGGAATTATGTGCTAATTCATATAAGATATGTGACCAAATTCTGATATATAACTGACCCCATTTGATTCTAATCCATGGTTTAGTCACCCACCTCTCCCATTAGTTCTATTGTGTGTTTGATGCTATTCCCTACATGTTTTTTTGAGACAGGACATCACCACCATTACTAGTCTGGAGCGAAAGCGGCTCAGAAATGAGTTATCGTCTTCAGCTATATATGCAAGTGCATGGTCTAGAAAGAAACATTGTATCTGAGGCGGAAATGAGATATCGTCGTGTTATGAATGAGGGTGATATCGAAATTGAACATATTTGCGTTGCTCCGTCATTGCAGATCAGTACGGGGAAACCGAGTTGCTAACAGTTTGTATTAACGTGAGTTACGTAAGGGTTGACTGTGGGTACAATACACAAAGTGCGGCAAATATTATAGTGGTACTAATTGTACGCGTCCTTGCATTTGCAAACCCTGTATTATTGACCCTTCATTCGTAAGCCAACCTGGACATAATTGTGCAATCATTGGTCAAGTGTTATTCCTTTTTTTTTTTTTATGGGTTTCAAAATATAAAATGTAACCCCAATAACTAGGGATTATTTGGTAGATTTTTAATTGATTTCTTCTTCCAACTTTCTTAGTTTAATTTTGTACAGATTTACATGTATTGATGCAACTATGCTGAGATTACCATGCTCCAACTTGTAAGGGTACCCTTGTTATTAAGGGCATGAGGAAGCCAGCAGGTGATTATGGGCTCATTTGTATATTTATTTTTATTTTGTTGCAAAAATATGATTGGTAATTAATTAGTTGCATAATATTTGATCAGTTTTGATCTTCTTTGCATGTGAAAAGATCCCCTAGGCTTGATCTCCCATACTGCTATCTAATTTAGGACAGTCCATTTTATGCGCCTAATATGTCAAGCTCAAGTTTGTTTTACATCACTGACTTTGTGATTATTGTTTGATCATGTGATCTCATATGCTATAATGCTAAGATGATGAAATGATTGTGATCATATTGAAGAGGTTCGAATTATTGTTATAATCACTAACTAGCCGACTTGTATTTATGTAGACAAATTTCAAACTTCGATTTTCAGTATCATCTTTGAGGCTTTAACAACTAATCAACGAGACTAGACTGACATTATAGATTGGGGAAGCTATGACATTGCCATTATTATTAATGTCAACTAGCTAAAATGTATTGATTTGTTGTGATTAATTGTATTAGTAGGAATGTGGGATGATCGGTGGTTTTATTAGTTAGTTGTATCATATACTCTAGCAATATAAGTATATAGATAATGGTTGCCTCTTATAGTGTTATGGCATTAAAATATTATGTTCATCTTTAAAATAGTATGAATTAAGTACGTAATTCATTTTACTTATAAGTCACATCCATAATTACATATAAATGATAAATATCATGAACTCAGAAATTAAATGGAATGCTAATAATATTGACACGCTGATTGACATCTGTTATCGATCAGAGACCTCAGCCGGAAAGGAAGTTGACATTGGTGTGATTGGTGTTGATGGCCGACCTCTTCGCCCAACAGACATGTTACTTTATTCTTGGGACAGAGGGCGTGACGTTTGTGTCGATTTGACTGGGTCTTCGCCTTTGACTCAGATGGGATAGACCGATTTCGAACCAGGTAAGGTGGTGCGAGAAGCGGCCGATCGTAAGCGTGCTAAGTATGAGGCTATGTGCGCTGCTTTGGGTTATGGCTTCCTTCCCTTCTCTTTCTCCTCTTTGGTGGAGTTGGAGCCCACAGTTGTTGCTCTGCTTAAGCGGATCCAGCAGTTCTCCAGGACGCAGGATATCGGTGCGCAGGCTGGAGCTCATATATTTACTAGGATTGATTTTTCCATAGCAAAGGGTGTGGGGGCTCAGATCGTATCTCGGCTCCCCACCAATTTCTTGTAAATTATTATTGATTTTTAGTGATAATAAATATATACGACCATAATATTGAGTAATAATAGAGAGAACTTTCGACCTGCTAATCAAGGCCTAAAAAGTCAAGTACACATAGTAGCGGTATCGCAAGCCCACGTTATTATGATTAATTAACTAGAAGTTTCAAGCATGTTGGTCATATCAAATAAAAAGTTTAAGTGTGAGGTACTATATGACCAAAATCATAACATGCATTATTTGTGCAATAAATGTACGGATTAGTAGAGGCTGGTTGAATCATTAACAATAATAACCTTTCGTGATCAATTAACACTAGCCTAATCATACAAGTCGAAGTACAAAAAAAATTAGATGAACTTGCTCCACATACTATACATACGAAATGTGGACTCAAAAAATCCGCATCATAAATTCGAAGTTATCATTTTTGGTTGCTCATAATACGAACAATAAATCCAAACTCGCCATTGATACACCATTTTAAGAAATAATTTTCGTGAAATAGGTTCACTCAATAGTATCTATGCATTCAAAGACATGTAGTATGTTCGATGACGTTGTTTGGGGGTATGTTGTTGTTTTTGTATGGCATAATATATATAGCATTTGCAATATGTTTTATGGAACATATCACATGACAATTATAGTACTCCGATCCGTATGTCATATTGTCATGGATGCAATTAGAACTCCCTACCAAAATAGCAAATTGTACCCACTATCACTATGCTTGCTTCTTGCGCACAATACGAGTCAAAAAACATGCATTTATCATAATAAAACGTGTTAACACATAAGATAGAAGCTAACAATCCATCAAAATTATTCAAATGTGTTCGTTCGGAAAGCCGGCAACTCGACAATCATATACGTCTGCAAAGCTTAATTGTTGCGTTCTGCATTTATAGTTAAGATAAACACAAATATATATAGATGTGGGAGCATGCATAACTAACACGCAAATAACTAACAAATGGCTTCCGGCCGGTATTAATTTTGTGTATAATTAAATCGTATGTCGCAAGTAACTTCCCGCGTATATCCGTAATTCATAAGAAGCTGCAGGATCTCAAGAACGGGTTCCGGACAACATTAGCATGAATGCATTATCGAATCGGAGTGCTAGCTCGAAATGATTATCCTCATTAATTAGCAAACTTTCGTGGTCGCATGTACAACATTAAACCTCTAATATTTAACGAGGGATGCTATGAGTGACAAGGAACACTCAAGCTTTCATTGGTTATTCAACAAAAAAAAAAATTATTTACTTGTAGCATTAATTGCACCACTTGTGAATTACAACCAATGAAAGCTTGAGTGTTCCTTGTCACTCTCCCAAAGAGAGTGACCATAACATCCCTCATATTTAACATTTTATAAGGCCACTCGGCGTCTCGGCATATACAATGAAAACCATGAGTTTCAGTGTTTCACACCTGGCAAGTGAGACCAATTGGGGTACATATCACATTGTGATCCAAGTTAGATGGACACACCATGCATCTCACTTAATTCATAAAAGTTTAAATCTTGAGGTTGGAAATAATGAAATTGTTTTGTGATTATTAAAATCATAAATTCTAACGGCTATCCTAATTGTATTCAAATCCATGAAGATGAACAAGAAGAATGAGTTCAAACAAATTGCCCATACCGTTTGCATGATTGCATGCAGGCTGAGTATCTCTCAAGTTTAATGTGTATGCCACCAACTGTAACTGTAAGTGCCCATACAACTCCAGGTACTATGATAAATTAACTAATAACGATCTCATCTGCCAACATAAAATCCGATCCATTATAATTCAACTACAACCTTACATTATTGATTATTTACTCCGCCATTAATTTCACACTCGTTATTATTGGCTCATTGCCTTAAGGTTACAAGCTAAGTATTAACCTCAATTAATTACTCATATAGTCATATATGATAAGGTTTCACGTATACTATAGTTCGATTTTGGACCTTTAATTTGGTGCAAGAAAACATCCGAGAGATCTTTTCTGAAAACTTTCAAGAATGAAAATAACATTTACGTATGTCCAAATCGACAACCCCAATAAAAGGACAAGGACTAGTTGTACGTACAATGTAGTGATAATACATACTAATACACGGTAATCACAAAAATTGAACCGCCAATTGTCAAAACTATCATAATTAATTAGTGAATAATTAATAAGCCAATAACCAAATATTACGGTGAAGACTTAATGAGCGATATAAGACTAGTGAAGTAATCTTCGCTGCAAGGGATGGTAAGGCCGCCCATCGGGTGTTCAAATCCGAACTCTTCTTCAACAACATGAAGCACATTCTGAAATAGAGTATGGTTCAAGTATGATATCGGGATTACATGACGCTTCATATACGTTTCTCCCACATATACTGCAACATGCCCTCTTGGTACGTCGGAACAGTGTTGAGTTGATCGTTTTATGTTGGATATTGTTCTTTGAAGTATTTTCTTGGCTTGAACTTTTTCCGATAGCTGGATACCCATTTTCGTTATTCGATTGAAAAGAGCGCAAAAATGTTTGTATATTTATATATATATTTGTGTTTGATTGATCGAGCGAAGGGGAAGAAAATTCAATTTAATTATAAGTGCGTGGGTGCTACTAGTAGACTGCTTGTACTTCAAAGGACTGATTCAAAATGCATGTAGGAGTATATATATAGAATGAAAATGACCGAAACCGACTTTTTTTTTATAGAAGCAACTATTCACATCTTTTAAACAGTTATGCCCATCGGCCTATCTATGCTGGGAAGAAGTAAAAATGAAATGATTATTAAATAAAAATGTCTATAGGAGGACTTGTACGTGGTGGGTATAGCCGTTAAATATGGTGGGAATTCAAAATCATCACCTTTTACTTGTACGATTATGATTTGAGTACGAATTTATCACGGGAGATGATGGATAAATAATTGTAGATTTTGTAGGAAGGTGTTAGATATGTAAAGACAATGATTTAGGTGATACGCCCACTGTTTGCTCAGATCATATATTGGTGCAAGGGTAGTGAGCATTTAGTAAGACAAGGAAGGCCCATTCTTTGAAATGATTACCCAATTTGCTTTTGAATTGTCTAGGCAATGAATATAGACTTGAAATAAATTTAGTTGTGTGACTTGTTTTGTAGCACTAATATGTTTAATTAGTTGCATCTTTACTATAACTTGACTTCATTCCAGCTGTTCGAGTGGCCCTATCTAGTCTCTACTAACTAGTGTAATAAGGCCTTTAAGCCTTTGACCATAAACTTATGGTCATATCACATAGTATGCTTTTGGAATAATCATATGCTATAAGGACATGTCACATGGTAGTAATATAGGGATTTTTTTTTTTTTTTTGAGTTACTCCAATTGTTGGGTTTAATTTATATCTAGGTTAAATGGAATTGTGTAAAAAAGAACGTTATAGTTGATTAATACGAGCTTTACTAAATAACTACGTTCCTCTGCCCTTGTGTTGATTCAAGATTTTGAGCTAAAATTGTAATAAATAACGATTTGATAGCTCGATCACAACCTTAACACATGTCCAAATGGTCAATTTATCATATGCAAAATTTGTTCTTAAAAAAGGGAAATTGAACTTAGAAAATTTATTTAAAGTCTTCGAGCTAAGATCGATTATTGGTACTATCCATTACAAATCATCACTTGCTAGTAATTCACGAACTTGATAATGTGACTAATTATAAAGATCAAAATGCAATTTTGAAATATTTTTTCTTACTTTACGACTTTGTTCGAAGAAAATTTTAATTCCGCGAGGTGGGATGTGTTAAGGTATAAAACCAATTATTGAACCTCAATCATCAGTTTAGACTTTTTTTTTGTTGTAATCATCAGACATCTAGGTTTTCCGAAAAAAAGTAAAAACCCTAAACACAAGTTCTTCGTGTTGAGCTTCCGCGCTCCTGGCCGGAGATAATGTTTCACTTCTAAACATCTCCGGTCAGGTATGTTTTTTTCCAATTCCTATACGTTCTACTGTTCTAGTATTAGTTAAAGCATATGTATCAAAATAATAGATTTGTCCCACATATAAGCCTTACTGTGAGGGTAAATTATACCATGATCTCGGGAGCACAAGGACCATGGTGCTCCCACTCACAATAAAAAGGTGGGCTTATGAAATAAAATATGAAATAAAAATGAAATATTATTTTTAAGTGTGTCCCTACTCCTATATTGTGAGGAAGACCACCATGCTCCTTATGCTTCCGGAAGTATGGTATAAACATTGACGTGTGAGTTTAATCTTCACAAATCCCTAATTTATTTTCCATACAAAGTTCCAACTTCCTTCAAGCTTTACGTTGCCATATCTATAATTGGCTTTCTGTCCGGTCTCAATGCCGCTCTTGCGGAAGGCGAGTTGTCATACCGGCAACCACCACAACTTTAGCCTTGTCAACCCACGTCAAGTCTTGCACCCAATAATCACCACCGATCGCCTTGCACAGCCCACGACATGCCGCTTTTCCAGTTTCGTCGCTCAAATCGCATATCAAGTAGTCCACGATAACACTCACGTCTCTCAGCCGCCATTGGTGCTGTTGCCCTCATTGCTGATGTGCGTGTCGCCGATGCATGGGCAGGTAGTTTATTGCCTCACACATGGGTCCGTCTATAGTGGTCCATGTTGTTTATTTGTGGTTGTTACATTTAAGTCATGTTATCTTTTTCTATAACTAGCTGAAGTGTCCCTTGCCCTACCGTTTCGAAGGGGGGGAGTTATAGAGAAATATAGTAGGATTATTATATTAGTAAGATAATAGGAACATTCTACGTTTAGAAACTGAACTGTCACTTAAGGTACTTGTCCACCAGACACATCCTTCCCTTCTCTATCGGGGTGTTATTACAGATCTAGACCTCAAGGGTAACTGAAGTATTCTACAAATTAAATACGCATGATTACATCAATTATAATATACGAATTATTATTCCACATACTCATAAATGGCTAATAAAATCACAAAGTACGATGAAAAGTGGAGATTCTAAGAGACATAAGACATGAAGTCTTGGTCTGACTGAAGTGCGATCATGTTCTCATGCAACAAACAAACTCCCAATTCAACACTTCCTTCACCTTCACGACCCTGACTTACCGTTACCATACCGTCTGATTTACCGGCGCACCCGTTCAGAACAGCAACCGCTTTTCCGAACCCGAATTCAGGCCCATACATATCAAATCTCGCTGACCAGGTGAACATCACATGACTTTGCTTTGATACAGTCTCATCCTCGGGCCGAATCACGAAAGGCTTCTTCATCACGGCTTTAAAAAATTGGATAGTTGCCGGCCCATTATGGGCCGCTATAGCTTGGTTTAGGAGCATTGCGGTCCAGCCCAGTCCATTCTCCAGCAATTCACCTACCTTCTTAGTCACCCACAGTGATTGTCCCAAGACCCCAAAGTGGTCCGAAGATAAAGGTGGTTCGAACCGCGACCTGGCGTCAATTGGTATAAAGCAAGTCGTCGTCTGTTGGACTGAAACCTTTCGAGCCTTGTTGATGGATATCCAAACCAACCCGGCTAAAGCTTGGAAAGACGAGATCTTCGGAACTCCGTCGTTGCTGCGTGCATACAATGTAGATGTGAGATTGGTGTAAAACAACATTATCGTTTGCAACAGCCACCAGGTCAGGTCACCAATAAGGCAATAATACATGTATACTGTACTAGAATTTTTCTTATAATATGAATAATTGGTGATAGTTCTTAGCTTATTGACAACCCATTACGTTGTACTAATTTAATGATGGTAGTAGAGATTTCACCATTGTTATGTATATATGAGAATTTTCGTTACCCAAAGTTGGCCGTGGCCTTGAGCTTTGCTATCGATAAGGATGAAAAGTGGAAAACTGTTTCGTTGAACCGAGGATCGACCTCAAAACTTCGACTTATTAACTTCTCGGGTTCGAGGCATGGTAATTTCTGTATTAGGCTGCATCCATCGGGAATAACAGGCTTGAATATCGGTACATGAGAGATTTTTAATACTGTGTCGTCGTTGGCATGGGCGATATCGATGGACCCAAAAATCTCGGACAAGGACTTGGCGAAGTGCAAGAAAGAGGTGCCATCAGCTATCGAGTGGTTCATGGTAAACCCGATCAACACCCCATCTTCTAGCTCCGTCACCTGTACGGTCACTAAAGCTCGAGTGTGGCCATCGTAATTGACAACCTCTGTCTCCCCTAAATCGAACAAAGATCGGGTTATTGGCTTCAAAAAGGCACTATGAGCCACGATGTCAGACACCGACACGCCAGTGCCTATGAGAGTAGCATGGATGAATCTAGCTCCAGGGCCCTTGTTGCAGTCGACATAGATCGAACATGCTTGTTCGTCTTCGTACTTGACCGTCGTGAATCGGCCTGCTAAAGGGTAGTAATAGACGAGTACATGGGAGAGTGAGGATTTCATCTTCACCAAGAAAGAGTTCATCATATTGGAATCGAATGTTGTTGGTTTCTTAAAGAGGAAACCTTTTTGCATGTATGCTATAGATAACAACGTTAGCCCTCCTAGCAAATAGTGGGGTGTCTTCAATTCTTGTACCTCGTACTTTGGTTTGACGAAGCATTCTGAGACTAGTTTTGCCTTTGAATTATCAAACTCCATAGTACAAGTATATGATCTGAAATGTGAAAATTATATTGTATGTTAGCGTGAAAGATAACAATTCAATCCAAAGTACGTGAGCCGTATGAAGTACATGAGCTTATTTATATTTTTCCTCGATGGGTAATTAAGAGTTTAAGACTACCAACATGTATGAGCTTGTTTAATTATTTCTCCTCGACGGGTAAGACATTAAGACTATAACTTGGTGGATTGACTTTACAACGAGAGTAGCTAAACATTGGTTACTCCGTCCAACTCTTTCTGACGGCTATTGTTTGATGTAAACTCCGTTTATATGTTGTCAAACTTGTACGCCTATTGTTTTATCATTATTTTCCCCAACATATAGTTGCATGTCCAATCGATCAATTATAAGGGTGGAATTAATTTCAATAAACATGGGCTAATTATAACTATCCTGTCAAAATTAACATTAACGACCGGCTTACACTCGTACATCACGCGTACGTACCTAATTTTTCTCACTAATAACTACTGTAATGCAGTAGCTCCATGACTCAGACCAATTATTCAAGCTCTCATTTTAACCATTTACCAAACCACCAAGATACATACTCACTTAGCCTCTTTCCATGTTGATCGATACGTACTGTTGTGCACTCCTTGTGCGTTAGTGTTTGGTGTTCTGCCGTGCAGCTTGAACGGTGATTATTACGAAACTACCTAGATCGAATGAAGATCTATGTGATACTCTACAAGAGTTGAACTCAATAACTAACTCTTACTACCACATTGTATGTTTGTAACGATTTTACCTCAACGGTTGAGAACATTTAATTAGCTCAAAACTTCGTGGGAGTTCATGAGAATTTGACACAAAAATGCATGCAAGCCTAAACAGGTTATGTATACTGGGGTGCAAACCCAAGTCCCACATCGGAGAAATAAGGAGTTAAAGACCGTCTTATAAGGGATTACCAAACAAATTAGTATGAGACCTTTTGGGAAGGAGCCCAAAAACAAATCCGTTAGGGCGTGACCCAAAGCGGACAATATTATACTAATTGGACTGGTAGTCGCCAGACGCAGGGGCCCAACAATGTGTGTTGGAAGGGAACCCACAATATAAACGGGCCAACCTCCCTTTTCACAAAGGGCACTACATACGAAGCTGTTCATACTACAAACTAAGTAGTCAGGCCTTAACTGAAGTGTACTTCGTAATTCATAGTTTTTGGTGAAAAATGGCCACTAGAAATAAGTTGCTTTTTTTGTGAAAACTGACAGAGGATAAAATAAGGGTTTTCGCGCTATCATAAAGCGGAAAACATATGACAGGTCACAAAAGCAGCGGGAGGAGGGGGGGAGGCGGGAATGCACCGCTAACCTCAACATGTAACGTATGCCGAAGGGGCTTAATTAAAACGCTCCTCTAAAAGAGAAACAATTTCTCATATCGAACAATGCTACTACAAGATTGGTGTCCATAGTAAAGTTTTGAGAATATTCATCTAATTTTAAATTAGTGCTAATAATTGGCCAAAATTAAAATATGTAATCCAAGATTTTTAGTATAACATGGTCCTAACACAAAATTGCTCAAATTTTTGTGGGATCTCTCTTGAAGTTTATATTACCGATTTTAGCAAATCATTTGAACCAAAAATGTAAAGTAAACCCCAAAATTTGACAAAAAGTGCATGCAAGTCTAAAGGTGTGATGCGTACAGTGACTCTGTCCCAATGTTGTTTCGAGTTAAAGTCTTGATGGCCTCTTTTTTTTTTTTTTTTTGAACAATAAAGTCTTGGCCTCTTGGTGCACTTATAATTCTCGTTTTGAAAAAAACCGGCCATAACCTTAAATAATTGGCGCACTCCAAGGTCTCCAACCATCAAATAAATGCATAGTCTCAAAAAAAAAAAAAAAGAAAAAAAAAAAAAGATGATCATAGGTAGAAATGAGTACTTACTTGGATGGGTATTTTTATGTGGACTTCGGAAGTTCGGAATTTATTAAAAGCCTTAAAGCTAGCTAGGTCGATCTCTCGGTACATCGTAGATCATGAGCTAGACTTCTAGTTCTAATTGATAAAAATAAAAACTACATTTTTATACGTTATTATTCTTTTCTTAGTAATACTGCTTTATTCGAAGAAAGTCTTAATTATGCGAGTCCGGTAGAACCATAACGTACAACGGAAAATGGAGTTCAAGAAACGTAAGACATGAAATCTTGGTCAGATTGAAGAGCGATCATGTTCTCAGGCATCAAACATACTTCTAAATCAACACTTCCTTCAACATCACGACCCTGATTCACCGTCACCTTACCGTCCGATTTATCGGCGTACCCGGTAGGAATAGCAACTGCTTTTCCGAACCCGAATTCAGGCTCATACATATCGAATCTCGCTGACCCGGAGAACCTAACATGGCTCTGTTTGTACCCGCCCGTTGCAGCCTCATCCTCGGGCCTCACAACAAAAGGCTTCTGCATCACGCCTTTTGAGATATTGGATCGTTGCTGGCCCATTATGGGCCGCTATAGCTTGGTTTAGTAGCATTGCGGTCCAGCCCAGTCCATTGTCCAGCAATTCACCTAGCTTCTTGGTCACCCACAATGGTTGTGCCAAGGCCCCAAAGTGGTCCGAAGACAATGGTGGCTCGAACCGCCCCCTTGCATCGATTGGCATAAAGCAAGTCGTCGCCTGGTCGACCGCAACCTTTCGAGCCTTGTTGATGGATATCCAAACCAAAGCGGCTAGTGCTTGGAAAGACGAGATCTTACGACCTCCTTCATTGCTGCAACAATGTCAGGTGTGCTGTGAGATTGATGTCAATTAAAACCAAGAAAATATAACATCATGATTTATTGTTGTGCAATAGGTCACTGATACGTCGAACTAGGTGAAACCATGATATATAATACGGAGTATATAGTTTACATACAAGTAATTGCATATAAGGGTTGCACCTGAATCTTCGTCATGATAAATATATATACTGTGTCATGTCAATAATGATTAAGTCACCGTTATATGAGAATTTCTGTTACCCAGAGTTGGCTGTGGCCTTAAGCTTTGCCATCGATGTGGGTGAGATGTGGAAAATTCTCTCATCAAGTTGATGATCGATCTCAAAGCTACGACTTAATAACTTCTCGGGTTCGATGCACGGCAATTTCTGTATTAGGCTGCATCCATCGGGAAGCACAGGCTTGAAGATCGGTACATGCGAGATTGGTAGTATTTTGTCGTTGTCGTCATCGTCAATGGACTTAACTATCTCGGATAAGGATTTCACGAAATGCAAGAGAGAGGTCCCATCGGCTACCGAGTGGTTCATGGTGAACCCGATGAACACCCCATCTTCCATCTCCGTCACCTGTACGGTCACTAAAGCTCGAGTATGACCATCGTAATTGACAACCTTTGTCTCCCCTAAGTCGAACATAGATGGGATTATTGGCCTCACAGTGGCACTATGAGACACGATGTCAGATACAGACACGCCACTGCCCATGAGAGTAGCATGGATAAATCTAGCTCCACGGCCCTTGTTGCAGTCGATATATATCGAACATGATTGCTCGTCTTCGTACTTGACCGTAGTGAATCGGCCTGCTAAAGGGTAGTAATAGACGAGGGCATGGGAGAGTGAGGATTTCATCTTCTCCAAGAAGGAATTCATCATATTGGAATCGAACGTTGTTGGTTTCCTAAAGAGTAAACCTTTTTGTATGTAGTTTACAGATAACAACATTAGATCCCCTGCTAGCAAATAGTGGGGTGTCTTCGATTCTTCGACATCGTACTTTGGTTTGATGAAACTTTCTGACACTAGTTTCGCCTTTGAATGATCAAACTCCATCGCATGCATGATGAATTGAAATTGATCTTGCAGTACTATATATTCTTTATACTTGGAAGGTGGAAGAACAAATAAAGTAAGTTATAGGATTTATTATGTGCATCTTGTTGTCTTACATGACACTTGCTTGTGTATTTATAGTAGTGTTGAAAGTATTAGTAGGATTTTGGAGTAAGTATCAGTTATGTTTCTTGTCTAAATTAAAGTACTCATCTCACAATCTACAAATTAGAAGTAAGAAGACTAGGTAGTCTACAATGTAGTTAGATAGAACCATTTTAGAGTAGTTGTGATTTGTGATCTGAGCTCCTCAACGGATCGGATAAGATTACGACTTAATTATTATTGGTTGACAAATTTAACAACGACATAAAAATCTGGTATGGGTTACTCGATCGATCCGTCCAACTCTACTTGCTAGTGTACGTATGTTTGATGTATGTTGTCAAAGTTGTACGCCTTCACTTGATCATTAAGCTATATAGTTATACGCAAACGCAAGTGTTGTATTATTATACCCCTCTTTCTGCCACTCGCTATAACAGCTGCTCTTTGATTTACGAAATCCCTTATATAATCAAAGACTTGAGTGAAAGCCTATGGTTAGACATCTCGATCACCGCCTTCTGGCCTCGATGCCAATATATCTTATTATCGATACCGTAGGATCACTAAGAGGAATTACTATTACGTATTTCAACACAGATGAGCTAGTTATTATTGTTTTCGATTGTCCAATAATTCAATATTGACGACTAATAATACTCTTATTATATCAAACGTTTACCCAACTTTTCTCACTAACTAATGCACCCCATAACTCCAATGCATGCTCTCATTTAATTCATTTGTCAATCACCAAGATATTACTCATAAATGATTTAATTTTCCATGTTGATATATTGATATATACTATTTTGTACTTATATGTTTTAATATTTTGTGTTCCGCCGCGTTCAGGTTGACATTCAACATTTCAAATCATCTAACAATAGAAAATTTTCACTATGGTTTGGAAAATTTTCTATATATATGACATACTCCGTATATGTATATGTGTCACATGCATGACCATTCCCAAAACCAAATATCTAAACCATTCGTTAACAATTAAAAGCATCGTTGTATAGGAGTCTTTTAATTTATACTACATTATGTTTATGTTTAATTGGCTAAAAAAAAAATAGATGCACTCTGCAATAATATATTTAGTTTTCATGTGACAATCTTTATTATTTGCTTTTGAGAAAATTTAAAATAATGCTAGAGCGACATTATTACATTATCACCTATATAGATCCCTCATATATGCATACTCCACAAAAGTTCAATAACTCTGATTATCTTACTCCGTATTATTCTAAGTTCGACGTTCCATACAAATTAAAGTTCCAATGTAATAATCAATATTACTATTCCCTTCATTTTTTTTAACAGGTTCCTTGCATTTGTTCAAATTACGTGAAATTTCATCTCATGTAATTAATTCGAATACTATGCATGAAAGAATCTGTTAGAATGAAGTGAGTGTTGGATTATTGATCCAAAAATAATAGTCAAATTAATTGTTGTTAATTCCTAATTCTTAGCTAATAATCAGTTA
>JBBYHQ010000023.1:19153765-19202583 GCA_038382645.1 Spergularia azorica | reverse complement strand
GATGGGGTTTTTTTAAGCTTATAATTCTTCATCTTTCTCTAACGATGATTGCTTTCTTCTTAAGAATATTCATAGGAGTATGAATATTGAATACTCAAAGGGAATGTGAGGAGATGAAGAATTAAAATTACAGGGTATATGAGTGTTTAAATTGAAAATTCTAACATAAGTGATTATTGAAAACATTCAATTGGTAAGTTAATTGGGGGAAGCCGATGAGGTGGCTGTTTGATTTCCTGGGTTGATTAATGGAGCATTGACTGTTTTATCGCAATTCTCTCCATTTTACTCTCCTTGCTTGCCACGTGGAATTAGCTTTGCTTGCCTTTTAATAGTTCTATATAGATTAGACGAATTAATAACTAGAAATAAACTAGATTCATTAATATACTTCTTATCTGATTTGATTTAATTTGAATGAAACTGGTCTGATTTGATTTGATTTGAATAAATCTGATCTGATTTGATTTGATTTGAATAAATTTGATCTGATTTAAAAACACTGTTAAATAAGTTGAATCGCACATGGCTTTACTGTATCATCACTATGATCCAACTTTGAAATTATGGAGCAACTTTCCGTATCTTTCATCATTCACTTCTACTTTTGACAAGCAAAGTCAATATCGATTTCGATTAGCCTATACTCCCTCCGTCCCCCTTTAAACACATCGCTTTCCTTTTTGGAGTGTCTCTATTTAAACACCCCATTTCAAAACTTACTAAGTGGGGTAAGTTTTCACCACACATCTACACTCCACTATCTCCAAAAATAATAAACAAATCATCCATTATCTCCAAAAATAATAAACAAACCACCCATTATCTTCAACAATAATAAACAAACCACCCATTATCTCCAACAATAATAAACAAACAAAATTACCTTAATCCAAGTGAAAAAGACAATGGGGTGTTTAAAGGGGGACGGAGGGAGTAAGTATGACTAAAAGAACATTATCGACTTTAATCCTTTATCGGTAATTCCTCATAATACAATAATCATGGCTTTACGAGTCTGTAAACACGTATGATAAAGAAACACGTAAATGAAGTACTCGTAATTAACATTACCTTAACATATCAAAACATAATCAGGTGTCTTTATGCCGATTGTGAACATTTTTGCATTGTCAAATGTCTTTGAAGGAAGGGCGATTAACCGATGATAGAATTGAGCCTAATCAAACAAGTGGGAATTGAATGCCTAGAAACTACGACCCATAATTGAGAAATTCTACCTAATCTCATAAGCTGGATTTGTCCTTATAAGTTGTTAATTGTGCATCGGAGTTGTAGTCAGATTCAGTTATGAGAATGAAAAGGGGATTATTTGAATGATCATCAAAAAGATTTTAAAGTCAATCGGAGTGCTATACTGCTAGTGTTGTACTCAGATTGAGTTAGTTGGGGGATGAGTATGAGAATGAAAAAGGGATTAATCGAATATTATAAATGAAAAAGGGCATTTTGGGAATATGGCGGGCGATATTAGTAATAAGTTGGGCGACGAATAACACCTCTCTTTATCTAAGCTCCCTCCATTTTGTTAAATTGTTCAAATCGACAAATCAAAAAACCGATAATTTTAATTATTTAGCAGTGGCGAAAGAGCCACGATGAGGAAGGCCATGGGAAGCCCACTGGCCAAATTTTGTGGTTGTGGTTCATATACATTGTGGTTGTGGTTGTGGTTGTGGTTGTGGTTGTAGAGCATGTCACATCTAGCACAGTAGCGCACATTGAATAAGAGTAAAATAGTGGCCCATCATTTTCTCCCTTGTTTTATCAATGTTTCCTTTTGATAGATAAGACGTCAAAAAGGTTAATATGACTCGTTTTAGATTTAATCACGGCCCTATTCTAGGTTGCGGAGCTCCATAGTGCTAACGGAAGGGGTGACGTCTGATGTCAATAAAAATTAGATTTCACTAGGTAATTGTATGAAAGGACAAAGAGTATATGTATACAGTATATTGTACTATATATATGTACTTGGACAAATATCGGCGGTGGATGGTCTGACTAGATAGCACGACACAATACTCGCAGTATTCAAATCACCTCAACTTCATTCAACAATATAAGCTTACTTTTTTCTAGTTCCCAATTCACAAAAATGGGAAGTTATTGCGAAAATCAGAGCCATAAAATGAAGTTCATATCAGAGATGAAGCACAAAAACAACCACATTACTTGAATGTAAGTGATTTACTCATGTTAACCATGGATACTATGCAAAAAGGTCTGCTGTTCGACGTGAAACTACAACCTGATATCCTACGTAAACTCGAAAAATCGTTGTCCGTCTCCCTCATGCAATTCTACCCTTTAGGTGGCCGAATTGTCACTCGAAAATTCCATGATGAGCATGCTTGTTGCTTTTACGTTGATTGCTAAGAGGGTCCCGGAGCTCGTCTCATCCATGCTTCCGTGGACTATACTGTGTCCGATACTCAATCATCGGTCGATATCCATCCTATAGTGAATTCTTTCTTTGATCTCGGAGAGAAATCTGTTAATCATGACGGCCATTCTAGGCCGCTTTTGTCGGTCCAAGTAACGGAGCTCATCGATGGTGTTTTCATCGGGTTTACGATGAACCATTGCATGGCCGATGGCACCTCCTTATGGCATATTATCTCCACGTTATCCGAGATTTTTGCACAACTCAAAAATGACAACGAAATTGAAGAGAAATGTCATGAGATTTCGGTATCAAGAAAACCAATTTTCAGGACCTTATCTCCTGAAAATCGAGATCATTCAATATTCAAATTGTCTTACCTTGAGCCCAATGAGTTTATAGCCCGGTATGATCCAGGCCCATTAAGGGTAAGACTCTTTCACTTCTCACACAAGTCCATATCAATGATCAAGGCCCAAGCAAATGAGGAATGTGGGCCTCACAATAACATATCCTCGTTCCAGGCCTTATGTGGGTTTATGTGGCGGTCCATTAAGCGTGCTAGAAGTTTACGACCCGAAGACGAGGTTAGCTGCGGTATAGTCATGAATGCCCGAACCGGTTTCGACCCACCGTTTCCACAGTGTGGATCACCCGTCCCACTTTCGTATCCCACTCTGTGTATCCCTCCAATCACGTGCTACCATCCCATAAATCTTTCTAAAAAGTATCATCTTTAAAAGATAAAATAATGAAATGGTGGCACGTGATTGGAAGGGTACACGGAGGGGGACACGAAAAGTGGTACGGGTGATCCGCACTACCGTTTCCACCCGAATATTTTAGGTGTTTTCTCACAGGAGCCGTAAGTTATCCAAAGTCGATGAGTTAGTGAATAGTGGTTTAGGCCGGGCTGCATTGTTGATTAACCAATGCATTAGAAATCAAGACTAGTTTAATGACCCGTGCAAAATTGCACGGGTTGCTATTCTTCTATGATATTGACGATGGGAAAAAACACGATAAATGAATATTTTAGTTCTTTTTGTTTTTTACCGGAATAAATTTTACAAATTAGGAATCAGAGTTTGGACAAATATCTGAATCCGAACGTCAAAATAAACAATTGAGCAGGACAGTAGCTACTTAACGACAATCCTAACTAAAAAAAAAATGTTAAAAAACAATAATATGAGGTGGCGTTTGCTCTTGGTAAGAACAATAATATGTTGTTAGCAGCATAAATAATATGGGGTAGTTTGGGAGGTGACATTTCTCTCATCGGTGCTCAAAAATTTGCTGCAGAATGGTAGAAATGGGTAATGTTTAAATGGTGGTTGATTTTCTCCATCTCGGTCACAATATGTATACGTATTTATATAGATGTCCCAATTTAAGAAAGTTTGAAATCTTAATGTAGATGTTGTGTGAACATGTTACCCGTATATTTTATAAGGGTGATGATTTTGCCAAGGCAAATTAGCATTTTCCAAGGCAAATACGTCTATTATATGGACCAAGTTAAATGAATCTGCCTTGGCGGTAGTAATTACTGCATTGGAAAAATCATCGCCCTTTTTTAAAATGGAATAGAATTGATGTGGATATTCTTTTTTATAAGCAATTTTTATTCTTTCCCTAATTATAACCCTAATGTAAATATAATCAATTTTTTATTCTTTCCCTAATTATGCCTTGTGTTACGGATCTTATGGAGATTTAAATTTGTATTGTTGTTTAATATAATTTAATTTAGTTATGGATATTGCCTGCTAAATTGTTGGGAGTATATTTAAGGATTATTGGCCCTTGGATTTTCAATTACATACATATAATAGTTCTCTTATTTGTTATCACAAAAAACAGTTTAGCCTATTGGTTGGGTAAGTCAAATATGAACAATAGGTCAGGAGTTCGACTCTAACTCCGATAGCCTAACTAATGACTAATGGGGTGGCTAATGATTAAATTAATATGAAAATGCGACACGAGCATTATTCAAGCTATTTGAGGAGCACCCTCGTGTTATCCAACCCGGCCCAGGTGATTATTACAAGCCCAATAATGTTATCATAGGCAGGTCGCCCAAGTTCGACATGTATGGGCCGGAATTTGGGCTTGGTAAAGCTGTATCGGTTCTAGCGGGCTATGCTAGTAAAGAGGATGGGAAAGTGACAGCAAATCCGGGAAGTAACGGGAGATGGAAGTGTAGATTTAGAAGTCTGCCTTAAGCCCGAGACCATGAATGCTCTTGAAATGGATGAAGAGTTTTTAAGTTTTGTATCATCAACCTGAACGCCAATCCTACACTATTTTGAGATCAAAGCTTTATTGTTGTTGTTGTCGTCGTCGTTGTTATATTATCGATAATATCTTTGGACAAAGTTATACTTGTGTGTTGTTGTAGAGTGTAGAGGGTGGTTGATAAAAATTGGAAAATCGAAGACTTTCATCCTACGAAAATTATGGGACAAACTAGTGAGTTCTTTACTTCTTCCTATGCCATGCCATATTTTGGCAACCTCAAAAAATAATAACCATCCTTCACAATGGATGAACTATGACATTAAAATTAATGGGTCACGCATTGGCCGCATATATAAAGTAAAAAGAGGACAAATTGAAGTTTCTCCATTTTGTTAATGAAAATCTGGAAATAATGGTGCAGGTGTCACAAAGTTACTGGGTGGTACCTTTCTTTTTCTAGCATCAGCAGACGCAAATGATATGATTGATAGAGGCGGATTGACACCACGCGCTAGATACACAGTGATTGTCGTGCGCTTCACGCGACATTTTTCTGCTTTTTGCCTTTTTCGGGAGTTGCATAAGAACTGGGTTCGTTTAATCGAACTCAGATCGTAATTATCAAACGAACTCGAGATTAGCAATGGACAAACTGAGTTTTATTGGTTCTTAATTGAACAACTCAAGGAAAGAACAAATCCGTGAGGACTAATCCCGAACGAAAAATGTAACACTAATTGATTAGGTAATCGCCAAAATTTATGTGAATTAGTAAGAACGATCTCAAGGTCCATTAGTCTCAATATCTGATGAACGACCACAAGTCACAACCATATAAAAGTAGTCGGCCATGCAATACATTTATGAGTCCAATGTGGTCCGTTCGACCGTTCAAGCAATGTGTCGGTACTCGGTAGGGCTTAAAAAGGAAAGGACAAAAGGTCATGGATTAGTGGCATACGTTATCTACCCTTTGAAAAATCTGAACTCAGCCATGAGAGTGTCCTGTTATATATGAACAATGATCAGCTCATTTCTTTAATTTCGTTCCTCCGCGGCAGCAGCGTAAATAATACGCAGTCTGGGGCTTTTGTTAAGAAATTGAACTTCTTTAACTAGCTCGAATAATTCGCACTCCACAACAATAGTGTAAATAACTAGCGTGTTCGTGTTTGATTTTACCTCGAGAGTTGAGACAAATAGAGTGATTTCTTAGGTAGTTAAGAAAAGATTAGACATTTTTACTCTAAATCGGAGGGTAAGAAGGTAAAAATCAATAGAGCCTAAGTAATGTCTTTGGTCGATTTCGTAACTCTGATTGACGTAACAATAATAATGAAACATTCTGATGTGAATTTGATGATCATTTCGCTACTTATGTACATCAAATTAAAAGTTAGCCATATCTAATATTGCCGATATACGGAGTATATGTGATGTGTAGTAGTTGCTAATAAATAACGTTACTCGGCAAAAGTTAGGGAAGCAATATTATTGATTTATTGCATGATTGAATGGTGCATACAGAGAGAGACGTATTTGATCAACTCACGCAATTTGCTTTATTCCAATTACGGATAAATAATGAAGTTTAAGAACGTGGTGGTTCGACCGAAAGTGCTTCTTAGTGTTTTAGCAAAATTGTCACCTGCTTCAAATTTTATGATTTTTTTCCATGGGCATGAGGGAGTTCGTCAAATTATTTGCATGTGCAATTTACCTCAAACAAGAAGGATTGTGAGGAGGATCAAATTCTATAATTTACCTTATTTTTTGTATATTTGTAAAATGAATTGAGAGTATCAGGTTTCGAACTAGGGATCACTGATGCATCTTTACCATTGAGCCATCTATCAGTTTATGACTCTAAAGCCCTACTTTAACATATATTCTCAATTTTTTCCATAAGCTATGGTGTACAACTGTACCCCTATGTATCCGTCACTGACTAAGCGTCCAATACTCAGTATTAAACTAGTGGTTGTAACTTGTACAGTCGTACCCCAAGAAAGAAAAAATTAAATCAGCAAAGTTTCGCGAAGACATATGGAGTACTCAACCCTAAACCCTTTTCCGGTGAAGGCGTTGTGTTTTGCAGTGTGGATCACCTGTCCCACTTTCCTATCCCACTCCGTGTACTCTCCAATCACGTACTGACATTTTATAAAGCTTTTCAGGAAATATAATCTTTTAAAGATCAAATAATAAAATGTTAACACGTGATTAGAGGGGTACACGGAGTGGGATAGGAAAATGGTACAGGTGATCCGCAAGGCGTTTTTTGTCCACGAGAATCACATAAAAAATTTGACATTAATTTTGTATGTAAAATTGAAAAAATTACTAAAAATTTATTGTCATTTTTTTTAAATAGTAGCATTAAATGCTCTTACAGAGTGCCCATAGACACTTTTAGAAAAATTCTTTATAAATCAAGGAGTTACTCTACGTCTCTACCTATATATTGTCAATTGGTTTTTAAGATGGAACCTTATTGATTTAGATAGAACCACATTTTTTTGATTTGATCTGAATATTTTTTTAATTTGATTTGATTTGATCTGAATTGATTTAAATAAATTTGATTTGAATTTATCTGATTTGAATATGTTGAAAAATTAGATTCAATAACAAGAAGTAAATTAGATTCATTGTTATTTGGATAATTCTCATATGAATTGATTTGATTTGGATAATTCTAATCAGATTTGATATAAGATTTAATGACAAGAATTAAACTAGATTAATTGTCATTTGGATAATTCTAATATGATATGATTCGATTTGATTTGGATAGTTCAAATCTGATTTGATAGAGGATTCAATAACAAAAAGTAAACTAGATTCATTGTTATCTGGATAATTCTGATATGATATGATTTGATTTGATTTGAATGATTCTAATCTAATTTGATTTAATTTGAATATATTTGATGTGAGTTAAATACACTATTTCTATAAAATGGATCAAATAGGACCTACATAGCATGACATTATACTTACATTATATACATTACCACAACTTCATCAACAACATATATATATAAGCTTACTTTTTCTAGTTCCCAACTCACGAAAATGGGAAGTTCTTGCGAAAATCAAAGCCATAAAATGAAGCTCATATCAGAGAGTTTTGTTAAACCCACACATGTAGCAAATGAAGCACAAAAACAACCACATTACTTGAATGTAGGTGATTTATACATGTTAACCATGGATAATTTGCAAAAAGGTCTCCTGTTCGACGCGAAACTACAACCCAATATCTTATGTAAACTCGAAAAATCGTTGTCCGTCTCCCTCATGCACTTTTACCCTTTAGGTGGCCGAATTGACACTCGAAAATTCCATGATGAGCATGCTTGTTGCTTTTACGTTGATTGCAACAACTCAACAAGGGTCCCGGAGCTCCCCTCGTCCATGCTTTCGTGGACTACACCGTGTCCGATATTCTATCATCAGTCGATGTCCATCCTATAGTGAATTCTTTCTTTGATCTTGGGGAGAAGTCCGTCAATCATGACGGCCATACTGGGCCGCTTTTGTCGGTACAAGTAACGGAGCTCATCGATGGTGTTTTCATCGGGTTTACGATGAACCATTGCGTAGTCGATGGCACCTCCTTCTGGCATTTTATCTCCACCTTATCGGAGATTTTTGCACAACTTAAAGATGACGACGAAATTGAAGACGTATGTCACAAGATTTCGTTATCGAGGAAACCAATTTTCAGGACCTTATTTCCTGAAAACCGAGATGATCCAATATTCAAGATGCCGTACCTTGAGCCCAATGAGTTCATAACCCGGTATGATCCAGGCCCATTAAGGGTAAGACTATTTCATTTCTCACCCAAGTCCATATCAATGATCAAGGCCCAAGCAAATGAGTAATGTGGGCCTGACAATAACATCTCCTCATTCCAGGCCTTATGTGGGTTTATGTGGCGGTTTATTACGCGGGCTAGAAATTTACGAGCCGAAGACGAGGTTAGCTGCAGTATAGTTATGAATGCCCGAACCCGATTCGACCCACCGTTCCCACCCGAATATTTTAGGTGTTTTCTCACAGTAGCCTATAGTTTTTCCAAAGTGGATGACTTGGTGAATAATGGTTTAGGCCCGGCTGTATTATTGATTAACCAATGTATTAAAAATCAAGATGAAAACGAGATACGAGCATTATACAAGCTAATGGAGGAGCACCCTCGTGTTTTCCAACCCGGTCCAGGTGAGTACTCCAAGCCCAATAATGTTATCATAGGCGGGTCGCCCAAGTTCGATATATATGGGCCGGAATTTGGGCTTGGTAAGGCTGTAGCGGTTCTAGCGGGCTATGCTAGTAAAGAGGATGGGAAGGTGACGGCAAATCCGGGACGTAACCGAGATGGAAGTGTTGAGTTAGAGGTCTCCCTCAAACCCGAGACCATGAGTGCTCTCGAATTAGATGAAGAGTTCTTGAGTTTCGTATCATAGACCTGAACACCAGTTCTGAATTATTTCGAGATTAAAACTTGGTTGTTGTTGTTGTTGTTGTTTAATCAATATTAATAAATTTTTCTTTTTTTTTTGGTCAAATTTACAAGGCGTGATGCTTTATATTACTTGTTGTGGACCGACCTACCTACCTAGGAAAATTATTGAAAGTGGCACATCATGAATCAGATATGTGACCTACAAAATCGTGGAATTTTGTAAACTTCTACTAATTTAGAATCAATGTATATATACTCATAGATGAATGCTTAATAACTTTCCCAAAACAACAATATTTATACGCCAAGAAAGGTATGAGAGGCCACCATTCTTAAGCTCCAAACCTCAAAATTTTCAGTACCAACAATTTTCACCTAAATGATGAGTCATGATGAAGATCAAACCAGTAAAATCAAACTCGTTTCAGAAAGCTTTGTGAAACCTACAAAAGTATTATCAAATGGAGCGACAAATCAACCACATTACTTAGGCGTATGTGGTCTACTAATGTTAAATATGGATACAATGCAAAAAGGTCTCCTTTTCAATACCAAGCCCAATAATGTAAGGTATGACATTTTGCCTAAGCTCAAGAAATCGTTATTCGTCTCTCTCGTGCATTTCTATCCTTTAGCTGGTGAGCTCGATACCCGAAAATTTGAAGATGAACATGCATGTTGTATTTACGTCGATTGCAACAAGGGTCCCGGAGCTCGCCTCATCCATGCTTCCGTACCCTACACTGTGTCTGAAATCTTTTCCTCAGTAGACGTCCATCCTATAGTGCAATCTTTCTTTGATCTCAGGGAGAAGTCCATTAATCATGACGGACACACTAGGCCGCTTTTATCTGTCCAAGTAACTGAGCTAATCGACGGGGTCTTCATTGGGTTCACCATGAACCATTGCATTGCAGACGGTACCTCCTTATGGCATTTCATATCCACATTATCTGAATTATTTACTCAATTCAAAGATGAGGTCGAAAATGAAGACGAAGAAAATTCATGGATCGTCCCAAAAACACACGAGTTTTCCGTGTCTAGGAAACCCGTTTTCAAAACCGTAGACTTATTTCCTGGTGGTATTAATGGAAATGGTCCGGTATTCAAGTTGCCTTACCTTAACCCGGATGAGTTCATAACCCGGCGAGATCCAGGCCCATTAAGAGTAAGATTGTTTCACTTTTCACACAAGTCCATATCAATGCTTAAGGCCCAGTCCAATAAAGAATGTGGGCTTCACAACAACATATCCTCATTCCAGGCCCTAAGTGGGTTCTTGTGGCGGTCCATTACGCGTGCTAGAAACTTACGACCCAATTCGGAGACCACCTTTGTTCTAGTCATGAATGCCCGAACCCGATTCGACCCACCATTGCGAAACGAATATTTTCGGTGTTTTCTTGCAACGGCACGTGGTGTTTCTAAGGCAGGTGAGCTATTGAACAATGGGTTGGGCCGCGCTGCATCATTGATTAACCAAAGTATTAAAAAGCGTGATGAAAAAGCTTTTCGCAAATTTATCAAGGATTATGAGGAACGTCCTTTCGTAGCTGGGCCTGGTCTGAGCTACAAGCCCAATAGTCTAACAATAGGTGGGTCGTCAAAATTCGATATGTATGGGCCGGAATTTGGGCTCGGTAAAGCCGTTGCAGTTCTAGCGGGCTATGCTAGTAAGGTTGACGGAAAGGTGACGGCAAATCCGGGACGTGAAGGAGGTGGAAGTGTGGATTTAGAGATATGTCTTATACCCGAGACTATGAATGCTCTTGAACTAGACGAAGAATTTATGAGTTTCGTATCATCGACGTGATTGTATATCTGTATGCATCTCGACAGTCGATTCTAAATAATTTTGACACTAAGACTTTGCTATTATATTTATCGTCATTTTTGTATCATCGACTTCACCACTAGTGTTTGACAAGTTTACGAGTTTACTTTTCTTTTCGCTTTGATATAGATGTCAACAGAATTTGCCCTTGCACGAAGTCCTTGTCTATATTTTGTGCTTTGAAATAATCAATATTATGCATTATATCAAAACTTTGGCATTTACATTTCCATTTGATCTTAAAATAGTGTAACAAAAGCCGGCTGACAGCTTAGAACTCAATGATGTCGTCAATGTCAAAAAAGTCGTGGATGCCCTTAACACATTCATGTTAGAAATGGGCTTAAAACTTGTTGATTAAGCTGTTCAGACAAAATAATAGGAATTTCTCCTGCGGAAAATGGCAGAGTGTTCTGTTCAGTCCACTGTGCAATGGCTAGGAAAACTTCTAGTGGAAGAACAAGAAAATCTAGGAGGGATTAAGGTAAAGGTTGAGCAATTACGCGATGAGCTTGATTGGATGCAATGCTTCTTACGAGAAGCTGACACATGCCGGAATATTGATCCAAGGATCAGCCGGTGGCTCATACAAATACAAGAAATCGCGTATGAGGCTGAGGACGTTGTAGAGAACTTCCTAGCCAAAGTACTTAGCCATCAAAATCAGAATCATATGAGTAAAACATCTGCCGTAAAGAGCACGTTTGAAAGTTATCTTTGGGTTGTTAAAGAGGCTAAGGCTATCCATGACGCTAGTAGTGGTATTGAAGCCTTGAGAGGCAAAGTTTCTACTTTGACATCAAGGCTTCAAGCTTACGGTGTTAGCATCACAAGATCGGATTTTTGTTCATCGACATCCATTCAACGTGGAATTGATGTGTTTACGGAGGAAGAAAATTTTGTGGGGTTGGATTATAAAGTGATTCAGACAGTTGGTCAGCTGGTGAATAAGGCATCCCTAGACAAGGTTTTCGGCTTTTGGGGTAAGAATGGTGTAGGGAAGACGACCTTGGTAAGGAAGGTTTACCTTCATCATGAAGTTAGAAGGCATTTTGATCGGTTTGTTTGGTTAAATGTAACGGACTGCAACATTTCGAGCCTGTTAAGGCGATTATTGTGTTCTCTTGCAAAAATGCCGTGGGACGAAATTGAAGTGAAGACTGAGCAAGTCTTGGTTAAGGAACTTTATGATGTTCTGGTTGAAAAGAAGTGTTTGGTTGTCCTTGATGATGTCTGCAGCAGGGAGATTTGGGATGGCCTCAAGGAAGCGATTCCTGGAGATGACGAAAAAGATTCAAGAAGCAAATTCTTGTTCATAAGTCACAGCCAGCAGGTGGCAGAACAACTGCATCAGGGAGCTGTAATTCGGAAAATGAGATGTCTCAGTTTTGATGAGAGTTGGGAGCTCATGGAAGAAAAACTCCGCGGTTTTCCTGCACACATCTTTGGAACTGATGGTATGTACTCTTTTTCCCCGCTACAGAGGTATTTTTAGTCTAATGACAATTTTACATTTGGAAAATTTTCGGATTAACCTTTGATTGATATGCACATATCTGCTCATTTCTCGGTCAGACTGTACTGATAGTTTTAGAATGTGTACTATATAGCATTGTCATAAGGGCTTATTTCCTGTTTTTCTGCCCAGCAAAGGAGTAGAAGCAATGACATACTGATAAGTTTTACCGCGAATGTAGGCACACAAAAAATGATGGAAATGGCGAAAAAGATGTTAAAATCCTGCCAGGGAATCCCACTTGCCGTTGTAGCTCTAGGAGGTCTTTTGGCAGCAAGAAAAACACTAGAAGAGTGGCAAATTCTGCTTAACCACATTATTTCTGACCACATTGCGAATCATCCCTACGAGCCCTATGAAAAAGTGCTCGAGTTATGCTATTACAGCTTACCATATTACCTGAAGAATTGCTTTCTTTTCCTAGGGACTTTTCCTGAAAATTATGAGATTCATGTCAAGAGATTATGCCGAATGTGGGTAGCTGAAGGTATTATTGTATTATCAAATGGTAATGTTTTAAGGGATGGATCACTTGAAGACTTTTCGGAACAATGTTTGAGTGAATTGTTACAAAGAGGTATGATTCAAATAGCCGAAAAAGGATCAACTGGCAAGATCAAATCTTGCAAACTTCATAAGATCATGAGAAATTTATGCCTAGAAGTATCAAAACAGGAAAATTTCTTGAGCATACTAGAGAATAACTCTAATGTAGCATTAGCAAGTGCCAAAACACGACGAGTGTCTGTTTTCTTGAGAGAAGAAGATGAGGAAAGTCCTCTGCCTTTGAAAAATCCATTTCTCAGGTGTTTTATGATGTTCCCTTCTCGGAAAGACAGACCGGAAGTAAACAATTCATCAGTTAGAACACTCTGTAAGGACTCTCCAATGCTCCGCGTCATGGATCTTGAAGGGGTTGTAATCAGTTCCAAGACCTTACCAAGAGAAATCGGAGACTTGATATATCTAAGGTACTTAAGTTTAAGGGATATGCCCCTTACTAAAGTGCCACAAACAATTGGCTGTTTAAGGTGGCTCGAAACTCTTGATCTAAGAGCCAAGGTAAGGTTAGAGTTACCCAATGTGTTATGGAGTCTGAAAAGACTGAGACATCTCTACCTTCCCTGCTACTTCACTGTCAAGGATTCGGAGAAATTAAGACTCCACAACCTGGAGGAGTTACTGACACTGAAGAACGCGAATCACTTTCTAACTGCAGATGTTCTCAGCATGAAGTATCTCAGAAGAGCGTCTGTTCGGTACATTTCTGAGAACGAACACCTAGAGTTCATTCAGAAATCACCTTCTACTGTTTTCAGTCTGACAATTTTCCAAGCTGTAATTGGTGAAGAGCAAGTAAACGTGATGCGAAACTGTCAAAATTTGATCAAATTGGAGCTAAAAGGAGGATTGCCAGTACCTATAAATAAGCTGATATTTCCACCAAATATGAGAAAGCTAGTCTTAGATTTCTGTGGCTTGCAGGAAGACCCAATGTCCGTATTAGAGACGCTTCCTAATCTAGCTAGCCTTTGCCTGGATCACCAAGCTTATATGGGGAGAAGCATGATTTGCTCTGCATCAGGTTTTGCTAAACTTAAGTATTTGAGGCTTAATGGGTTGAAGAATCTAGAGGAATGGCAGGTAAAAGAAAGTGCTATGCGATGTCTCTTACACTTAGAAGTAAAGAACTGTGAAAGATTGGCAAAAATTCCACAGGGGCTGCCTCAACAAGCTCTAATCTTGCATGAATGACAGCCTCCTCGATATTCGACGTTGTACTTAAATTTCCTGATTCTTATGAGTTTTCAGAAGGTTTTGAGCTACTGTGATACATTGTATTGAATCTGTTTGCTACTGTTTGGTTGTTCTGCTGTACAACGTACATAAGAATATTGATTTCAGATGTATAAAAAAACCACAGCTTTTTTTTTCCTATACAAGATCTGGTGATGTTTGAGAAATAGAGCCTTACAGCATGTTATTGCTTTCATTCCATTTTGCCTTTCACTGTCCTGCATTCCATTTAGATCACCTGCAAACAACGACTTTATGAGCCCTTTTCAGTTCAGTTCAATTCAGCCATGTCGGATAAAATTTGTCGCCTTGAGTTTATGATACAGTGCCAAATATCCACTGTCATGCTGAAATGTCATGTAAGATCTAGAATACTCGAGGAAAATGAAAAGTCTGAACAACATAGAATGTATCAATAGTTCGATACCGCTTAGATCCAAAAATTCTTATCATCCATCCTAAATCTGATCAATAATTCCATGATAAATCACTCATAATGAACATATAGAAAACAGTTAGGAAAACCGAAAACCCACTGGTAAACTGATAAAACCATGGGCTATTTGGATCAATACAGTTTCTAATAATTTGCTTCATTTTGCCTTATCTATGAATTTCTAATACAATAAGATATACAGTATAATAAGATGAAAATGTGACATGCTTTTGCCTGCCATGTTATGTGACAATTTGACAGAACTCCTAGATCTGCTAAAAATAATAGGACAGCCAAAGGTACACTTCACTTGTCCACTCTTTCACTGCATTATCTACTTTAGTACTTTTATAGTTTTACCGTACAATCATAGAATAACATTAATCTTTTTCCCAATTTATTACTCAATATCAGACACCTGTATGGGCTGGAAATAGAAAAAAACAGAAACAATGATGCAGTTCATCACCGACCAAGTGGCAGGTGAGGACAAGAACTAAGGCTGCGATTTGCGAATATAGTAACTTTATTTTTGAGGGAACGGATATTCTCACATCCTAATCATCTGTTGTAGTATCACTAAACTACGACCTCTTTTATAAGAAAAACACGCAACAGGATAATAGAAACTTGTATACCGGCATTCTTGAGATGTGCCGCGAAATTACATTTGTAAGTATAAGCATAGTCGCTCCCTTCCCTTGTATAAATATCTCAAAATGATTAGAACCATTTGATCTGTTTTTTTCTGGCTAATATGCAAACTATAATTCAGTATTAAATGCAGACAGTTTGTTTCCGACACAACAGTAAACTAACTAGTGACAACATACTCTTCAAGTTTACACCTGATAGGACAGACAAAAACTGGCATATGGGAATTTCATAATCTATATTCATCATTCCAAAACAACACGTAGGCCTCTTTGTTTGATTATTTATGGCTCAATGCACTTGTCTCATATCTTGATTACTTGAGTTCATAAACAAATTGGTTTATTTATCATTGGTCTGTTGGCTAGATCAATGTGCTACTCAGTATACCATATCCACATTATTCAAGTGTATTAGAAAACCTCTTTTCTAAATGAAATTAACGACAATATTAACCTAACCTCTATTTCACATGAGTATATAAAAAGGTTTCGTCTAGGCCAGGTAAAAAAAAAAAAAGTATGAAAGACGAGCGTCTATAAATAACAAATTAAAGACACACTTCATTAACTAAGCCGCACAGATCAAACTTTCTCCAAGTGATAGAAAATCAGAAAACACTCATTTCCCAACTTACAGTGTCAAACAACAATCTTACTAAAAGTTTCTTTTTAATCAAAATACCTCTTCAGAAACCATGGGTATAAGACTCCACTCTATGATCTTCAATGCAAAACAGATGCTCAAACTGCAGTCTTCCCTTAACAGAAACCATCAGAAATCATCATCAGTACCTAAAGGATACATTCCAGTCTACGTCGGCGATTTCGAAAAGAAGAGACATGTAGTGCCCTTATCTTTCCTGAGCCACCCTCCATTCCAAGACTTACTTCATCGATCAGAAGAAGAGTTTGGGTTCAATCATCCCATGGGTGGCCTCACAATTCCATGCAGTGAAGAAAGTTTCATCAATCTTACTGCAGCATTACATTCTTAATTAGTTACACCATTGTTACATAAAGATTTATCAGTCAGAAATCTCAGTTTTTTTTAGCATCAGATCAGATAGACTGTAAATAATTTTCTTCTTCAATATATATGAATAGGATCAATAGAATAATGCATTTTTTTTTACCCTACTCACTTTTTTTTACTGAGAAGGGTTGATGTTCAATATATGCAGTATATATAAGCACATGTTACATCTGATCTACTGTAATAATGTTTTCACCTTGCAGTATTCTGTAGTTTTATCTGTGAATTGGAACTAACCTGATAATCACCCACAAATTCAGTCTTTATTCTAAATTCTGAAAATCTTTTCAATGGAAGACTATAAAAAAACTTGGTTAGAACGTTTCCGCAGTAAAATTAAGGTTTTTGTAAATGATCACACTCTTTAAATTCAATCTTGAAAACTCACCCCGAAACCTTAAAAACTCACCAGTCCCTACCGGCCTACCCGTTATTAGTCTACACTTGTCGATAAACTGCGACGACGATTAAAACTTGTTAGGATTTTGATAACCACATATATTAGATCAGGAACAAGATCTGATTTGCCTACGTCGTATAACCTGCCTACCTGACATGCTGACACCAAAAGTTACAAATTGTGCAGGTATCTTAAGACATACACATCTTTTGGATGATCATTCAGCATAGAATCATCACTATTGAGCTCTACATTTGGTCTTTACCACATCGTTACAAGCTTTTCTAACCACGTTTGTTATGCATGCACCCTTCTCAACCAAACTAAGTATAAGAAACGTGTAAACCTGATTCATACCATTCTTAGACATTTTGTCTAGGAACACGCTTTCCTTACTTCCTTGATTAAGCCTTGTATTCGTTCTAACAATCACATCGATAATCAACATATATACGGCCTTTCACGACACCTCAAACTATGACGGACTAGCCAAATCCATGTGAACTCCGATAAGATGGTCCCTTCTTTGCTGTATTAGCAATTTTCACGTACAGCCACACATGTTTTTGGAGGATTAGAAACTAATCATGTATAAATAGTGCTATAATTCGGTCACAACAACAACAACAACGTACAACGTACAACAACAACAACAACAACAACAATACGAGAAAATGATAAATACGTGCGTACCCTTCCCTTCTGTGGTCTCGAGCAATCAAGAAAGATCAGTTCCGAAAGGGCACTTGGCAGTTTACGTAGGGAATGCAGAAAAGAAGCGGTTTGTGGTGCCGTTATCTTTCCCAAATCATCCTTTGTTCCGAGACTTGCTTGGCCGAGCAGAAGAAGAGTTCGGGTTCAATCACCCGGGTGGTCTAACCATTCCTTGCAACGAAGAAACCTTCGTTCAACTTACTTCTCAGCTGAATCGGTCTTAGGATTACAGTAGATCAGCTGTACTCTGCAGTGCCAGTATATAAATTATAGCTAACCATAATTAACTCTAGGTTTCAACTATTACAGTTGACAGGACTGTCTGCCTTAATGCCATGTTTCAGTAGCCTGTAACTCATGACTTTGTCAAAGTCAGATGTATTATCAAACCAGATTAATGCAGTGCAGATAATATACACAAAGTTTTCGACAAATTTCTTAAATCTATACTAATTTAGTCAGATAATCGGAGCTGAAGCAAATACTCGGAGTACTGTACGAAAGACTCATTTGAGTAGACATGTCAGCTGGTGGCCGAAGCAGAGTCTCCAGTGGGGTTAGGAAAGTACACTGAGATAGTAACACAACATTTCACATTCGCGCAGCCAAGTTACAGGGTGTCTGACCGCGAAATTCAGTCAGTAAAATACATTCACTGATTCACATGGGTGTGTTTTGTATGATTAAGAATTTAAGATTTACTAACAGTGACAGAACAACCAATATGAACCAGGAAAAAGATATATATGGCTGATCTTGGTAGTATGGCATCATGGTAGGACAAGTCTGATACAAACATTCAGGTTGTTGAGGCAACATGTGGGACAGAGGCGAAGCGCAAAAAACAGACGACAAAGAAGCAACTATGAAGCTCGTCTTTGCGTCTCTAAGCTACCAAAACAAGACCATGTGAGAGCCTTCATGAGGTGGGTCAACCGCGAAAACTCTAGCCAAATCACCTTACTATAAATAGCTACCTCAACCATTCCCAACTGCATCACAACCTCAAGCTTCAGTATTAAGAATCCCATCTTTCTAGTTTTATCTCTTACGCAAAATCCGAAATGGCAATCCGTTTCCCAGCAGTGCTCTCAGGCGCAAAGCAAGTTCTAAAGCAACAATCTCTTCTGAACAAAGTTCCTAAGGGTTACATCCCAGTTTATGTAGGAGATAGCGCAAAGAGATATGTGGTGCCTCTTTCTTACTTAAGCCACCCCAAGTTTCAAGGCTTGTTGCAGCGTGCTGAAGAAGAATTCGGGTTCAACCACCCTATGGGTGGTCTCACAATTCCCTGCTCCGTAGAGACATTCTTTGATCTAACATCTGAACTCAAGTGCTAAATTCGCGAGATCAACACGAATCACTGATGTTTAACTTAAATTTTCTACTGATATTTTTTCGGGTTTTTAGAAGATTATCTTTTATTACCCTGTAATAACCTAGGACAAATTGTACAGATCCAAAATTTTCCCCCTTCTGAACCATTCAGATTTCAGAAGGGTGGTTCAATGCCATTATATTGATTCATTCAGATTTCGGATATGGTCTTACAATTATCTGTCTTACTAATCCGCAAAGCTAACAGTAACAAATTTGCAGAAACTCTGAAATTCTATTGCAAAAGCTCAACTTTTTCCCTTTTTTTGACAGAATGCACAAAATTTAGGACAGAGGGATCATATCCTTTCCATGATTCTACATACAATATTGGCACACGTTAGAAAAACCGTATTAAAAAAGACGGTTATTGATTCTGTTCCTCTCAATTATCTATTTCAACAATTACATATCATCTATCTAAGCAATCTTCAACTTTATGGTAAAAATCATATATTTACTGCAGTAGAACTCCCACAATTTTTGTCAAGTATTATATGAACAAAATTATATCTACAAAATCTTTTTCACCTTTTGGCAACTATCTTTACTTTATCAGTTTATCCTCATTTTATCCCTAATAAACTCAACACCAAGATCACTTTCTTTTGCTCTTAAAAAGTAAAGATGCAATCTTTTGGATTTTCTTGCAGTTTTTCACTGTTTTTCTGCTCAGAAATTTTCTAAATGTCACAAATATTTCCAAATTTTTTTTTACATGATCTTAAGTTAAAGGGTACTTATAAAATGTTATCGCAAACCCTTCTGCAATTCCTGTCAGTCCAAGAACATCACACAACACAGAGCCATGGCAAATTTCAAGTCAATGCTGCTTCTGTCCTTAACTCTGCAACTGCAAGTCATTTTTGGGCAAAATTTTACGGTTTTGGGACACAGCAAACTTGACATTGGAGTGTGTTACGGGCTCAACGGGAACAACCTCCCGTCCCCAAAGGAGATTGTGAGCCTCTACAAACGCTACGGTATTGCGAAGATGAGAATATTCGAGCCATATCCTGATGTGCTCGAGGCTCTCAGAGATAGCGGTATCAGTCTCACCCTTGGTGTCCTGAATCAGGATATTCCTGTTCTGGCATCCGGAGAAGAGGCGGCTCATTCATGGTTTATGACCCATGTTCAACCTTATGCCAATGACATTAATATAACGTACATCAGTGTCGGAAACGAGGTTGTCCCAGGTCAATTCAGCGAGTCTATTTTACCTGCCATGAGTAACCTGCAGAATGTTCTCAGGAACAGCAATCTTGGTATGTACTCTCACTAATTTCCTATTAATTACCATGCTACTCTCTGTATTTTGCTAGTCATACAACATTAAGACTATCCTCTTTAAGGGTGAATCTAGCCCCATAACCCCGAGTCCCCGACTAAGAGGGCGACCATAGAATCGAACTGTTACAACCAGAATAACAGACTACTGCTGGGACGCATCTAGCCCCATAAAATTTCGACTAAGACTGCCCTCTAGAATCCCCTGTGGCTAAGAATTCAGTCTCACAGTCTTGAGTAAGGAGTACGACTCATGTTATTTCTTACGTCTAATATCTACGGTATGTTCTAACTCCTCTGTTTTCTCTCTCTTCAAGGGACAAAGGCAACCACTGTGGTGCATGCAGCAGTTTTAGGCACTTCCTACCCACCCTCAGCAGGCGAATTTTCAGAGAGCGCCCGCCCCTTTATGAGTGGAATAATACGATTCTTATCATCCCAGAAAACACCCCTGCTAGCAAATCTATACCCTTACTTTCCCTATGCATCAGATCCTAATCATTTGCAGCTGGATTATGCGCTACTTGCAGCAAGTAAACCACAGATCTCTGACGGGCATCTGAGTTACTCCAACCTTCTTGATGCCATGCTCGATTCTTTCTTCTCGGCAATGGAGAAGGAAGGTGTTAATGATGTCAATGTAGTGATATCTGAAAGCGGATGGCCGCATGATGGTAATGGCAACTTCACAACTCCAGAGCTAGCAGCTACTTACAACCGCAATTTCATAAGGCGGGTTAATGTAGGTGGGACTCCAAAGAGACCAAACGCACAGATAGAAGGATACCTTTTTGCACTCCTTGATGAAAATATGAAGGAGCCTGGCGTTGAGCAGCACTGGGGACTTTTTAATCCCAGCATGCAGCCAAATTATGACATTTTCAGTTAAATTAGAATTTTATTTAGTTTAAAAGCAGAGAAGATTGTATAATCTTACCTGATATGTAATTTCTTTATAGAATTTTACGCGTTATCTTGGTAGTTAGGAGGACAAAACTTCGAGGATATAACCTCTATACATCATACAGAATTGCTCATATACAAATGATGAAGATGATATAAACTTGGCTTTCAACTTACAGATCTATCTTCACGTCAGTCAAAGGACAGACTCCCAGTACGAATAGTGCGCTGCTGATTTGAAATCCCGCTCGTTAAACCTAACTGGAACAATCCTAACTGTGCTGGTTCATCATCCAGTGATGAGACAAGTTTTGGCTGAAGCCATCTTTTCGCAGCAAGTCCAGTTATTTTGATCTTGCCAAGTGATTCATTTCCTTGATATGGTAGTCGCAACCTCCGAAGTAATGCACCAACTGTCTGACTAACCCTGTTGACAAAGATTGGGCACATATGTTATTTATTCGATTTCTTGGTTGAATTTTTATACTTCAAGTAGTTATATGAATTGTGAGCTGGATTCAATGAAACATCTCTCACCTTCCTGATACGTTGATAGTTTTCTCCCCTGCAGGACTTGAAATTTCAGCCGTATCCACTGACAGTGAAATAGTTATGCTTGGCAACCTCGCACCTGTACGATAATCAATTATTCAGTGTCATTATTTTTTCAGACTTCTGCATTCTAAAGGTCACCAATAAAATCTGGAAATAGGTGCAACTACCGACTTCTACAAGTAAACAGGACCAGTAGTAACTTTCCCACTGGTAATGTCAAGGGCATCAATTGAAATTTGTCCAAACCACCAATAAATCACAAATTAAACACGACATCAAGATGAAACTCCGTGTAAAATCTTATAACACTACTAATTCACCAACTAAACAACTTTTTTAGTGTTGGAGTCAAGTCCCTAAAAAGGGAGTGTGTTAACATCAGGTCAGCAATATAGAAAAAAAACTCGTTCGTTTCCAATTGCACAGATAAGTGCAGATATGGTGTCAAGTATATTATATGATCTCCAAGAAAGAACAAGAAGATAAATGGGGAGGAAAGATATATGTCTTACCTGCTGCTAGCCGATGCTTGAATCCTTTCAAAACTGTTAGGACATATACCTAAAACGTAAAAAAACAACAAGTCATAAGCCTGCAGTGACCTAATTTTTGAACAGATCCACAATTTCATCAGTATTAAAGAGTATGTATCAACTCCCTTCCCCCCCCCACCACCAAACCCCAAAGGTCGCAACCAGTTTCAAGAAAGGAGGAGCGCCTCAGACTACTTAGATCATGAAGAACGGAGTAATAACAAGCAAGAATATCATCGATATTGAAATGGGCAACCTAAAAACCAATCATGTAACTGTCAATTCATCGTGCTGTTCATTCAGGTAATGTTTGCAGAAATATGAAGGACAGATGAGGAAAATGGCATAACTCAGAACTTGTTTAGAGTAACAGGGTAGTTAGTTACCGTGCTGTGATCATGCTTGTGTCAAAGAAAGGAATAGCATTAGCCAAGTAGATGACAGATCACAATCATGACAACAACAATTTTCATATTATAGAGATACCATAATGGTGCCGAGAAAAGGGGGTAAGAAAAGGTTACCTTGGCTATATGGGAACTAAAGTCTCTGACATCAATGACGATGGGACTTTCCTTGAACGATACAAATGGTACAATGCCAAGTGAAGCAGCTTCCTGGTCATGGAAATAGGTGCAAGAAAGCACTTCAGTGAGATAAAAGATCATATGTATCAAGCCAAACAAAGAATGTCAAGGCAACAAGCAACACTGATATACTCATCGGCTGATTGCACAGTTCAAAACATAATCATTAAAGTAAATCAAGAAACAAAGTTGCTATTGTGAGAAGTTGGGGGGGGGGGGAGGGGTTTGAGCCTGGACCAACCTCAAACAACGAAAAGGCACGAAGGTCATATTCTGCAAAACCATCTATCAATGGCAAGAGGTTTGCATTTCTTGAAGCTTCAGCACTGATTTCCAAAGCCTCAATCAGTCTCTTTTTCAAAGCCACGTCTTGAGGGAGTTGTAAACATCCCAGAACTTGTGAAAGCATATCTGAAGACGGGATCAATCCAGCTCCAATGATATCACGATAAATCGTTAAAGCCAACGATGACCTGAAGATAAATTTGAAAAGGGAATTCACTTTAACAATTTTATGCATATTAGAAAACTGATTATCCTATGTCAGTAAAGTATAAAGTGAGACTATGCAGTAAAGACAAAATTTCACCATTGAGTCAATGGAGCAAGGTTGAACTACGAAAAATAATAAGCAGTTTAGAATGGACGGAGTACCATTTACTATCGATTTGGGGCCGTCCAGACTTGAAGGATAAAACAGGTTCGCCAATTGTTGAAGCCTTTTCAAATCTGCGGTAGCACATTTCTAGATAGAAAAATAACAATCAATCATTAAAGGCATGGACAGCATACAACACTTTCCCTAAGTAAAAGCTTCAAATGTCCAACTATAAGATTATGCATAACTCATGATTCATAAAATTATGTAACAGACACAGATAACTATATAAGATAAAGGTTGAAGACATGCATATCGACACAATCATCTTATCAACTTTGTAAGAGCATAAAATTTAGTGAAACAAACATTGAAACATCTGTAAGACAACTTGGGACCTAGGTTAAGTAGGCATGAAAACTACAGCTTATTTGTATGGACTTACTTATAAGACATTTGCACATCATCTGGCTGAAGGGAACAGCATCTGCCTTGGCTTGATAAAAGAGTGCAAGGCCTGCATCAATATCATCATTTCTGCAAACAAGAAATAATGAAAGCTTATTTCAGGATTTAGGGGCTCAGCACAAGCGATGAGACATTATTAACAAAGCCCAGTGTCGAAGTATGGAGTATGATATTTTCCATCTTAAGATCTCTAAGAAGTACTAGACTTCTGGTAATGAAAAATATTTGGAAAAGACAATGAGAAATAACCTTTCACTGGCCGCGATAAGAATGGAGTAAGTGACGTCATTTGGACAGAGGCCTAATTCCTTCATTTCTGATAAAACATCCATAGCCTTCTTAATTTGACCAGCATCACCTGCAGAGAGGCTTCCAGAGTCAGACGTAAAAAAAGGATGGCAGAAAACTTAAACAGTTGATATGAGGCCCAACTATTCAGCAGGAGAACATATCTGTCAAGAAAATCAAAGAATAGAGTTACTTACACAATGCAGTAATCAATGCGTTCACAGTAGAAACAGTTGGATACAATTTCATGGCTTTGATTTGCTCAAATAGCTCCAGTGCCCTCTGCCAACTTCGGGTCTGAAACCAGAATTTGACATTATAATCTTTCTGATGAATGATGACTGCACCAGTCCATCAATAACTTAGACCTATAAATAAAAAGGTAGAACATAGGAAATCAATTCCTGAACCATGTCTACTGTCTAGGACTACAAAAACGATAACTGGCTGAAATTCAGCAGTTTAATCCCATAACCAGAAGTCTGGGTGCCCAAACAACAAAAGTTAACAACGCCAAATCTTAGGCAAAGCTACAATAATTTGTTGGACTTCACTATTTCCGAGAAAAGTTATCTACATATAGAAATATACATTACATTCAGTCATTCAGACTGTCCTAGCGCATGGTTTACTCTGTTAGTTGTTACACGCATGAACACAGTTCGACAGAGTAACCTCTTATCTGACTCAAGTTTATTCCCAAGTTTTAGCCCAAACCACATTATTATTATTTTATTCATTCATGAAATAGATAAAAAATATTCAGATCTTTTGTAGTGTGACCTTTATATACAAGGTCTGTCTTGCTTGGCCAGTAATATGTTTCAGAGCCCATTTCAAAAATTTCAAGATGCATAAGACCTCACACTAACTGAATTGCTACGCACAGATTGAGCGTTCTTACATTGCTACATGCTCCCATCAGTGAGCTATATGAGATAATTCCTGGATTCAACCCTTGACTTCTCGCATCATGCAGAACCTCGAACGCAGCATCTAAATTACCAGCATCTCCAGCAACATGTATCAACGCACTGAAAAACATCTACATAGAAATTGAGAAATCTTAATGAGCTATATGAGTGATGATGTTTGTAGGTAGTGAAAGCTTCGGAACTTGTCACATTCAAGAACCGAAAAAGACTCAACCAGTATAAAATCAAAGATATACCCCAGAAAGGCATATCAGCAATTGTACCCTCTTCGTTACCACTATGATCTTAATAAGAAGATGCCAGTTATAGAAACCATTCATTATCATTTTATAAACGAAATCCTACAATCATGTCACCCTTTCAATCTCCTTAACCAGTGGCATATCTCTCACCTTTAAATAGCACAAAAAGTCAAAATACAATGTGAAAGTACACAGTGTCATGTGGTGTCATCAAAACTAATGTCAATCAAAATAGTATAACATCACACTTACTACACATGTACTCCGTAACCAGCAACTCCAAAAGAGAAGTATATGTTTTTAAAGATGTATTTCTTCTATATGACAGTCTATCACTCTATCCTATAATCTCCCCAGTATAGCAAATTAGCAATAGACCTTGAATTTCCTAGGTATTGAAGCAGCTGAAACTGAAAATCTCCCTTTGATTAATTAGGAGCTGCACATACCTCATCTGGAATTACACCATTCTTTTTCATGTCTGCATAAACATCACATGCAAACTCCCAGTCACCAGTCTGACTGCAACTATTAACAGCAATAGTGTAAAGCTCAGGAGTGCCTTTGATATTGTATTTGTCTATCATCTTATATACTCCTTTTACCCGATCAGCCTAGAAGACATACAATGTTTCAGAAAAAGAACCTCAAAAAAGATAGATTTCCTTGGAACAACCTTAGAAATGAAGTGAGATGGTCTACTCACCTGGCCAGTAATTGTACAAGCTCTTATTAGTGCACCGATTGTAATGTGATCAGGGTCAATAGGATGTAATTCAGCACCCATTTCTGCCAGTACATCAAAAGCACGTTCCACTGCTCCAGACTGACCGCAGGCAGTAATAAGAGCATTGAACACAACTCGGTCTGGCTTAACATTCTACTGCATATAGGAACACTATCAATTGGTTTTTGGGGTGTGAATGCAAAGGTGGTATTGACATTACATATCGATGTTTGAACCACGTACCTTAGACCTTAATATCCCATATGCACCAAAAGCTTTTGCTACCTGGCCAGCTCTTGCACAACCATCAATAAGAGCTCCATACGTATGGACATTTGGTTCCTCCCCGCTGTTTACCATTTCATGAAATACCTAATGAAAAATAATCATGAGAAGACCATACACTGAGGATGACAATCATACAAAGTTACGACCATGAGCCAGTAATGGTGCAAACTTACCTCAAACATTGTATCAACTTTGCCACTTTTGGCACATGCTGATATCAAAGTAGTGTATAGCTTGCAGTCAGCTTTAATACCAGCTTTCTGAACCAGTCGCATCACTTCAAATGCACCTGAATGAATACCATTGTTCAATACTGGCTGATAGGCTTGTAATCATATCACGGTATATTAACATACTACATTCTTCATTTAATAAAAATAAACAGCATAAACCAAGAAATTTTCCAAATTTCAGCTCGAGTTTACCTTCTGAATCTTGAGCAGCAGAACAAACGGACATAAGCATATTGAATGTACTCAGAGTAGGATTTGGAATCAGCTTGACAAAAGAGAAGGCTTCTTTGACTGCCTTCTGTCCTCGGCATATATTAAAGAATTTCGCATGGTACACCTGAAACCAAAACCACTGAAAAATCAGTACATTGAGTTAACATACGTCTCAAACATACAGAACGGGGTAAAAGAACTGCACCCTGACCTTGCTCATATCTAGTATATCTTTTCTATCCATTTCTTCAAGCAACTCTATGCATTCATTTAACCTGATAAGACATAACCAGGGTACATTAGACAGGAATCAAAGGGAATAAAGGAAGTGCTACAGTTGAATGAAAGTGAATTACAGCAGCATAAATAGTAACTGTCAACAACATCAAAGATATACACACATATTTATCTCCCATTCCTACCAGTAAACTTCTCCGTATGTGAATGAAAAGTTGAATAATAGATGTATAAGAAATTCATACGTGTAAGCTGAAAAAAAAGTTAAAAAGAACGATAACAAAAATAATACAATGATATTAATATTAATAGTACACCTCGATTTGTACTCTACCTGCCCTTTCTTAACAACTTATTGTAAGCAATTGTATCTGCACATGAAGAGTCTTTTCCATTGACTTGCATCGTAAGCACATCAGAAACATCATGGGAGGCTTGTTCATCTTCACGGAAAGTAATGTCCTGTGTGTCACTCTTTTGGCTTCTTCTATTCTTCCAAAACTCTTTTCTCGCCTGGAATGTGTCCCCCACAAGGTATGCCCCAGGCTCTTGTGTTTCAGTGGCTGTTAGATCACAGTGGACACAGAGACATGAACTTTAGAGACATAATTAAGTGATTAATCATGGAATGCGGATATGCAACTTATAACCAGGTGGAAAGAGATCATTTTGCACATTTTAGTGGTGGCATTGCTGGAAATCGAGTGAAAATTGTTTGAAGATAGTAGAAGTACCAAGTACACTTTGCAACTCGGAGTTGTTGAATGCCAACATATTCTCATAGAAAGAGTAGAGATCCTCTCTGGCAGGCTCAGTACTCCCATAATGGCTGGATTCAGACTCATCATGCTCATTTGGTGGTACTTCAAGATCATTGTCCTTTGTGATTTCGATTTTTAACACTTCAGACATTGCATCACTTACTTCAACAACATCAGTAGAAGGACTGGTATTAAAATCAGTCTCCTGATTCACCAAGTTGGATCCTTTTAGAAGAAGTCTGAGTAGCGCTAGAGCTTCTAAGTCAGAAGACGACTGAGGAATGCTTTCAGTAACTACTTCACTATCCTCTGAAAGTACAGTGGCGTCTGATGTTTGTGTTGCGAAGACAAGTGTTTCATCCAACTCAGGGGATGCCTCTGGATCAGCTACAGGTAACAATTCACTATGGCCAGGAGCTTCTGATTCTACTGTCAGCGAAGGAAGTGGTTCCTGAGAGTCTGTATCTGAAGATAGTTGCGGAACAGACAGAATGCCATCTACATATGAAACAGGAATCTCTACATTTTCAACCCCTGATGTATCCTCAACTGTTGCAGAATGATCATGGGATGGCAACTCGAGCGTGGTACCGTTAATCTCTGTGGTGCTCTGCACTGCTTCTGTTGACGAGTAGCTATTCTTCGGACTTTCAGTGTGCAAATGTTCACCGGTATTTCTGCTGTCTAACTCGTTTCCAGACGATAATGGTGGATCAGGTACCTGAAAAATCATGCCCGGCACAATAAATCACAGATTGAATTCATACTTCACAAGATAAAACCTTTCAAAGGGATAGTTACCACATTATAAACTTAACCCAACAAACAAGGTATATACACGTTACAACTTGGTTGGTAGCGAGGAAACGGAAAAAAACGAAATGAAAATGTTACGTACCCAAAATGTTGTTTCCTTTTCCTCCAAAATCGATGGGATTTGAGTTGAAATAAAGTTTACAACATAATTTCTCACACTATACCCCCAATTCCTCGAAAATTACGTGAATTATACCAAACAACGGAAACATTAATTTCCCATTACAACGGATCCTCTGTCCCATTCCGTGTCCCACTCTATGTACCACAGTACCACACCAATCAAAAACCTTGCCATTCACGAATATATTAAAGTGCAATGAATTTATTAATCCTTGAATATGGAGTGGGGTGGGGCACGAAATGGGACAGAAGATCCGCTCCGAATTTCCTACCTTAATCTTTCTTCTTCCTTTTCTCACCAATCAAGAAACAGCCAATAACAACAACAATTCAATTCAATTAAACTAAATTAATTTCTCCAAATCAAACTCAATTGTCCACAAAAACATCAACAATTCTATCTCTCAACTAAAAAGGAACCAACTTTCCTAAAAAAAACCACGTAATTCACACATAATAATCGGAGAGCGAGGCGAAAAACTACCTTATCATCATCAGAGCTCTTTTTCCGGTGCAAATTGGTGAAAGCAAGAGCAGCAGCAGAAATGGTAACCGCAACCACAACAACAATCGGCAAAGCGCTCAACGCCGCCACCGGAACTGGTGCAGTGGCACGAAAGCGAATACGCTTGCATTTACGGCGTAACCGGAGTCGTAATTCGGTACCACTGCCGAGAAATTCACTCCGAATTGTCTGAATTTTTGACGCGCCAAGGCAAAAAGATGATGAAGAAGAGGATGAAGAAGATGAGAAGCGTGGAATTAAAGCTAGGGTTTGAGTGGACGGAGAATATAACGCGTCCATAACATTAGGAATTAGGAGGAGGAGGAGGAGGAGATAGAGATGAAGATAACGAGCAGAGGAGAAGTGTGATGAAGAAGATGGAATTGAATAGAGAAGAAGATTAGTGTTTGAGTGAGTGACTGTGTATTATAAGGTGATGTGTTTGGATATTTGTGGTTTTCTGGTAGTTTTGAGGGATTTGCTTACGTGGTCTTTTCGGTAAAATAATAATATAATATTATCCATTGGGGAAGCAGTTAATTATCGTTGTATCTCCCGGGTTTATTAAGCTTCGCTCTAACTTTCATCTTGATCTTTCATACTCACGTTTCCTTGCATCGTTTACGTTTCGTTTGAATTCTTTACTCATATTTTAACAAAACGTAAAAATTACACCAACATCTTTACCCCAACTTCCTAAACGCTCCCACCAGAGATGGGTAAAGAGGGTCGGATGTACACCTATCAAAACATAGAAGGGTTGCACACCAATGACCCAAAAGAAAATTTCATTCGAAAATCACAGCGATTAACTGCTACTTCACAATATAAGAAGCACATACAGTTTTATGAGCCATTTTGTTTTTTCATTAGAAAAAAAAATAAAAATAAGTCAGTTTAGAGGAGACGGGAATGCCTTCCAAGGGTCTTCGGGTGCTCTCCTAGACATCCAAGTTAAATGAGCCGTTGGATTCCGTTTGGCTCATGCCAACGGTCTTTGGTCCATTTGGTTGTGTTCAAGTTTGAGTTCATTCAAAAGCAAATGTGAAGAAAGTAGGATTTACACACTGGATACTGCATGGGAAATGCAAATGCATGAAACATGATCAGCTCACATTAAAGGGATAGCATCAGCAATCTGATTATAGAAAATCTATTGCTTAACCAAAAGTCTCCTCTAAGAGTGAGTGATACATATTTGAATTTGCAACGAACTTAGATTTCAGAAAAAGCTGATCGCTTGATCGCCCAAATTCTACAGCACACTCTCGATTCTCTAACTCGAACTATCCCAAAATTTCACTGATAAAGATAATGACCAACTCCTGTTAAACTTCATAAGGAACGATGAAGTTGCAGTGGACACAGGAATCTGACCAGGATAACAGGTTACTTTCTCTAGGTCCCAAGACTGGTTCTATGTTCCTAAAATGAAGCATGAAACAGCAACACAAAAAACAAAAGACTCAGAGCCGAGCATATTCTAGTCAGAGTCTGATGAATCGGCATTTTTACTCTGTCGCACACTTCTAGTAGGTCCCTTAGAAGGTCTTGCTGATGATTCTCCCTCAAAGTTGATAACCTGATACTGCCCCAATCTCTCCTCCAGGTCCTCTGTGCTAAAGTCATCTTTGCCACCAAGCTCATCAAACCCAACCTATAATTTATGACAGTTACCACTTGCAAGAGGATTGAACACATAAACTGCTAGGCTAAGATGGCAAGATTCAGTAACTTACCACATAATTTTCAACTTTGGCATTCTTTATAAGAGCAAGAGTGGGAAGGACAACAATCTTCAGCTTTTCAGCCAAGAATGGACTCTTCTCAGCTTGAATTTTCACGAACCGTGTCTCCATATGCTGCTTTGCCAATATACTCAAGTGCTTGTCCATAACCTGCACATGACGTCGGGACAATGAGTCAAATCTCGCATTTCAAAGCTACTCACACGAGTCACAACTACTTAGCCAAAAATGAGACTTTCTCAGTCTTGAGCTTTTCAGCCAAGAAACTTCTTCAAAAAAGCTAAGTATAGCCACTTCTATGTGCAAGAAACTTCTGTTATCATCTCTTCCAAAACTCCACCACACAAGTACAGGGGCAGCCAGCCGAAAATCAAAACTATTATCCAACTCAAATCCTTAAGTTCTGAAGCAGTGAACAAGTATGAGATTTCCATGTGTTTAAACACCAAACATGTTGGAGCAAACGATTCCACCCAGCAAACATTTCTCCTTTTACATCTAAAATTTCAACATGCAACTACTAAATTCAGAGTGCTGGGGCCTTACGATATAAAAAGCTTTCCATAGACTCCGTATCGAGCAAGTCCTACCATACATCTTAGGATAATAACACAGAATTGAAGACTAACTCCCACCCTTGGAAGTTCCAACACTTCCTACACAAGATTTAGAGTTAAAAATTCTCTACATAGAACTCTATGGTTGACTTCATTCTTCATTTAACGGCTAAAAAACTTCTAATTACAATCAAACACATCAATTTATAGAATCTTCAACAATTTTTCCTTTGTCATAATCAATTAATCGCTCATTCCCATCAACATTGCTACCTTTTCAATACGAAAATTTAAAGGAATAGGATGACAAAGCATAGGATCCTCCTACATGTTGATCCAAAAATGCGAGGGCATTGCACTGTCCATGTCGTTTACTGGATCCAAACACGGAAACACCTGCTTATTATATCCACTAACTACTGTGATGTTTACAATGTACAGCTGCATAAGATAATAAGTTAACACAAACCTATAACTAAGGATATATCACTGCACTACAACCAAAATTTCGCAGCAGAACGAGCATACTCGCTACTTAAATCAGCTCAAAATTCCGCTGTTCAACTCAAAACCAATTCGTCATCAAAATTTCTCGTCTCGAATCATCAAACTAAATCCCAGGCAAGCTTTCAACTATACGCAACATCAAACATTGCGCCGGATTCATTTCTAATCACAAAATACTCGACTTTATTACAAAGATTTCACCTTCAACCTTTCACACACAATTCAATAACATTAAAACTAAAATTAAAAAAAGGAAAACAGCAGTAAAAAATGAAGGCGAAAATGAATTACCTTGCAAGGCCAATTCTCGCGGTAAAAATGGCAGACGACGCGGTCACTAGCTTTAACAACGGAGAAGAACTCTTTTTCAGCGGGAATCTCGGAGTATTCGCCATGGCCAAGTTTGATCCAACGGCTACGCCTCTCCGCCATTTTCTTCATCTGTTGAAGCCTTCTCTCTCTTAAAACCTCCAGATCGTCGTCTTCAAGCCGATCTAACGCCGCTATTTCTTCGTCTAGCTTTTCTTCCATCGCTTTCGCCACCGTCAACACTTGATTCTCAATTATCTGCACATTTCACACAAATCAAATTATTCAATTCAATTGAATCTTCAACTTGAAGATTCAGGATTAGCTCGAAGATTTCGAGGTTACCTGTTGGATAGGGTTCTCCATTTTCGACGATTTAGGGTTTTCTCAATTGATTGATTGATTGATTGGGGAAATTTGGGGAAAAACTGAAGAAATAATCTGAATTTCCTGAGAAAAAAATAATAATAATGCCCGCTTTATTGATCCGAGCTGAGAAAATCCAAACTTGACCCGGTTGAAGATGGGCCTTTCTGAACCTGGAACGGGAAACCGGTAGATGAGATATGGGTCAAACCAGGTGTATTTTTACATTTTTAATTTCAAAAAATTTAACAATAGTTTTTGCAAAAATGAATCACGTGGTTGTAAATTATATGAGTATGCCCATTAGCACTTTTTAAGTCGAAAAATGAGTAAAACAGTCAAGGTACAAATATTTTAAATTCTTATAACTTATAAGGGTTGACTCAACTGGCTAAATATATATGAGTGGTTCATATTGGTGTGGATTGGTCATAACTTATAAGTCTAATGCATTGGTACTCATGTAACCTAAAACTCGTGGTTAGTCCGAGCATGTTTTGAAAGTTATATCATACGCTCGCTTGACTACTGGCGAAAGTTAACTTGTTAGCTAATATGTCTTGCTAGTTGCAACAACCCCCCCTCGACCAAAAAAAAAAGGGCAAGGCAAGCAATTTTATGCATAAGATACGTAAAGAGATTACTAAGCTTTTATCACAAGAGGAAAAAGAGCGAGGTTGAGGTATGAATGTATCTTGTTTGTGACGAGATTTTAAACTGATATTCATGGTTAATTCAACCTCTTCACGAAGCATTGAAAACCAAAAACGATATCAGAGAGTTGCCCAGTTTTATACTCCAGCATGATCATATAAATTCCCCTCACAGTAAAATGTAAAAAGCAAGTCCAGTAATCACCTGTTTCCTCCTCGTACTCTATGAAAAGCTACAGAACCCCGTACTTCGAAGTTCCGACAATTCCATTTCCACTTAATGCAACAAAAATGGAAAAGCATACAAACATTACAAAGGTATGGGCTTTGGTACCTCAATGTTATTCACATACGAACTCCTTGAAAAGGAAACCAAAAAAAACATCCCACAACAAATGTTACGTTTTTGACACATTCCTAACAAACGAACACACATTTTAAACGACAATGTAACATCAAAGAAACTACACCTAAATTACTGACACTAGCTAAAAACATTCAATACAACATAAAGTTGGATCTCACCAAAACAAGCGCCAGTCGAGTAGACGGCAAACAGACCCATAACGTAAAAATGAGTATGTAAGAATGACACCATGATTCCAGCCAGTCCTGTTCTTCTCTTCAGTAATAACACCATGATGTAAAAAATGTGTATACAGCAGTGACACCAAGGTATCAACGAGAGCGAAACATTCTTCGACGGTTCTTCTCCTTTTCAGTCTTGGCGTGATTCCACACGTGTTTCCCCAACGGATCATAATGTAAAAATGGGTACATAGCAATCACACTATCTGTTAGCTTGTTGAACAATGACAACAGTGTATTGTCTGCCTCAGGATCGCCTGTTACCTATACCAAGCATAAAAAGCGTTACATTAACCAACAAATTTGCACATCAAAGTAGCTGAATGAGTTGCAAATTAACTCAAATTGGTCGATTGTACACCACTCAACATGCCAAACGAAAACTGAACTCGAAACCCCTTGTCCTTCTACTCTTAGAACTTCACTTCGGATATCAATTGCCAAACGAGCCTAGGAGTTTTGAAACTACACAAATGAGGTGCTATGTATATCTTGTGGATGATGCAATATTCCCTCAAAGTATTAACCAACGGATAGATTTATGTGCTAGCTAAATGCACAATGTTACTATTGGTAACAGAAAACAGTAATATCAAACTATCTATTTCTAACATTAATCATCGTCAGGTTGAGTTCTTAATGAAAAGTAAACTTAAAATCTTAAAAAACAGGGAAAAGAAAGTAACGAAGAGTTCTAACCTCGGTGCATCTCGTAATTGCCTTCTGAACAACATAGTTACCCGTCTCATTAAGAAGGATCTTCCTGAAGTTTACATCTTCCATTATCTCATTGATAATTTGTTCCACATGTTCGACTGTGCCAGACGAGATACATTTCTCAACAACATGACTAGCATACTTGTTCATACAAAAGTATGCAAATTTGCCATAGAGAGATCTTATAATATCACTGGAAAAGCGTTCTTCTGGCTTTGAAATTACATACTGTACAACATAGTTCCTGCAAGAACAAAGAACTCAAAATAAACCCCACAAAAAGAAAAATTGAAGTCCTGTTTCTAAATGAAAAAAACCATTTATTAAAGATCTGTTTCTTAAGCCCTAAATAAGATGCCTACTGCCAGGTCCAAACGTGTTTGAGAGGTACAACGGACACTTTGGCCAGGAGTTCGGCTGATGAGATCACCTTCCAAAGGCTAAACAAAACAAAGTGGAGATATGGAGGTCCAATGACATAATGAGCATGGTGTCCATACTGTCCAAGGACACAATGAGTATGGTGATTTCCACACGTACAAGTTCACCACAACACATAATCCCATTGCCTCAAAAGACTTATAATATGAACCAAACAAACACCAAATATTGCATATCTGTCATTAAACTGAAAAATATACCCATAATGGTTCTGAGACAGCTCCAATGCATGAGAAACGATTTTCTGCAAAACACGATCCCGTTGTGCACCTTTGTGACCATGTTCTAGGCAAATGTGCAACGCACAGCATCCGAATTTATCGACACCAATCTCCAACAGATGATCAGCAATATCATCAAAGAGAGGCTACAAGCAAAAACACATATTAGAAAACCATTCATATCATTCCACATTTCATTCCAATCTAAATAGGACTATGAGAGTATCATTGCAAAGTCTGGAAGACCACGATTATAAAAAGTATGCTAATTGATGACAGATTGACAGTGAACATGAACACATACACATATACTCATATATGCTCTCAAAGACTCAAACTTGTGAGCAGTCAAAGAAAACTACTGATACGAAATTGCTGCATAGATGTTACTAGGTTAGTCCTATTAGTCTGCACACCAATAATGATTATAGATATTATGAGCAATTGGACGAAGATAACCAAAGACATAATAGAGTATTGTGGATAGTGGAGATGAATGTGAAGCTCCTCTGTTGTTGCTTTTCCTGATATTAGTGAACCTACAAATCTAATTAAGTCATGCTTCTTTTGAGAGTAGTACAAAATTCAGGCTAAGGAAGCGGGGGTCATGTTCATGCAGCTTCTTGGATTTCGTATAAAAGTTGTAGTAATGTCATTCTTTTCAACCAAGTTACTTAACTAGTGTAGAAAAACCTATTACAGAGGAATTTGTTTAATACTCGTACAATTACACAAATCACTAGTAAGACGATAGCAATGCTTCTTATTACTCATTATGCATTAGAAAACAAATTTAGGTCAATCAAGTGTTTTTCTATGTTTGTATGTTAAGCTAACGCCAGTGAACTTGCTAGACCTTGTATTTTCATGGAATTAGAGCTAGTAAGAAATGCAAAGCTAATGGCTTTAACAGTCAAGATTCGACTTTGAGCAAACCAATGCAACTACAATACATTACCATACATATTCATCCCAACCAAATGCACATATGAGTCCAATATACATTGTCATCACCATAAACAAGTCAGAAATGTCAAGAAAAGTCAGAGAGCGAGACAATGTAAGGTACCGTAATCAGGTCATATGCTTTCGGATCTTTGAGTGAAGAAAACATCTCTGTAACAAAATGATAGCTATTGGCATTTGTCAAAAGAGTCCTGATCACTCTTCTCATCACAGGCAAAAGAATAGATTTTTGTTCAGCATTTCCACCATCAATCTTTTTAATCAACCTCTGCATCGCCCGAGACCTATAAATTATCCAAACACAACACAAGAAACCCAATAAAAAACACACAAAAACCAATAAAAAAAAAACACATGAAAACAAATCGAAACATCGAAACCCTGAGTTCATAATCATACCCATGATTATCAAGGCAGATATCAACAAAAAACTGTTCATGAACCATGACAGCCCTCAAAAGATCAGTAACATCATGATCATCACAAAACTCCAACAAACGTTGAAAAAACTGACCACCAGATTGAGTCACAACAACACTAGCCAAATCATCCTTAACTTCTCCTACAATCATCTTAATATCCTCCCTACTTGCTTCTTCCAACATATGCTGCAAAACTCTATATTTCTGAGGATCCTTCACAAAAGACACCACCTTTCCCTTCAATTCCTTCCAATCCACCTCCAAACCAACCATATAATTATTACTATTATGATTATTGTTATGATTATAATTTACTATATGATTATTATCATCATCATGATGATTCCTGTTCATATTCATATGACCCCTCATCCTATACTCATGATTACTCGAATTCGCCCTCCGTCTACCACCACCATTCTCATACTTAACCCCATTCCCATTCACATTCACCCCATAATTCCGAACCCGACCCGCCCTAGCGTGATCATTCTCCAACCGGGTCCGAAAAGCCGAAAGACGGGTTTCATTGTTATGAAGTTGATACAGCATTGCCAAATGCTCATCACTAACACTACTGTTAACCACGTCAGCAGTAGCTGCACGTCTCCTCATCATCAACGAAGCCGCAGCGGCCGCAGCCGCGTCACCGTAATAATCCTGTGCCAATAAACCCAACATTGCAGCCGAGGCCGAAGACGGGACCGTATCAGTAATCGGGTTATAACCCGGGTAAGAATACCCACCCACATTGTTCCGGGTCATCAACTCATGAAAATTGTTAAAATTCTCCTCCCTATTACCAACAACACCAACGTAATTGTTGTTATAATTATTATAAGCGTTGAAATTCCTTAAGAATTGATCGTCAGACAAAACGACGTCGTTAGGATTGTAATAGGAAAGTTGTTGTTGGAGAAAATCCGAGGTGGCGGCGGCGGCGGCGGGGGAGGTGGGAGAAGAGAGAATCCATGAGTTGTTGTTGGTGGAGGTGTTGAGCGGAGGTGCGGTGGTGGAGGAGAGAGAAAGGGCGGTTAAATGTTGATTTAGGGATTGAAAAGGGTCGGCGGAAGGTGGGGGCGACGGTGGTGGAGGGTGGCGCCGCCGGAAATTGTGTGGGTCCATTTGAGAAGGAGAAGAAGAAGTATTGGGAAGTGGAGAAGTGAAAAAAAAAAAATGGAGAGAGAGGAAATGAAGGAGAGATATGAGGCAATTAAGTAGGGTTTTATTAGATGGAGAAGAGTTTTATTGTTGTTAAATTTAAATTTAAAAAATTGGGTAAACATTTTGTTTATTACTGTTAAGTTAGATTTAATTATTTTTTTATTTGGAGTAGAGTTGTAGTTTACTGGGGTTCTGAGATGAGATAAAGATTTTAAGGTATAAAAGATAAGATATTTTTGGTAATTTGGGATATAGTATCAAAAAATGATTATATCATGGGAAAATGAAAGTATATTAAAAGATGAAAGAAAAGATTTTTCTTGGAGAGCAAAACAATGGAGTAGAAAAGTTTGGGCAGTGTTTTGATATGTTTCGGAATATTTGACGTTGGTGTATCATTTATTAGTATACGAGCTTTTTGACTAGTCAAAGTGTTACTTTATGGAGGTAACTAAGGCTTCAACAATTGGTCTAGACACTTTTAGTTGGGACTTATTGATATAGTTCATTGACACATTTAATAAGTCGATATTTCATCAATTGTATTTCAACTTTTCAAGTTCAGTCCAAATGGAGTAGCATAATTTTCTTGTAATTTAAACTTTTGTCACTAAAATAGCTAACATGTTTGATAGAATTAGAGACTGCCATAGTGCCATGTCCATATCGAAAGCTTATAGCTCAAGTTTAGCACATCTCCCCTACCTAAAGGGCTACTCTTGTGAGTCTTGCCAAATAGACCCCTCTTCCACCGGCAATAATGTTATCAATTGGTTTTTGCTATGTTAATGCAACAGTAGTAACGACATTACGACAACACTTGTATCGATGATCGAAGGACGTACCTTACACCATATGTATGGACGATTGGTTCCTCTGTTTACCATTTCATGAAAGAATGGTATAGGCTACAGCCGTATAGCCAAGAGCCAGTGATGGTGCAGACTTACTTCCAACATTGTATCGATAAACGATTTTACGACTTGCATAAGCAAATCGTCAAATTTCTGCTGTTGAGAAATAGGAATCAGGGGATAATTGCAATGCAGACAGAAGTTTCATTCGCCTGATGAGAGCGGCTCATTTCCAGTCGATGGTGCCTGAACAATAATCATGGCAAGCTTATTAAAATCCCAATAAAGCACCGTATTGAAATCGTACTCCACAAGATAAACAAAAGGCACCTTAGAAAACAATAGTTACCAAATTACAAACCCAACAAACAAACAAGGGATATGATCAAACTCAGCTATATATCAGGTCAATAGGTCATGATTCCAAGTCTGTGTAAAACATTCAGACCATATATTGAAACATCTTGGCAAGTGTCAAAAATCTACTCGTATTTATTATTAGTGAACCATCTCAACGAAAAGCCTTAGATAATAGTTGGTCGAATCAATGGTTTTGTTATACCTTAACAAAAGATCAATGTTCCACGTATGTATTCGTTACTTCGTTATTGTCTCCTCGCTAGATAGAAGTCTTTGGAACTCAAAATAAGTAGAGTACTTAACAACATGCTAAACAAATCGAATATCGTTCTCTTGCATGTTTGCTCTATTATACGTGTTCACTAATTTTCGCAACTTTACCGTGCCAAAACAAGTTACGTGTATCACAATGTGAGTATAAGAGTATTCATTAATTCATACCAACCTCCTAATATTATCCCCTCTCGAAAAATAATAATTTCCCTAAATCAAACTCGATTTGTCACGAACTTCAACCAATTTTTATTCCTTTGACTAAACAAACAATAGTTTTAACATTTTATAACAATGTGCTCAAATGCTAAATTAAATCGTTAACCTCTTGTTAAACAAAACATTAACAATCCAAAAGAACGGACTAAAAACGCGAGAAAGAAATAGATAATTGAAGTTAATTACTACCTCATTAAAGCAAGAGCAGCAGCTGAAAAAGTCGCCGGAGACGACGGCGGCGGCGATAATCGGCAATGACCTCATGATCAACGGAATCGTAATTTGGTTGCGCCGGCGACGAATCGTTCCCTAATTGGGTGAATTTTATGTGCAGCGGGAGAAATACACGGTAATAAGCACGGAAATTGAGCGTATGGATGCAGATAAAGAGAGGAGAGAGAGAGAAAGTGGTAGCGTAACAAAGAAGAAGATAACGAGCAGAGGATTCTGAAGATTTGAAGAAGATGAGTGGGTGGACAACTGGACAGATGAAGTGAGATATGTTTCGGATATTTGTGGTTTCTGGTAGGTTGGCTTTGCTTACGTGGTAATTCCTTCCTTTTATGTTCCTCGGGATTTGAATGACTAGTCGACTTGTGGTTGACGTGGTTATTTCACGTGGTATTAGTGACTCGTTGGCTCATTGTTTTTGAGATTTTGTATTCAAGTTCTACTAGTAGTCCCCTTGGCCCTTGTTTATCAAATGGTCACGCTTCACGCTCAAATGACATTGATTCGCGTGAGAGGCATGTTAAGAAATAACACTATGAGTACGGTCTCTAGTCAACCATCAGTTAAGTTTTTAGTTGAGTTGGTTCTTTCACGGTTCATTTCACGCTCAAGTGACCCGAGTACGTGTTTCGCCTTTTATTTAATTTTGAGTATACGTACGACGTTGATCCTAATTTGTGTTTTTATGGGGGTGTCCGTTACAGTTTCACTCTGCTTCAGTGAGTCCTACAAAGTATCGTCGCGTTCAAAGTTGACCAATGCGCATAGTATAGTGCAGACCTCGAATTAATCTGATGAGAAAATCATCGGCTTCACATCAAGGACGTTTTTTTGTCACAATCGATCTTTTCTGAATAATCGAGGCCATACATACAGTACGTTTCGCTTCAATATGAAGGATTATTATTCTTGGATAATGTAGCATCTACATCAAATTGTACCATTTTCCTTTTTCGACAATTTCAACCCGTTGTTCTTGATTTTATTAGCTTTTATAAACTGTATCGATCGTGCTCTACCTGAGCTTAAATTATTTTCCGCACGAGTCAAGATGACTACGTGCCTTCGTTATCGTATGCAAAATGATGACTTTTACTCAATATTTGCACATTCTTTTTTTTTTTTTTTTGTTATTATTAGTAGTTCCTGCATCGCAAGAGCAAGTGACGTATTGAACAAGCAACACGACGCAAAAACAAACCTACGGAGTACAGAACAAGCAACACAACGCAAAAAAAAAAAAAAAAAAAAAAAAATGAAAAAAAAAGGATATGATTTGCAACTAAAAAAAAGTGAAAATAAAACGGTAATGAAACACTGGAAATAATATAATATTAAAAACATGGTTTGATTTCAAGTAAGATATCTTTATACTACTCCCTCCGTCCGTGTGAGTATATCACTTTTATCAATTTTGGCGTATTTCAAAGATATATTAGGGAAACAAATATTTACCAAACCATAAAAATAAGTAAAAATGAATAACTTAGAAAGTACACAACTAAATATGTAACGTTCCTTAAAAATTTCCGTATTCATTTTTTAACAATCTTTACACAATTATATGTTAATTTTTCTTTTTAACTTTTGGAACTAGATCGTCATGGGAGGGAGAGAAGTAAAGAATGACGAGGAAAAACCCTGTTGTTCAGAGGGGTTGGTTGTTTTATCGGTCCTTGCAATTGCCGCCATTCTAATATTGGGGGGTTCGTGCTTGCACTTGGCTACTAAGTGGTCAAACTCAGGCTTTGACGAATCTGGTGGTATGTTTTCCCTTCATGCTTCTTCGTTTTTGAATAAGGCCGGTTTACGATTGTGATAATAAAGATGTAACGTGTTTTTGAAGTTTTGGATTAGTTTTAATTCGTTTAGGTTTTGTAAACTCACAAGCTACAGTTTAGTCATTATTGAGTAATATAAACCTGTTTCGCATAGCAGAATTTATACGAATGGTGAGAGAAAGAGGTCCTTCAACATATTTAGTCAAAATCAAGTCTGTTTCCAGTCTACAAAGAATATCGACGAGATTTGGCAAGGACAACTGTTTAGAACTAAATCATTTCTCAGCCGGAAATTATACATGGTAATTTTCTAACTAATTCAAATTCTCATATCTCCATCCATGCAATGTGTGCAACATTCACGACCCGACTATATCTCGAGAACACGAATTGAATAACTTCGTACTTTTTTTTCCGTTGTTTTAGGGCATTGCAGGTTGTTGGGAAATTAACGCCAATTTCCCCGCGCAACGGAAGCACCAATCGACAAGTAACCGTAAAAGTAAAAAATCGCAAGCAATAAAACGATGAGACAAGATATTTAGGGACTTAACCCAGGGAAAACCCTCCAAATCAGGAGGTAAACCCACCAGCCAAACGACTGAAATTCCACTATAAAATAGTGCAAGTACAAAAACTGTCGTCCTAAGTTACACACCAACTTAGAACCCTCACAAGATAAATACTAGCCAATTTTAGAGTCAACTATTGAACCCTCTAAGATTGTCCCAATTTTGGAGTCAACTGTTTAACCCTCCAAAATTGTCCCACACTAAATGTGTTTAACACTCCTAGTATTTTTCCCTCTTGTGATGCCACTCCCACAGTTATCCTTGTGTTGTGTGTGTGAGTGTGAGTGTGTGTTTTGCCAAAGGAAAAACCATTCCTTTATATAGCAAACTCATTTGCACATGCATTGAACAATGCTCAATTAAGTGCATTGAACCCAAGGATGTTATAATGTAACACCATGCAAATACATGCATTGCAAACGCACCATTCTTAATCTTCACATTAAGAATGCAATTAACCTCTCGACTTCACATTACGTTCCAATGTGAAGGAAGTTAATACTTGGGATGAACTTTAATCCCAACACAGGTTTACCCGGACGGAAAGAAGAATGATGAGGGCTACAATCATCTCTCTCTATATCTGAAGTTGATTAGTGATATCAAGGCAAACGAAGTGGTCGTTGTAATGTTCAATTTTCTAATTTATAATCAAGTGCACGACAATTATTATACCATCCAAGGTACCAATAATTACTGAATTACCTACTCTATATATGCACATATTCTGTTTCGTTTTCGTGGGAGAGGTTAACGTTTCCTTGTTAATGCGTTCAAACAAATTTATATAGATGATGTCGAAATCAGTACCATGTACGTGATCTTGCTTACATGCATACTCAAAATTAAAATCTTCTATATGTAACACGCAGGTGTGAAAGAAAGGCGCTATCATGTAGGAAAGAGAGAATGGGGAATTTCAAAGGTCATATCTTCAAGTGATTTCAAAGATCGTGATAAAGGATTCGTGAAGGATGATAGCAGCGTAATTGGGGTTGATATTGTTTACGTTAACACTAGTAGTAATGTTGAAGCTGCAATCTTAACACTCCCAAAAGAACCAGATAGCACCTATAAGTTCACTTGGGATATTCCACAGTTTTCTAAGTTAGAACTTCCGAAACATTATTCTCCAGAGTTCTTGGGCACAGATGGTGTGTCATGGTATGTACATACTTTTTTCGATAGTTCACTAACGTTTCTACTTTTCTCGGTTTAAATTTTCCACGCAAACTTTATTTCAAACTGTAGGGCGTTACATATTTAATTTGATCAATTTTTTATATGTACCTACATGATGAATCACGCACTAGCTTGGAATTTTTTATGCATTGTGCAGGAAATTGATTATACACCCAAATGATGAATTACATGGCAGTGTCTCCCTGTATTTGGAATTGAGTGAAAATCAAGAATGGCTGAAAATAGGTCACAAACTTCTTGTTGAAGTTACCTTTGTCATGAAGAATGATCACTCATCTAATCGTGACCGAAAGGAAACCTGTAAGTTGGAGTATATAACCCAGCCCTTCGTGTACACAAAGCTCGAGTAGACGAGTTTGTTATTTCGATATCAAATGCTCGAGTATCTTGATTAACCAATTTGTCTAATTTAAGGTTTTTTTTTATGCAGTGCGAGAATGGTACAAGCTGACGACAACAGGAGGGGGTTACCCAGACTTTCTTCCACGGAATGCACTTAAAGACTTTACAAAGAACGATAGAATGATCATCGAAGTGGATATAAAAGTAGTTGCGGTAGTCACAGCAATCTGATCTGATGAGATATTTGTCACAGCAACTTATATTATGAGTTATTATGATACAAAGACATAGTTATGTTTAAATTATACTCCGTATCATGCATATATGGACCAATGTGAACTCGCAACATTGAATGTTTAAACTCAAATTTTAGTGTGAGACGGTCTCATACATATGATTACTGATATTTGACTTAAACCTGCGCGCAAAACCAGAGATCGATTATCATTGCATTACAACCAGTTGACAGCCTAGAGTCCTAAACATGTACGTCTTGACATTACTCCAAAAGAACCAATGAGACGAGACTGTCTCATACTAGAATTTGCGTGTAAAAAGAGATTGTAGTTTGGGTGGGTTCTTTTTAACTCTAGGAACTAGATTTTAGAAAAAGAAAAAACAACCTGTTTTCCATAAACAAGGTGAATGATCGTCATGGGAGGGGGAGAAGTAAAGAATGACGAGAAAAAACCCTGTTTTTCAAAGTGGGCGGTTGTTTTATTATCGGCCCTTCTAATTTCGAATTTGGGGTGTGTGTGGTTGCACTTGCCTAATGCTAAGAGCCGGAGTATTCCCACAGAAGTTTCCAAGTGGCCAAACGCAGGCTTCAACGAAACTGGTGGTATGTTCTAATGTTCTCCACTTTTCCCTTCACGCTTCCTTATAATCTAAGCGTAGGCGAGTTTTGAATAAAACCGGTTTACGATCATAATAAGAACGTAACGAGCTTTTATAATTTTGGATGAGTTTCTTCACTAGGGTTTTAAACTCATATGCACATATTTTATTATTTTGTATAGCAGAATTTGTACGAATGGTGAGGGAAAGAGGTCCTTCAACGTATTCGATCAGAATCGAGTACAAGATAAATTAGTTTCGACGCACAATAGCAAGAACGGTGGATTAGAACTAAATTATTTCTCGGCAGGAAATTATACATGGTAATTTTGTAATTCAAAATCTCATGTTTTTCACCCACAACATTAACACGTCGATCAACTAGACAGGTTTCGAGAAAATACTATGAACTCATAATCATATTTATGGTGTAGGGCATTGCAGCTTTACCCAAATGGAAAGAATGGTAAAGACGGTGATTATCTCTCTGTTAATCTAAAGCTGATTAGTGATATCAAAGGGAACGAAGTCGTCGTTGTAATGTTCAATTTTTACATTTATGATCAACTGCACGACAATTATTTGATCATCCAAGGTAATACGTCATACCCTTGCATATATTCTCTAAGTTTGCAACGGATCATATACGGGTACTCTACTTTTTCATTTGTTAACGTGTTAAAGAACTCCCTCCCAAAACATCATGTTTTCTATAGGCCTAGTTTGTGCTATTTCGTCCTCAATTTTCTAGGGTCTAGTTTGTGCTATTTGTGTCGATTACAGATTATCCTCGGAAGAAATGTTGTCCGTCGTTTATAAAATTTCACTATCACCATATACACATCCATTACTATATGCTTGATGTCTCACAATAATAATAATAATAATGAAAAAAAAAAAAAACAGCTTGTTTGCGTCCAAATGAATAGTCCACAATAGATGGGAGTATACTACGAGTAGAACTCAAACAAGTGCAGTTAAAAATTTTATGTACAAGGTGATGCCGAAACCAGAATCTCATGATGGTGATGTCACTTGATGTATATGTCCTATGCGTTTACATTTTGTGAAAAACAAGCTTTTCAAAGGTGATGAATGAGACACAAAATTAAACAGATGAACTACTCTCGTCAAAATGACATATCTTTTATGTACTACGCAGGTCTGAAAGAAAAGCGTTTTCATGCGGCAAAGAAAGAATGGGGAATTTCAAAGGTTATATCTTTGCGTGATTTTAAAGATCCTTTAAAAGGATTCGTGAAGGATGATAGTTGCGTCATTGGGGTGGATATTGTTTACATCGACACTAATAATGCTGAAGCTGCAATCTTAACTCGTCCAGAAAACTATAACTCACAAGGCTAAAGAATCACTTGGGTTATTCCACGGTATTCCAAGTTAAAACTTCCAACAGATTATTCACCGGAGTTCTTGGGTAGAGATGATGTGTCATGGTACGTATTTCGTTTTATCTCGGATAGCACAATGTCATTTCCCTTAATTAAGTTTCTTCAAATCCAATCCGAATGATATGTGGTCTTGTGGTTGTGGGTTTTAAAGTACGGAAAATTTATTAAAAAAAAAACCGAATAATGCTGAATTTGATGATGAGTATTCTACTAATAATCTCACCTTGTAAATTTAACCTAAATTATCTCAATTTAACTTTTTCATTCATCATACAGGAATTTCATAATATCCCCTAATGACGAACGAGACGGTCTCTCTCTGTTCTTACAGTTGAGTGAAGATCAAAAATGGCTGAAAAATGGCGACAAACTCCTTGTCGATGCTGCTTTTGTCATCAAGGATCAGACATCTTCTCATGACGAGAAGTACACCAGTAAGTCATAACCTAGACATTCTTTTCTCGGCATTTCACTAAAGCATCACAGTACGTAATGACATACCAAAATCTATCATCACTATATTATTTTGCCATCCATGGATTAGGGTTGTAGGCTATTCATGATGTCATGAAAATCCGACAACATATTGATGATACATTTTGGCATAAGAATTACAACCTAAACTCTATAATTAGTGTTTTTTTATCAATTAAACTCGGTATCTAACGTTACTCGTTGCGTATGCATCAACAAGAACCCTACATTATTTACTTAATTTTTCCTGAGGTCATTAGTCAATTTGTCTAATTTTTTTCTTCTTTTATGCAGTTCGATGCTGGTTCAAACCGAAACAGACATGCGGTGTCATAAGTTATATTTCACGGAACTCGTTGAAACGCTTTATGAAGAATGATAGAATGGTCATCCAAGTGGATATAGATGTACATGCCATAATCAAAGCTATCTAATGGAAGAATTTCTTTGTGATTGTAATTCGAAAACCACTACAATGTTTAATTTTTCTGCTTTATAGTATTGGTTCAATAACCTTCTCACGAGGATTAAGGTTGGCCTCACGGTTAGCAAGTCAATCAAGGAGTTGTCCCAAATTCGAACTCTCATATCCCCTTCCCTGTAGCATTAGTGGTTATGTCTGTAAAACCAGGGGCTAAGAGTTGGAATAGCCTAGCTTTGAGTAATCGAGTAGTCCATGCCGATTTTAAATGACTTAAAACTTCAAATATACATACTGTCTTCGAATCTGAGAGAATGAATGTTTGTACCACCATCACTAATGCTCTCTGTAACAATAACACGAACTTCATCGTCGAATCCACAATTCAGAATACATTTACTAGGTGCAAAACACGAGACCGATATGATAGATTGACGGCTACAAATACAATTGAGCTGCTGAAGCAACTAAGCAAGTGTAGAATAAGGAAGGAAAACAAGAAACGCAAAAAGATGATGATTTAGAAAAAAGATACAAAAAAAAATGCCTAGAGAGGGTAAGAAGAGATACATTAAAAAAAAAAAATGCCTAGAGAGGGTAAGAAGAGATACATTGACTACTCTACAAAATGCACAAGAACAACTTCCACTATGAAAGAAACTATCGTTTTGGCCTATAGATTGGGCTTCAATCACGAATACATGTATAAGTAATGCAAACCTGCTCTGTGCTCTCCCCCATCGTCATCGGCCACAGAAAAGGGCATTTGTGGAATTTGCTAGATGCTATGGGTATCATCTTCACTGAGAGGGGATAGTGAAAGTGAAAGTAATGCTTTCAGTTGTGGTCGGTATTCAAGACCTCTGATGTAATGCCCCAATAGCATGGACCTGGAATAACAACGATACAAAAGGAACAACATCAGAACCCTGCTCCTCAACCGAAAACAAAAAGATGACAAACATGAAAGCTGCAAGATATTACTGAGTTGAGGACTCTCACCAGAACAGTAATCGTGCAAGATAATCTCTTGTTAATGAAATAATAGGCTGAAAATTAAGCGACGTGTTTTCAATAAGTTCTGCACAATCCTCATTCCCAGAATTTAAGGACCCAGCAGCATTCTTCTCTGATAGAGGGGGCGCCTTGGAATGCATCTTGGGAGATAATGTTGCTAGAAGACCATGGACAACAGAATTAATGGTTTCTTTAACTTCAGGGGATGTTGGTTCTGACAATTCTGCAACCTAGTAAAACAGTCCACATTGATTAGTCATCATATTGAACCTTCCATAAGAAGAATTTACATCACCTTCGTCACATCGAAGATTTTGCATAAAATAGTTGCATCAACATACAGATTTAATAATTATTATCCACTAGACAGAGTTAAGTTCAAGTACCCTAGTATGAGATAAGCTTTAAACACAATAAGTATGTAACTACCATACCACTTAGGTGCATATAAGAACCACTTAACATAAAAGCCAAAGTCAATCACATTAAAATCAAAGAGACTAACTTAAACTAGTGCTCGAACAATGATGAGTAATTAGCGCGCACACATAAAAAATAAAAGTTTGACACAAAAGTACCAACCTTTTCTGGTAGAAGTGAGCGCAGGTAATCTAACAACTCGTTCTTCTCCTCTCCAACAAATTGCTGCATTTGAAGAGCGGCATTCCTCCTCTTAATGTCTTTCAGCTCCTAATGAAATAAAGTAAAGTAAAAGATAAATACAAGAACGTGACTGATCATCAGGTAAACAGCTTCCCCAGAACACAACTAAGAGAGATCCTACAATGCAAGACTCCATATGTTCAATATTCAAAAGACGTACTCTGTTTTGTTTCCATTAAATATGGCAAATAAAATATTAAAAAGATACTCCCAATTTTATAAATGAAAGTGAAAACATATCTTCAACAGGTTATTCATGATGAACAATGAACACAGTAATACGGCATTACCTTCTTGGTAGAAGATA
>JBBYHQ010000023.1:19133119-19151773 GCA_038382645.1 Spergularia azorica | reverse complement strand
AAGGCCCAGTCCAATGAAGAATGTGGGCTTCACAACAACATATCATCATTTCAGGCCTTATGCGGGTTCGTGTGGCGGTCCATTACGCGTGCTAGAAAACTACGACCCGATTCCGAGACCACCTTCGTTCTAGTCATGAATGCCCGAACCCGATTCGACCCACCATTGCGAAACGAATATTTTCGGTGTTTTCTTGCAACGGCTCGTGGTGTTTCTAAGGTGATGAACAATGGGTTGGGCCGGGCTGCTTTGTTGATTAACCAAAGTATTAAAAAGCGTGACGAGAAAGCTTTCCGTACATTCATCAAGGATTATGAGGAACGTCCTTTCGTAGCTGGGCCCGATCTAAGCTACAAGCCCAATAGCCTAACCATAGGTGGGTCGTCAAAGTTCGATATGTATGGGCCGGAATTTGGGCTCGGTAAAGCTGCTGCGGTTCTAGCGGGTTATGCTAGTAAGGTTGACGGAAAGGTGACGGCAAATCCGGGACGTGAAGGAGGTGGAAGTGTGGATTTAGAGATATGTCTTATACCCGAGACTATGAATGCTCTTGAACTAGACGAAGAATTTATGGGTTTTGTATCATCAACGTGATTGTATGTACCTCGACAATCGACCCTAAATAATTTTGGCACTAAGACTTTGTTACTATATTTATCGTCATTGAGTTGTTTTATCGTAGACTTTACTACTAGTGTTTGACGAGTTTACGAGTTTACTTTTCTTTTCTCTTTAATTATTAAGGCTCTTGTACGACGTCCTGCGTAGACCAGTACCACCCTTGTCTATCTGTTGTGCTTTGAAATGATCAGTATTTTGCATTATATCAAGACTTTGGCCTCTACATTTCCATTTGATCTTAAACTAGTGTAACGATAGCCGGCTGACAGCTTCGAGCTCAATGATTTCGTCAATGTCAAAAAAGTCGTGGATGCCCTTAACAAATTCATGGAAGAAGTGGCCTTAAAACTTGTTGATTAAGCTGATCAGAGAAAATAACAGGAATTTCTCCTGCGGAAAATGGCAGTGTTCTGTTCAGTCCACTGTACAATGGCTAGGAAAACTTCTAGTGGAAGAACAAGAAAATCTAGGAGGGATTAAGGAAAAGGTTGAGCAATTACGCGATGAGCTTGATTGGATGCTATGCTTCTTACGAGAAGCTGACACATGCCGGAATGTTGATCCAAGGATCAGCCGGTGGCTCATACACATACAAGAAATCGCGTATGAGGCTGAGGACGTTGTGGAGACCTTCCTAGCCAAAGTCCTTAGCCATCAAAATCAGCATCATATGAGTAAAACATCTGCCGTAAAGAGTACGTTTGAAAGCTATCTTTGGGTTGTTAAAGAGGCTAAGGCAATCCATGATGCTATTAGTGGTATTGAAGCCTTGAGAGGCAAAGTTTCTACTTTGACATCAAGGCTTCAAGCTTACGGTGTTAGCATCACGAGATCGGATTTTTGTTCATCGACATCCATTCAACGTGGAGTGGATGTCTTTAAGGAGGAAGAAAATTTTGTGGGGTTGGATTATAAAGTAATTCAAACAGTTGGTCAGTTGGTTAATAAGTCATCCCAAGACAAGGTTTTCGGCTTTTGGGGTAAGAATGGTGTAGGGAAGACGACCTTGGTAAGGAAGGTTTATCTTCATCATGAAGTTAGAAGGTATTTTGATCGGTTTGTTTGGTTAAATGTAACGGACTGCAACATTTCGAGCCTGTTAAGGAGATTATCATGTTCTCTTGCAAAGATGTCGTTTGATGAGATTGAAGTGAAGACTGAGCAAGTCTTGGTTAAGGAACTTAATAATGTTCTGGTTGAAAAGAAGTGTTTGGTTGTCCTAAATGATGTCTGCAGCAGGGAGATTTGGGATGGCCTCAAGGAAGCGATTCCTGGAGATGACGAAAAAGATTCAGAAGCAAGTTCTTGTTCATAACTCACAGCCAGCAGGTGGCAGAACAGCTGCATCAGGGAGCTGTAATTCGGAAAATGAGATGTCTCAGTTTTGATGAGAGTTGGGAGGTGATGGAAGAAAAACTCCGCGGTTTTCCTGCACAGATCTTTGGAACTGATGGTATGTACTCCTCCCCCCCCCCCCTACAGAAGTATTTTTATCTAGTGATAATTTTACATTTGGAAAATTTTAGGATTAACCTTTGATTAATATGCATATATCTGCTCGTTTCTTGGTCAGACTGTACTGATAGTTTTAGAATGTATACTACAGTATATAGCATTTTCATAAGAGCTTATTTCCTGTTTTTCTGCCCAACAAAGGAGTAGCTAGCACTGCAGCAATGACATACTGATAAATTTTATTGCGAATATAGGCACGCAAAGGATGATGGAAATGGCGAAAAAGATGTTAAAACCCTGCCAGGGAATTCCACTTGCAGTTACAGCTCTAGGAGGTCTTTTGGCAACAAGAAAAACACTAGAAGAGTGGCAAATTATGCTTAACCATATTATTTCTGACCACAGTGAAAATCATCCATACGAGCCTTATAAAAAGGTGCTCGAGTTGTGCTATTACAGCTTACCATATTACTTGAAGAATTGCTTTCTCTTTCTAGGGAGCTTTCCAGAAAATTATGAGATTCATGTCAAGAGATTATGCCGAATGTGGGTAGCTGAAGGTATTGTTGTTTTAGGAAATGGTAATGTTTTAAGGGATGGATCACTTGAGGACTTTTCGGAACAATGTTTGAGTGAATTGTTGCAAAGAGGTATGGTTCAAGTAGCTGAAAGAGGATCAACTGGGAAGATCAAATCTTGCAAAATTCATAAGATCATGAGAAATTTATGCCTAGAAGTATCAAAACAGGAAAATTTCCTGAACATACTAGATAAAAAATCTAATGTAGCAAGTGCCAAAACACGACGAGTGTCTGTATTCTTGGGAGAAGAAGATGAGGAAAGTCGTCTGCCTTTGAAAAATCCATTTCTCAGGTGTTTTATGATGCTCCCTTCTCGGAAAGACAGACCTGAAGTAAACTATTCATCAGTTAGAACACTCTGTAAGGACTCTCCTATGCTCCGCGTCATGGATCTTGAAGGGGTTTTAATCAGTTCCAAGACCTTACCTAGAGAAATCGGAGACTTGCTATATCTTAGGTACTTAAGTTTAAGGGATATACCCCTTACTAAAGTGCCACAAACAATTGGCTGTTTAAGGTGGCTTGAAACTCTTGATCTAAGAGCCAAGGTAAGGCTAGAGTTACCTAATGTGTTATGGAGTCTCAAAAGACTGAGACATCTCTACCTTCCTTGCTACTTCACTGTCAAGGATTCGGAGAAATTAAGACTCCACAACCTGGAGGAGTTACTGACACTGAAGAACGCGAATCACTTCCTTACTGCAGATGTTCTCAGCATGAAGTATCTCAGAAGAGCGTCTGTTAGGTACATTTCTGAGAATGAACATCTAGAGTTCATTCAGAAATCACCTCGTGCTGTTTTCAGTCTGACAATTTTCCAAGCTGTAATTGGTGAAGAGCAAGTAAACGTGTTGCAAAACTGTCAAAATTTGATCAAATTGGAGCTAAAAGGAGGGCTGTCAGTACCCGTAAATAAGCTTATATATCCTCCAAATATGAGAAAGCTAGTCTTAGATTTCTGTGGCTTGCAGGAAGACCCAATGTCCGTATTAGAGACGCTTCCTAATCTAGCTAGCCTTTGCCTGGATCACCAAGCTTATATGGGGAAAAACATGATTTGCTCTGCATCAGGTTTTCCTAAACTCAAGTATCTAAGGCTTAATGGGTTAAAGAATCTAGAGGAATGGGAGGTAAAAGAAAGCGCTATGCGATTTCTCCTACACTTAGAAGTAAAGAGTTGTGAACGATTGACAAATATTCCACAGGGGCTGCCTCAACAAGCTCTAATCTTGCATGAATGACAGCCTCCTCGATTCGACATTGTACTGAATTTTCCTGATTTCTATGAGTTTTCAGAAGGTTTTGAGCTACTTTGATACATTGTACTGAATCTGTTTGCTACTTTTTGGTTGTTCTGTTGTATAACGTATATATGAAGACTGATTTCACATGTATAAAAAACCACAGCTATTCTCTTGATACAAGATCTGGTGATGTTTGAGAATTAGAGCCTTACAGCATGTTATTGCTTTCATTCCATTTTGCCTTTCACAGTCTTGCATTCCATGAAAGATTACCTGCAAAAAATAAATAACAACTTTTTGAGACCTTTTCAGTTCAATTCAGCCATGTCGGATAAAATTTGTCGTGTTAAGCTTATGGTACAGTGCCAAATATCCACAGTCATGTTGAAAGGTCTTGTAAGAATAGTCGAGGAAAATGAAAAGTCCGAACAACATAGAGTGTATCAAAATGAAAAGTCTGAACAACATAGCTCGTATCAACCATTCTATCCTAGTTGCCAAAAGTTCTATCTTCTATCTGATCAATAATTCCATGAAAATTCACTCATAATGGAACATACTAGAAAAATAGTTCGGAAAATCCACTGGTATATTGATAAAACCATGGGCAATTTCATAATTTGGATCAATACAGTAGTACAATTTCTAAGAATTTGCTTCATTTTGCCTTATCTATGAGTTTCTAATACAATAAGATGATTATATAATAAGATGAAAATGTGACATGCTTTTGCCTGCCATGTTATGTGACAATTTGACAGAACTCCTAGATCTGCTAAAACTAATAGGACAGCCAAAGGTACACTTCACTTGTCCTCTCTTTCACTGCATTATTTATCCACTTACTTTTACAGTTTTACCGTACAACCCTAGAATAACATTAATCTTTTCCCAATTTATTACTCAATATCAGACACCTGTATGGGCTGGAAATAGAAAAAACAAAAACAGTGAAGCAGTACATCACCGACCAAGTGGCAGGTGAGGACAAGACATAAGGCTGCGATTTGCGAATATAGATGAGTAAGATAACTTCATAATTAAGGGAACGACTACTCTTACATCCTAATTATTTGCTGCGGTAATACTAGCCTACTACTGTTACAAGAAGAGCAACATGAAAAAATATTTGAAACTTGCATACATGCATCTTGAAATAGTTGTATAAATATCTCAAAATGAAAAGAACCATTTGGTGTGTTTTTTCTTGCTAATATGCAAATTATTATTCAGTTAACTAACTAGTGAGTAGTGACAACATACTCTTCAAGATTACACCTGATAGGACAGACAAAAACTGGCATATGGAAATTTCATAAACAACACGTAGGCCTCTTTGTTTGATTATTTATGGCTCAATAAACTTGTCATATTTTGATTACTTAGAGTTCATAAACAAATTGGTTTATGTATTATAGTTCTGTTGGCTAGATCAATGTGCTACTCACTATCTACCATATCCACTTTATTTAAGTGTATTCGAAAAGCCTCTTTTCTAGACGAGATTTACGACAATATCAACCTCTATCTCACACACACAAAAATATTTCATCTAATTATTTAGGCAAGCTAAAAGAAAGTTACACGAATGACGAGCTGTCTATAGATAACTAAGACACAACACAGTTCATTAACAAAGCCACACAGATGAAACTTTCTCCAAGTGATAGAAAATCAGAAAACAGTCATTTCTTAACTTACAGTGTCAAACAACATCCTTACTAAAAGTTCTTTTTGAACCAAAATACAGTAGTACCTCTTAAAAAAACCATGGGTGTAAGACTCCACTCTATGATCTTCAATGCAAAACAGATGCTCAAACTGCAGTCTTCCCTCAACAGAAACCATCAGAAGTCATCATCAGTACCTAAAGGACACATTCCTGTTTACGTCGGCGATTTCGAAAAGAAGAGACATGTGGTGCCCTTATCTTTCCTGAGCCACCCTTCATTCCAAGACTTACTTCATCGATCAGAAGAAGAGTTTGGGTTTAATCATCCCATGGGTGGCCTCACAATCCCATGCAGTGAAGAAAGTTTCATCAATCTTACTGCAGCACTACATTCTTAATTAGTTAGTAGTTACTCCATTGTTACACAAAGATTTATCAGAAATCTCAGTTTTTTAGCATCAGATCAGATAGACTGTAAATATTTTTCTTCTTCAATATAAATATTAAATAGGATCAGTATAAATGTACCCATTGTGTTGTGCAATTTTTCTCACCCTACTAACTTTTTTTACTGAATATATGCAGTATATATAAGCAAGTGTTTACATCTGATCTACTGTAATAAGGTTTTCACCTCCTAGTATTTTTGTAGTTTTATCTGTGAATTGGAACTAACCTGATAATCACCCACACAAATTCACAGTGTTTACACTAAATTCAGAAAATCTTTCCAATGTATGACTACACAATAACTTGTTTAGAACGTTTCCGCTGTAAAATTAGATAATCACACTCTTTTAAGTTTTATTTTGAATACTCACCCCGAAACCTCAAAAGCTTACCAGTCCGTCCCCGTCATACTCATTACTCTACACTTGTCGATAAACTGCAACAAAGAGTAAAACTTGTCAGGATTTTGATAACCACATATATTAGATCAGGAACTAGATCTGATTTGCCTACGTTGTACAACCTGCCTACCTGACATGCTGACACCAAAAGCTACAAAATGTGCAGGTATCTTAAGACATACACAACTTTTGGACCTGATCAGTCAGCATAAAACCATCACTATTGAGCTCTACGCCTTTACATTTGGTATCATCACAAGCTTTTCTAACCACGTTTGTTATGCATACATCCTTCTCAACCAAACAAAGCATAAGAAACGTGTAAACCTGATTCATACCATTAAAAGAAATTTTGTGTGGGAACACGCTTTCCTTACTTCCTTGATTAAGCCTTGTATTCGTTCTAACAATCACATCGATAATCAACATATATACGGCCTTTCACGACACCTCGAACTATGACGGACTAGCCAAATCCATGTGAACTCCGATAAGATGGTCCCTTCTTTGTTGTAATAGCAATTTTCATGTACAGCCACACATGTTTTTGGAGGATTAGAGTCTAATCATGTATAAATAGTGCTATAATTCGGTCACCACAACAACAACAACAACAACAACAACAACAATAACAACAACACGAGAAAATGATAAATATGTGTGTACCCTTCCCTTTTGTGGTCTCGAGCAATCAATGCCTCTTCAAGCTTCTAGAGAAGAATCAAGAAACAACAGTTCCAAAAGGTCATTTTGCAGTTTACGTGGGGAATGCAGAAAAGAAGCGGTTTGTGGTGCCGTTATCTTTCTTAAATCATCCTTTGTTCCAAGACTTGCTTGGCCGAGCAGAGGAAGAGTTCGGTTTCAATCACCCCATGGGTGGTCTAACCATTCCTTGCAATGAAGAAGCCTTCATTCAACTTACTTCTCAGCTGATGAAGTCTTAAAATTACAGTAGATCAGATGTACTCTGCAGTACATAAATTATAACTAACCATAATTAACTCTAGGTTTAGTCTCAGAGGTAAAGATCAACTATTAAAGTTAACAGGACTGTCTGCCTTACTGCCTTGTTTCAGTAGCCTGTAACTCTGGACTTTGTCAGTCAGATGTATTATCATACCAGATTAATGCAGTGCAAATTCAGATGTATTATCAAACCAGATTAATGCAGTGCAGATAATGTACATAAGTTTTCGACAATTTTGTCAATCTACTAATTTAGTCAGAAAGTAGGAGCTGAAGCAAGTACTCGGAATATTGGAAGGAAGAAAGACTCATTCGAGCAGACACATCAGTTGGTTGCCGAAGCAAAGTTTCCAGTGGGGCTAGGAAAGTACACGGAGATAGTAACACAACATTTCACATTCGCGCAGCAAAGTTACAGGGTGTCTGACCGCGAAATTTAGTCAGAAAAATACTCACTGATCCACATGGGTGTGTTTTGTATAATTAGGAATTTCAGATTCGCTAACAGTGACAGAACAACCATTGTAAACCAGGAAAAAGATATATATGGCTGATCTTGGTAGAATGGCATCATGGTAGGACAAGTCTGATACAAACATTCAGGTTGTTGAGGTAACATGTGGGACAGAAGCGAAGCGTGAAAGACAGACGACAAAGAAGCAACTATGAAGCTCGTCTTTGCGTCTCTAAGCTACCAAAACAAGCCCATGTGAGAGCCTTCATGAGGTGGGTCAACCGCGAAAACTCAGCCAAATCACCTTAGTATAAATAGCTACCTCAAACATTGTCAACTGCATCACACCCTCAAGCTTCATTCTTAAGAATCCCATTTTCTTTTCTCTCTCTGATCCTACACATTTACGCAAAATCCAAAATGGCAATTCGTTTCCCAGCAGTTCTCTCAGGCGCAAAGCAAGTTCTAAAGCAACAATCTCTTCTGAACAAAGTTCCTAAGGGTTACATCCCAGTTTATGTAGGAGATAGCGCAAAGAGATATGTGGTGCCTCTTTCTTACTTAAGCCACCCCAAGTTTCAAGGCTTGTTGCAGCGTGCTGAAGAAGAGTTCGGGTTCAACCACCCTATGGGTGGTCTCACTATTCCCTGCACTGAAGAGACATTCTTTGATCTAACATCTGAACTCAAGTGCTAAGTTCGCGAGATGAACACGAATCATTGTCACTGATGTTTTAACTTAACTGTTTTACTGATATTTTTTCGGGTTTTGAGAAGATTATCTTTTATTACCCTGTAAAACCTAGGACAAATTGTACAGATCCAAAATTTTCCCCCTTTTGAACCAATCAGTCTTCAGAGGGGTGGTTCAATACCATTATATTGATTCATTCAGATTTCGGACATTGTCTTACGATTATATGTCTTACTAATCCGCAAAGCTAACAGGAACAAAATTGTAGAAACTCTGATATTCTATAGCAAAAGCTCAACTTTTTTTATTTTATTTGACAGAATGAACAAAATTTGGGACAGAGGGATCATATCCTTTCCATGATTTTACATACAATATTGGCACACGTTAGAAAACCCGTATTTTAGAAGGCGGTTATTGATTTTTTTCCCTCTCAATTATCTATTCCAGCAATTACATATCTAAGCAATCTTCAGCTTCATGGTAAAAATCAAATATTTATTGCAGTAGAACTCCCACAATTTCTGTGAACAAAAATTATATCTACAAAATCTTTTTCACTTTTTTGGCATCTTTACTTTATCAGTTTATCCTCATTTTAGTCCTAATATACTCAACACCAAGATCACTTTCTTTTGCTCTTAAAAAGTAAAGCTGCAATCTTTTGGATTTTCTTGCAGTTTTTCACTGTTTTACTACTCGGAAATTTTCTAAATGTCACAAATATTTCCAAGTTTTTTTAGACGACCTTAAGTTAAAGGGTACTTATAAAATGTTATCGCAAACCCTTCTGCAAATCCTGTCAGTCCAAGAACATCACACAACACAGAACCATGGCAAATTTCAGGTCAATGCTGCTTCTGTCCTTAACTCTGCAAGTCATTTTTGGGCAGAATTTCATGGTTTTGGGACACAGTAAACTTGACACTGGAGTGTGTTACGGGCTCAACGGGAACAACCTCCCATCTCCAAAGGAGATTGTGAGCCTCTACAAACGCTACGGATTTGCAAAGATGAGGATATTCGAGCCATATCCTGATGTGCTTGAGGCTCTCAGAGGTAGCGGTATCAGTCTCACCCTTGGTGTTCTGAATCAGGATATTCCTGTTCTGGCATCCGGTGAGGAGGCGGCTCATTCATGGTTCATGACCCATGTTCAACCTTATGCCAACGACATTAATATAACGTACATCAGTGTCGGAAACGAGGTCGTCCCAGGTCAATTCAGCGAGTCTATTTTACCTGCCATGAATAACCTGCAGAATGTTCTCAGTAACAGCAATCTTGGTATTTACTCTCACTATTTTCCTATTAATTACCATGCTACTCTCTGTATTTTGCTAGCCATACAACATCAAGACAATATATCCACAGTAGGGGTGAATCTAGCACCATAACCCCGAACCTCCGACTCTGAGGGTGACCATATCGTAACATTACAACCAGAGTACCAGACTACTGCAGGGACGCATCTAGCCCCATAAATTTTTTGACCAAGACTGCCCTCTAGAAACCTCTGTGGCTAAGAAATCAGTCCCACAGTCTTGAGTACGACTCCTGCTATTTCTTACTTCCAATATCTATGTTCTAACTTCTCTGTTTCTTCTGGAACAAGGTACAAAGGCAACTACTGTGGTGCATGCAGCAGTTTTAAGCAGTTCATACCCACCCTCAGCGGGCGAATTTTCAGAAAGCGCCCGCCCCTTTATGAGTGGAATAATACGATTTTTATCATCCCAGAAGACACCCCTGCTAGCAAATTTATACCCTTACTTTCCTTATGCCTCAGATCCTACTCATATGCAGCTGGATTACGCACTGTTGGCAGCAAGTAAACCACAGGTCCATGACGGACATCTGAGTTACTCCAACCTTCTAGATGCCATGCTCGATTCTTTCTTCTCAGCAATGGAGAAGGAAGGTGTTAATGATGTCAACGTAGTGATATCTGAAAGCGGATGGCCGCATGATGGGAATGGCAACTTCACAACTCCAGAGCTAGCAGCTACTTACAACCGCAATTTCATAAGGCGGGTTAATGTAGGTGGGACTTCAAAAAGACCAAACGCACAGATAGAAATACCTTTTTGCACTCCTTGATGAAAACATGAAGGAGCCTGGTGTTGAGCAGCACTGGGGACTTTTTAATCCCAGCATGCAGCCAAATTATGATATTTTCAGTTGAATTAAAATTTAGTGTAGTTTAAAAGCAGAGAAGATTGTATGATCTTACCTGATATGTAATTTCTTTAGAGCTTTTTACGCGTTATCTTGGTAGTTAGGAGGACAAAATTTCGAGGATATAACCTCTATACATCATACAGAAATGCTCATATACAAATCACAAAGATGATATAAACTTGGCTTTCAACTTACAGATCTATCTTCATGTCAGTCCAAGGATAGACTCCCAGAACGAATAGTGCGCTGCTGATTTGAAATCCCGCTCGTTAAACCTAACTGGAACAATCCTAATTGTGCTGGTTCATCATCTAGTGATGACACAAGTTTTGGCTGAAGCCATCTTTTCGCAGCAAGTCCAGTTATTCTGATCTTGCCAAGTGATTCATTTCCTTGATATGGTAGTCGCAACCTGCGAAGTAATGCGCCAACTGTCTGACTAACCCTGTTGACAAAGATTGGGCACAGATGTTAATTATTCAGATTCTTGCTCGAATTTTTATACTTCCAACTTCCAAGTATATATATATGAATAGAGAGCTGCATTCAATGAAACATCTCTCACCTTCCTGATACATTGATAGTTTTCTCCCCTGCAGGATTTGAAATTTCAGCAGTCTCCACTGTCAGTGAAATGGTTATGCTTGGCAACCTTGCACCTGTATAATTATTAATTATTCAGTGTCATTATCTTTTGGGAATTCCGCATTCTGAAGGGCAATAAAATCTGGAAATAGATGAAACTACCGAGGTCTACAGGTAAACAGTCCCTGTAGTAACTTTCCCACTGGTAATGTCAAGAGCAACAAATGAAATTTTGTCCAAACCATCAATGAATAACAAATTAAACGCGACATCAAGATGGAACTCTGTCTATAATCATATAACACTACTAATTCACCAAACTCAACAACTTTATTAGTGTTGGAGTCAAGTCCCCAAAGAGGGAGAGTGTTAACCATATTAAGTCAGCCGTTTAGTTTCCAAATGCACAGATAAGTGCAGATATGGTGTCAAGAGGAAACGTGCATCCAGAGAGTAGTCTTATAACTTCAAACAAATTATAAATATATCTTACCTGCTGCTAGACGATGCTTGAATCCTTTTAAAACTGTTAGGACATATACCTACAACGTTAAAAAACAAGTCATAAGCCTCCAGTGACCAAATTTTCGAACAGATCCACAATTTCATTAGCATTAAGAATGTGTATCAGCTCCCCCCCCCCCACCCACCCACCCAAATGGCCGCAACCAGTTTTAAGACAGGAGGAGCACATCAAACTAGTTTGATCATGAAGAACGCAGTAATAGCAAGCAACAATATCATTGATATTGAGATGGGGAACCGTAAAACCAATCATGTAACTGTTAATTCGTCATATGAAGGACAAAAGAGTGAATGGCATAACTCAGAACTTGTCTAGAGTAACAGGGTAGTTAGTTACCCGTGCTGTGATCATGCTTGTGTCAAAAGAAAGGAATAGCATCAATCAAGTAGATGACAGATCACAATCATGACAACAATTTATATAGTATAGAGATACCATAATGGCGCCAAGGAAAAGGGATAAGAAAAGGTTACCTTGGCTATGTGGGAATTAAAGTCTCTGACATCAATGACGATCGGACTTTCCTTGAAAGATACACATGGTACAATGCCAAGTGATGCAGCTTCCTGGTCATGGAAACAGGTGCAATAAAGCACTTCAGTGAGATAAAACATCATATGTATCAAGCCAATACAAGAATGTCAAGGCGACAAGCAACACTAATATACTGATCGCAGAGTTCAAAACATCATTATAAAAGTAAATCAAAAACGAAATTGCTATGTGAGAAGTTGGGGGGGTTTTGAGCCTAGGACCGACCTCAAACAACGAAAAGGCACGAAGGTCATATTCTGCAAAACCATCTATCAATGGCAAGAGGTTTGCATTTCTTGAAGCTTCAGCACTGATTTCCAAAGCCTCAATCAGTCTCTTTTTCAAGGCCACGTCTCGAGGGAGTTGCAAACATCCCAGAACTTGTGAAAGCATATCTGAAGACGGGATCAATCCAGCTCCAATTATATCACGATAAATCGTTAAAGCCAGTGATGACCTGAAGATAAATTTGAAAAGGGAACTCACTTCAACAATATTATGCATATTAGAAAACTGATTATCCTATGTCAGTAAAGTATAATGTGAAATTATGCAGTAGAGACAAAATTTCATCATTAAATTGATGGAGCGTGATTGAACTACGAAATATAAAAAGTAGTGTAGAATGGATGGGGTACCATTTACTATCGATTTGGGGCCGTCCAGACTTGAAGGATAAAACAGGTTCTCCAATTGTTGAAGCCTTTTCAAATCTGCGGTAGCACATTTCTAGATAGAAAAAAATAACAATTAATCATTAAAAGCTTCATAAACTATAAGATTATGCATAACTCATGATTCATAAAATTATATAACAGAGACAGATAACTATATAAGATTAGAGGTCTAAGACATGGATATAGATACAATCATCTTATCAACTTTATAAGAGCATAAAATTGAGTGAAACAACATTGAAACATCTGTAAGAAAACTCGGCACCAAGGTTAATTAGGCATAAAAACTACAACTTATTTGTCTGGACTTACTTATAAGACATTTGCACATCATCTGGCTGAAGGGAACAGCATCTGCCTTGGCTTGATAAAAGAGTGCAAGGCCTGCATCAATATCATCATTTCTGCAAACAAGAAATAATGAAAGCTTATTTTAGGGTTTAGGGGCTCAGCACAAGCGATGAGACATTAATACAAAGCCCAGCGTCGAAGAATGGAGTATGATAATTTCCATCTTACGATCTCTAAGAAGTTCTAGACTTCTAGTAATGAAAAATCTTTGGAAAAAAGACAATGAGAAATAACCTTTCACTGGCCGCGATAAGAATGGAGTAAGTGACGTCATTCGGACACAGGCCTAGTTCCTTCATTTCTGATAAAACATCCATAGCCTTCTTCATTTGATCAGCATCACCTGCAGAGAGGCTTCCAGAATCAGACGTAAAAAAAGGATGGTAGAGAACTTAAACAGTTGATATGAGGCCCAAGTATTCAGCAAGAGAACATATGTGTGTCAAGAAAATTAAAGAATAGAGTTACTTACACAATGCAGTAATCAATGCGTTCACGGTAGAAACAGTTGGATTCAATTTCATGGCTTTGATTTGCTCAAATAGCTCCAGTGCCCTCTGCCAACTTCGGGTCTGAAACCAGAATTTGACATTATAATCTTTCTGATGAATGATGACTGCACCAGTCCATCAATAACTTAGACCTATAAATAAAAACGGTAGAACATAGGAAATCAATTCCTGAACCATGTCTACTGTCTAGGACTACAAAAACGATAACTGGCTGGAATTCAGCAGTTTCATCCCATAACCAGAAGTCTGGGTGACCAACAACAATAATTTGTTGGACTTCACTATTTCCGAGAAAACTTGTCTAAATATAGAAATATACATTACATTCAGACTGTCCTAGAGCATGGTTTACTCTGTTAGTTGTTACACGCATGAACACAGTATGATAGAGAAACCTCTTGTCCGACTCAAGTTTATTCCCAAGTTTTAGCCCAATCAAGCATATTCAGATCTTTTGTAGTGTGACCTTTATATACAAGGTCTGTCTTGCTTGGCCAGTAATATGTTTCAGAGCCCATTTCAAAAATTTAAGATGCATAAGACCTCACACTAACTGAATTGGTACGCACAGATTGAGCGTTCTTACATTGCTACAGGCTCCCATCAGTGAGCTATATGAAATAATTCCTGGATTCCACCCTTGACTTCTTGCATCATGCAGAACCTCGAATGCAGCATCTAATTTACCAGCATCTCCAGCAACATGTATCAACGCACTGAAAAACATCTACATAGAAATTGAGAAATCTTAATGAGCGAGGGACAACGTGAAGGTGGTGAAAGCTTCGGAACTTGTCACATTCAACAACTGAAAAAGACTCAACCAGTTTATAATCAAATACTCCAGAAAGGCATAGCAGCAATTATACCCTCTTCATTCCCACTATGACCTTTATAAGAAGATGCCAGTTACAGAAATCATTCATTATCATTTTATACACGAAATTCTACAACCATGTCACCCTTTCAACCTCCTTAACCAGTGGCATATATGTCACCTTTATATAGCATAAAAGGTCAAAATAGACAATGCGAAAGTACACAGTGTCATGTGGTGTCAGCAAAACTAATGTCAAATCAAAATAGTATAGCATCACACTTACTACACATGTACTCCGTAACCAGCAACTCCAAAAGAGAAGTATGTTTTTAAGGATGTCTTTCTTCTATAAGACAGTCTATCACTCTATCCTATAATCTCCCCAGTATAGCAAATTAGCAATAGACCTTGAATTTCCTAGGTATTGAAGCAGCTGAACTAAAAATCTCCCTTCGATTAGTTAGGAGCTGCACATACCTCATCTGGGATTACACCATTCTTTTTCATGTCTGCATAAACATCGCATGCAAACTCCCAGTCACCAGTCTGACTGCAACTATTAACAGCAATAGTGTAAAGCTCTGGAGTGCCTTTGATATTGTATTTGTCTATCATCTTATATACTCCTTTTATCCGATCAGCCTAGAAGACATACATTGTTTCAGAAAAAAACTTCAAAAAAGATAGATTTCCTTGGAACAACCTTACCAACGAAGTGAGATGGTCTACTCACCTGGCCAGTAATTGTACAAGCTCTTATTAGTGCACCGATTGTAATGTGATCAGGGTCAATAGGATGTAATTCAGCACCCATTTCTGCCAGTACATCAAAAGCACGTTCCACTGCTCCAGACTGACCGCAGGCAGTAATAAGAGCATTGAACACAACTCGGTCTGGCTTAACATTCTACTGCATATAGGAACACTATCAATTGGTTTTTGGAGTGTGAATGCAAAGGTGGTATTGACATTACATATCGACATTTGAACCACGTACCTTAGACCTTAATATCCCATATGCACCAAATGCTTTTGCTACCTGGCCAGCTCTTGCACAACCATCAATAAGAGCTCCATAAGTATGGACATTTGGTTCCTCCCCGCTGTTTACCATTTCATGAAACACCTAATGAAGAATAATCATGAGAGGACCATACACTGAGGATGACAATCATACAATGTTACAGCCATGAGCCAGTAATGGTGCAGACTAACCTCAAACATTGTATCAACTTTGCCACTTTTAGCACATGCTGATATCAGGGTAGTGTATAGCTTGCAGTCAGCTTTAATACCAGCTTTCTGAACCAGTCGCATCACTTCAAATGCACCTGAATGAAGACAATAGTTCAATACTGGTTTATAGGCTTTTAATCATATCACGGTATATAAACATACTAAATTCTTCATTTAATAAAATTAAACAGCATAAACCAAGATTTTTTTCCAAATTCAACTCGAGTTTACCCTCTGAATCTTGAGCAGCAGAACAAACGGACATAACCATATTGAATGTACTCAGGGTAGGGTTTGGAATCAGCTTGACAAAAGAGAAGGCTTCTTTGACTGCCTTCTGTCCTCGGCACAAATTAAAGAATTTCGCATGGTATACCTGAAACCAAAACCACTGAAAAATCAGTACATTGAGTTAACATACGTCTCAAACATACAGAACGGGGTAAAAGAATTGCACCCTGACCTTGCTCATATCTAATATATCGTTTCTATCCATTTCTTCAAGCAACTCTACACATTCATTTAACCTGATAAGACATAATTAGAGTATATTAGACAGGAAGACAGAGAGAAAAGAAGGGAATTGAAGGGAATTACAGCAGCATAAATATAACTGTCAACAACATCACAAGATATATACACATATTTATCTCCCATGCCTACCACAAAACTTCTCCGTATGTGAATCAAAACTTGAATAATAAATGTATAAGAAAACCAAACGTGTAAGCTAAAACAAAAGTTAAAAAGAACGATAACAATAATAATACAATGATATTAATATCAATAGTACACCTCGATTTGTACTCTACCTGCCCTTTCTTAGCAACTTATTGTAAGCAATTGTATCTGCACATGAAGAGTCTTTTCCATTGACTTGCATCGTATGCACATCAGAAACATCATAGGAGGCTTGTTCATCTTCACGGAAAGTAGAGTCCTGTGTGTCACTCTTTTGGCTTCTTCTTTTCTTCCAAAACTCTTTTCTCGCCTGGAATGTGTCTCTCACAAGGTATGCCCCAGACTCTTGTGTTCCAGTGCCTGTTAGAGCACAGTGGACAAAGAGTCATCAACTTCAGATTAATCATGAAATGAGGATATGCAACTTATAACTTGGAAAGAGATCATTTCACAACATTTTAGTGGTGGCATTCCTGGTAATCTAGAGAAAATTGTTTGAAGGTAGTAGAAATACCAAGTACACTTTGCAGCTCGGAGTTGTTTAATGGCAACATATTCTCATAGAAAGAGTAGAGATCCTCTCTGGCAGGCTCAGTACTCCCATAATGGCTGGATTCAGACTCATCATGCTCATTTGTTGGTACTTCAAATTCATTGTCCTTGGTGATTTCGATTTTCAACACTTCAGACACTGCATCACTTACTTCAACAACATCAGCAGAAGAACTGGTATTAAAAAATCAGTCTCCTGATTCACCAAGTTGGAGTCTTTTCTCAGAAGTCTGAGTAGCGCAAGAGCATCTAAGTCAGAAGATGACTGAGGAATGCTTTCAGTACCTACTTCACTATCCTCTGGTACAGTGGCGTCTGATGTTTGTGTTGCGAAGACAAGTGTTTCATCCAACTCAGGGGATGCCTCTGAATCAGTTACAGGTATCAATTCACTATGGCCAGGAGCTTCTGATTCTACTGTGAGGGAAGGGAGTGGTTCCTGAGAGTCTGTATCTGGAGATAGTTGCGGAACAGACAGAATGCCATCAACATATGAAATGGGAATCTCTACATTTTCAACGTCTGTTGTATCCTCAAGTGTTGCAGAATGATCATGGGATGGCAACTTAATCTCTGTGGTGCTCTGCACTGCTTCTGTTGACGAGTAGTTATTCTTTGGACTTTCGGTGTGCAAATGTTCACCGGCATTTCTGCTGTCTAGCTCGTTCCCAGTCGATGGAGGATCAGGTACCTGAAAAATCATGCCCGGGACAATAAAGCATAGATTAAAAATCACACCCTGAGTCCACAAGATAAAAGCCATCCAAAGGCATAGTTACCAAATTATCAGATAATCAGATTAACCCAGCAAACAAGGTATATACGTACATGTTACAACTTGTTTGGTAGCGAGGAATCAGGAAAAAACGGATATGAAAAATATTACGTACCCAATATCTTGTTTTCTTTTCCTCCAAATCGATAGGATTTGAACGGAAATAAAGTCAACGACATAATTTTTCACACTATACTCCCAAATCCTCGAAAATTACGAGAATTAAACCAAACAACGGAAACATTAATTTCCTATTAGTGCGGATCCTCTGTCTCATCCCGTGTCCTACTCTATGTACGATGTATCACACCAATCAAAAGCTTGCAATTCACGAATATATTCGCTCGGGTAGCTAGGGATGTTGTTTCTGTTTATTCCTTGACACCACGTCAGTTGGCTTTGTGGAAGTCTCAGCCGGGTGCACACAGTTCCGATTGGCTTAGGATGGTCCCTATTTCGGGGTTGGGTCAGACCATGAATGGTCGTACTTATCGTTGCGTGCTTTATTACCGTCTTGGGGTGCCTTTATTCACCATTGATCGCCCGTGCTCTGCTTGCTCGCTGGTCTTCGTGGGTGATATATTCGGAGATCATGCTGTATCGTGTACGAGGTTGGTTGGCGTCAAACATCGGCATAATGTTGTTCGTGACACGCTGGTTGACATCTGTTATCGTTCAGGGATCTCA
>JBBYHQ010000023.1:19117763-19133019 GCA_038382645.1 Spergularia azorica | reverse complement strand
AAGCGTGCTAAGTATGAGGCTAGGTGCGCTGCTTTGGGTTATGGCTTCCTCCCCTTCTCTTTCTCCTCTTTGGGGGAATTGGAGCCTTCGGTTGTGCTCTGTTAAAGCGGATCCAGCAGTTCTCCAGGACACAGGATATCGGGGCGTAGGCTGCAGCTTTTATTTTTAATAGGATTGGTTTTTCCATAGCAAAGGGTGTGGGGGCTCAGATCGTATTTCGGCTCCCCGCCAATCTCTTGTAAATTATTATGGATTTTTAGGTAATATATGACATATAATATAAAGTTAAGAAAAAAATAATTTATTAAGCTTTGAATATGGAGTAGGACACAAAATGGTACAGAAGATCCGCTCCGAATTTCCTACCTCACTCTTTCTTCTTTCTTCTTTCTTCTTTCTTCTCTCACCAATCTTAAACAACATCAATAACAACAATTCAATTCAATCCAACTATGAGTAATTTCTCTAAATCAAACTCAATTCTCCACAAAAGCTTCAACAATACTATTTCTCAATAAACAAAAGCTTCAACATTAAGCTAAAAAGGAACCAACTTTCTTAAATTACCACGTAATTCACACATAATAATCGGAGAGCGAGGCGAGAAAACTACTACCTTATCATCATCAGAGTTCTTTTTCCGGTTAGACCGGTGCAAATTGGTGAAAGCAAGAGCAGCAGCAGAAATGGTGACAGCAACCACAACAACAATCGGCAAAGCGCTCAACGACGCCACCGGAACTGGTGTTGTCGCGTGAAAGCGAATACGCTTGCATTTCCGCCGTAACCGAAGCCGTAATTCGGTACCACTGCCGAGAAATTCACTCCGAATTGTCTGAATTTTTGAAGCGCCAAGGGCAAATGAGGAAGAAGATGATGAAGATGAAGAAGAAGAAGAGAAGCGTGGAATTAAAGCTAGGGTTTGAGTTGACGGTGAATATAACGCCTCCATAACATTAGGAATTAGGAGGAGGGAGAGATAGAGATGAAGATAACGAGCAGAGGAGAAGAGTGATGATGAAGCTGGAATTGAAAAGAGAAGAAGATGAGTGTTTGAGTGACTGTGTATTATAGGGTGATGTGTTTGGATATTTGTGGTTTTCTAATAGTTTTGGGGGATTTGCTTACGTGGTCATTTCCGTAAAATATTATTATAATATTATCCAATTGGGAAGCAGTTAATTATAGTTGTATAGGTTCTACCTTCCGTTTCATACTCCTCACGTTTCCTTAAATCGTTTACATTTCATTTGAAATTATCTCACATATATAAGAAAACGTAAAAAAAAAATCAAAAAAAAAAGATGGAGGCGGATACCATTTGGCTCATGCCAACAGTCTTCGGTCCATCTGGTTGGGGACGAGTTTCAGTTCATCCAAAAGTTAATGAGCCGAGTTGAAGTGTCAAACCCTAAGCCCTAACTCCTAGTTTGCAAGCTAATCAGGAAATCTGAAGAAAGTAGGATTTACAAGTTGGATACTGCACGAGAAATCCAAAGGCATCAAACCTGATCACCTTACATTAAAGAATAACATCAGTAATCTGATAGTACAAAATCTATTGCTTAACCAAAAAGCCACCTCAAGAGTGATACATATATAAACTTGCAACGTACTTGGATTTCAGAAAAAGCTGATCACTTGATAGCCCAATTTCTACAGCACACTCTCGACTCTCTAACTCGAACTATCCCCAAAGTTTCACTGATAAAGATAATGACCCAACTCCTGTTAGACTTCATAAGGAACAATGAAGTTGCAGTGGACACAGGAATCTGACAAGGATAACAGGTCACTTTCTCTAGGTCCCAAGACTGGTTCTATGTTCCTAAAATGTAAGCACGAAACAGCAAGACAAAAGACTCAGAGCCGAGCATATTCTAGTCCGAGTCTGATGAATCGGCATTTTTACTCTGTCGCACACTTCTGGTAGGTCCCTTAGAAGGTCTTGCTGATGATTCTCCCTCAAAGTTGATAACCTGATATTGCCCCAATCTCTCCTCCAGGTCCTCTGTGCTAAAATCATCTTTGCCACCAAGCTCATCAAACCCAACCTATAATTTATGACGGTTACCACTTGCAAGAGGATTGCACACATAAACTTCTAGGCTAAGATGGCAAGATTCAGTAACTTACCACATAATTTTCAACTTTGGCATTCTTTATAAGAGCAAGAGTGGGAAGGACAACAATCTTCAGCTTTTCAGCCAAGAATGGACTCTTCTCAGCTTGAATTTTCACAAATCGTGTCTCTATATGCTGCTTCGCCAAAACACTCAGGTGCTTGTCCATAACCTGCACATGACGTCGGGACAATGAGTCAAAGCTCACAGTTCAACACTACTCACGAGTCACAACTACCTAGCCAAAAATGAGACTTTCTCAGTCTTTAGCTTTTCAGCCAAGAAACTTCTTCAAAAAAGCTACTAGATTCTAAAAGTATAGCCACTTTTATATGCAAGACTTCTTCTATTGTCATCTCTTCCAAAATTCAACCACACAAGTACAGGGGCAGTCAGTCAAAAATCGAAACTATCATCAACTCAACTCCTTGACTTCTGAAACAGTGAACACCTATGAGATTTTCATGTGTTTAGAGCAAACAATTCCACCAAGCAAATATTTCTACTTTCACATCTACAATATCAACATGCAACTTCTTCATGCAGAGTGCGGGGTTCGGAATGATCTGTTCCTTAACACATATCAGGATCAAGGATACAAAAACCAAGGACATAAAAAGGATTCTATATATCGAGCAAATCCTGGCATACGTCTTATGATAATGAACACAGAATTGCAGACTCACTCCCACCCTTTGAAGTTCCAATACTTCCTACACAAGATTTAGAGTTAAAAATTCTCTACATAGAACTCTATGGTTGACTTCATTCTTTCTTCATCAAACAACTCAAAAGCTTCAAATTACAATCAAACACACCAATTATAGAATCCTTGACGATATTTCTTTATTGCCATAATCGATAAATCGCTGCTTCCATCAACATTGCTACCTTTTAAATATGAAAATCGAAAGGAATAGGATGACAAAGCATAGAATCCTCTAAACTTTTAATGTCAGGTACTAAATAACATGTTGATCGAAATTGCGAGGGCATTCCACATTTCCACTGTCCATATCGTTTACTGGATCCGAACTAGGAAACACCTACCTACTGTGAAATTTACAATGTACAGCAGCATAACCTAATAAGTACACACACTTACTCCTCTAACTAAAGATAAATCAATATCACTGTCCTACAACCAAATTTTCGCAGAAGAACGAGCATTACTCAGTACTTGAATCAGCTCAATCTAAGCTGTTCAACTAAAACCAATTCAACATCCACAGTTTCCAGTATCGAATTATCAAACTAAATCTCAGGCAAGATTTCAACTATACGCAACATCAAACATTGCCGCGAATTCACTCCTAATCACAAAAACACTACTTTATCACAAAGATTTCACCTTCAACCTTTCACACACAATTCAATAACATAAAAAATAAAATTAAATATATATATAAAAAAAAAAAAAAGGAAATCAGCAGTAAAAATGACGACGAAAATCCGAAATAATAACCTTGCAAGGCCAATTCTCGCGGTAAAAATGGCAAACAACGCGCTCACTAGCCTTAACAACGGAGAAGAACTCCTTTTCGGCGGGAATCTCGGAGTATTCGCCATGGCCAAGTTTGATCCAACGGCTACGCTTCTCCGCCATTTTCTTCGTCTGTTGAAGCCTTCTCTCTCTTAAAACCTCCAGATCGTCGTCTTCAAGCCGATCTAACGCCGCTATTTCTTCGTCAATCTTTTCTTCCATCGCTTTCGCCACCGTCAACACTTGATTCTCGATTATCTGCACATTTCACACAATCATATTAATATTCAATTCAATTCATTTCAATCTTCAGCTTGACGATTCAGAATTAGCTCGAAGGTACCTGTTGGATAGGGTTCTCCATTTTCGACGATTTTGGGGTTTCTCAGTTGATTGATTATGGAAAATTGGGGAAAACTGGAGAAATAATTTGAATTTCCTAAGAAAAAAATTGATAATGCCCCGCTTTATTGATCCGAGCTGAAAAAATCCAAACTTGACCCGGTTCAAGATGGGCCTTTCTGAACTTGGAACGGGAAACCGGTAGATGAGATATGGGTCAAAAACCAGGTGAAATTTTTACATTCTTCAAGTCGAAAAATTGCGTAAAACAATTAAGGTACGAATATTTTTAAGTACTTATAACTTACTAGTATAAGGGTTAGTTTAACTGGTTAAATATGTATGAGTTGTGGTATTCCCATTGGTGTCGATTTAACTCATAAGATACCTATATAAGCTAATTGTGGTCAGTCCGAGCATGGTTTGAAAGTTATATCATAGCTCAACTGCTGCGTCTATTGCCTTGCCTTGAATAAAGAGTTAAGTCTATATTATTACAAGGGGAAAAGAACGGGGTATGATCAACCCAAATCTAAAGTTTATTGTGAGCAAATTCTAAACTTTAAGTTACGATTAATTCAACCTCTTTACAAGAATTGAAAACCGAAAACGATATTAGAGAGTTGTCGAGTTTTATACACCAACACGATGGTCCACTTGATAATGTTGATCATGAATTCCCCTTAGAGACAGTAAAATGTAAAAAAGCAAGTCCAATAACCACCTGTTTCCTCCTCGTACTATGATAAAAGCCACGACCACTTCCGACAATTCCATTTCAACTTAATGCAACATAAATGGAAAAGCATACAAACGTTACAGATGTATGGGCTTTGGTACCTCAATGTTATTCACATATGAACTCTTTGAAAAAGAAAGAAAAAAACATCCCACAACAAATGTTACGTTTTTGACACATTCCTAACAAAACAAACACACATTTTAATGGACGATGTAACATCAAAGAAACTACACCTAAATTACGGACACTGGCTAAAAACATTCAATACAACATAAAAGTTGGATCTCATCACCAAAACAAGCGCCAGTCGAGTAGACGGCAACAGACCATAAGGTAAAAATGAGTATGTAAGATGTAAGAATGACACCATGATTCCAGCCCAGTCATGTTCTTCTCTTCAGTAACAACACCATGATGTGAAAAAATGAGTTATACAGCAGTGACACCAACGTATCAACGAGAGCGAAACATTCTTCTACGGTTCTTCTCCTTTTCAGTCTTGGCGTGATTCCACACATGTTTCCCCAACGGATCATAATGTAAAAATGAGTACATAGCAATCACAGTATCTGTTAGCTGGTTGAACAATGACAACAGTGTGTTATCTGCCTCAGGATCGCCTGTTACCTATAACAAAGCATACAAAGCGTTACGTTTTAACCATCAAATTGTCTTCAAATTGGTGGATTCTACACCACTCAACATGCAAAAAAAACAAAATTGTACTCGAAACACCTTGTCCGTCTACTCTTTCCAACTTCACTTCGGATTTCAAATAACATGATAGAACCAAAAGTATTGCCAAACGGGCCTAGGAGTTTTGCAAATACACAAATGAGGTGCTATGTATATCTTGTGGATGATGCAATATTGCCTCAGATATCAACCAATGTATAGATTCATGTGCTCGCTAAATGCACAACTTTACTTGACTCTACTGGAGTAAATAGTATTCTAAAATGAAAGTTCTCAATTCTTTCGTTCAATTTTAGCCATTTCACTCATCTTTTATGATATTCTCATAACCCTAATCACAAAATCTGATGTATTTTCCCCCCTACAATGCAATTGAAGATGAGTGGTGTGTAGATGTTTGTGGGATAAGACATCTATTCTATTGGTAACAGAAGACATTATCACAAAACTTTATATTCCTAATATTCATCAAAAAAAAAAAGAAAAATGTAGTAAAGAGTTCTAACCTCGGTGCATCTCGTAATTGCCTTCTGAACAACATAGTTACCCGTCTCATTTAGAAGGATCTTCCTGAAGTTTAGATCTTCCATTATCTCATTGATAATTTGTTCCACATGTTCGACTGTGCCAGACGAGAGACATTTCTCAACAACGTGACTAGCATACTTGTTCATACAAAAGTATCCAAATTTGCCATAGAGTGATCTTATAATATCACTTGAAAAGCGTTCTTCTGGCTTCGAAATTACATACTGTACAACATAGTTCCTGCAAGAACAAAGAACCCAAAATAAAAATACAGAAAAAGAAAAAGAAAAGACCTGTTTCTTAAGCCCTAAATAAGATGCCCACTTCCAGGTCTAAACGTGTTTGAGAGGGTGGTACAGACGCTTTGGAGAGGAATTCGGCTAATGCGATCCCCCTCCAAAGGCTAAACAAAACAAAGTCGAGAACTCGAGATACGGTGCTTCTATGGAGGTCCAATAACATAATGAGTATGGTGGTTCAAGAACACAATGAGTATGGTGCTTCCCATAGCCACAAGTAAAAGTTGACCACAACACATTATCCCATTGCCTCAAAAGATTTATAAAACAAACAAACATTAAAGATTGAATATATGTCATTAAACTGAAAAATATACCCATAATGGTTCTGAGACAGCTCCAATGCATGAGAAACGATTTTCTGCAAAACACGATCCCGTTGTGCACCTTTGTGACCATGTTCTAGGCAAATGTGCAGCGCACAGCATCCAAATTTATCGACGCCAATCTCCAACAGATGATCAGCAATATCATCAAAAAGAGGCTACAAGCAAATTAACCATGAAGAGAATCATATATTTAGAAAACCATTCATAGCAATTAATATTTCATAACAATCTAAATACGATGATGAGAGTATCATTGCAAAGTCGGGAAGACCGCGATTATAACAAGTATGCTGATTGATGGGTTGAGCAATTATCAGATTAGTCAGATACACAACAAGACAGTGAACATGAACACATACACATATACACGTATATGGTCTCAAAGACTCAAACTTTAAGTTCACAGCTGTGTGAGACTAGTGATTAGGGGCATGGGTGGATTACGGGGCATAACAGCATTTTAAGATGAAACCAATACACTTGTGAGCAGTCAAAGAAAACTACTGATACGAAATTTCTGCATAGAGGTTACTAGGTTAGTCCTATTATTCAGCACACCAATAATGATTATGAATAGTATGAGCAAATGGAAGGAGATAAGCAAGATAATAGGGTTTAAATACTGGAGATAAATGTGATGCTGCTCTGTTGTTGCTTTTCCTGAGATTAGTGAAGCTAGAAATCTGATAAAGTCATGCTTCTTTTGAGATTAGTATAAAATTCAGGCTGAGGGGGCGGGGGGTCTTGCTCATGGAGCTCCTTGGAAATGTTGTAGTAATGTCATTGTTCTCAAATAAGTTATTTAACTAGTGTAGAAAAAACCTATTACAGAGATAATATGCAAATACAGTTACACACATCACGAGTAAGACGATTGCAATGCTCCTTATTACTCAATATGTATTAGACAACAAATTTAGGTCAATCAAGTGTTTACATGCTTGTATGTTGAGCTAACGCTGGTGAACTTGCTAGACCTTCTATTTCATTGCATCAAAGCTAGCAAGAAATGCAAAGCTAATGGCTTTAACAGTCAAGATTCGAGTTTGAGTAAACCAATGCAAATACAATACATTATCATACACATTCATCCCAACCAAATGCACATATTAATCCATTATACATTGTAGTACCATAAACAAGTCAGAAATGTCAAGAAAAGTCAGAGAGCGAGACAAAGTAAGGTACCGTAATCAGGTCATATGCTTTAGGATCTTTGAGTGAAGAAAACATCTCTGTAACAAAATGATAGCTATTGGCATTTGTAAGAAGAGTCCTGATGACTCGTCTCATCACAGGCAAAAGGATGGATTTTTGTTCAGCATTTCCACCATCAATCTTTTTAATCAACCTCTGCATCGCCCTAGACCTATAAAATATCCAACACAAGACGAGAAAACCCAATTGAAAACTCACAAAAACCAATCAAAAACACGAAAAATTGAAACCCTAGCTAGCAAACAAGTTCATACCCATGATTGTCAAGGCAGATATCAACAAAAAACTGTTCATGGATCGTGACAGTCCTCAAAATATCAGTAACATCAAGATCATCACAAAACTCCAACAAACGTTGAAAAAACCGACCACCAGATTGAGTCACAACAACACTAGCCAAATCATCCTTAACTTCACCCACAATCATCTTAATATCCTCCCTACTTGCTTCTTCCAACATATGCTGCAAAATTCTATATTTCTGAGGGTCCTTAACAAAAGACACCACCTTTCCCTTTAATTCCTTCCAATCCACCTCCAAACCAACCATATAGTTATTGTTATTATTATTATTGTTATGATTATAATTTACTATATGATTATTATCATCATGATGATTCCTGTTCATCCTCATCCTATACTCAGCGTTAAAATTACTCGAATTCGAATACGCCCTCCGTCTACCACCACCATGCTCATACTTAACCTCATTCCCATTCCCATTCCCATTCGCCCCGTAACTCCGAACCCGACCCGCCCGAGCGTTAGCAGACTCCAATAGGGTCCGAAAAGCCGAAAGACGGGTCTCATTATTATGGAGTTGATACAACATTGCCAAATACTCATCACTAACAGTATTATTGATCACGTCAGCAGCAGCTGCACGTCTCCTCATCATCAAAGCAGCAGCCGCGTCCCCGTAATAATCCTGTGCCAATAAACCCAACATTGCGGCCGAAGCCGAAGACAGGACCGTATCAGTAATCGGGTTATAACCCGGGTAAGAATACCCACCCACATTGTTCCGGGTCATCAACTCATGAACATTCAAATTCCCTTCCCTACCCCCCACACCAACACCAACACCGTAATTGTTGTTATAATTACTATAATAAGCGTTGAAATTCTTTAAGAATTGATCGTCAGATAAAACGACGTCGTTGGGATTGTAGTAGGAAAGTTGTTGTTGAAGAAAATCCGAGGTGGAGACGGCGGTGGCGGCGGAGGTAGGAGAAGAGAGACTCCATGAGTTGTTGTTGGACGGAGGTGCGGTGGTGGAGGAGAGAGAAAGGGCGGTTAATTGTTGATTAAGGGATTGAAAAGGGTCTGCGGACGGTGGTGGTGGGTGGTGGCGCCGCCGGAAATTGTGTGGGTCCATAGTATATAGGAGAAGAAGTAGAAGTATTGGGAAGTGCAAAAGTGAAAAAAGAAAAAAAAATGGAGAGGGGAAATGAAGGAGATATATGAGGCAATTAAGTAGGGTTTTTATTAGATGAGGAGAGTTTTTATTGTTGTTAAATTTAATTTAAATTAAAAATAAAATGGGTAACTTTTTTTTGTTTATTATTGTTAAATTATTATTATTTTTAATTTGGGGGGTGGAGTTGTAGTTTAATGGGTTTCTGAAATGAGATAAAGATTTTAAGGTATAAAAGATTAAAAGATAAGATATTTTTGGTAATTTTGGGATATAGGATCAAAAAATGATTATATCATGGGAAAATGAAAGTATATTAAAAGATGAAAGAAAAGTTTTTTCTTGGAGAGCAAAACAATGGAGTGGAAAAGTTTGGGCAGTGTTGTGGTATGGTATGTATGTTTCGGAATATTTGACGTTGGTATGTCATTTATTAGTATACGAGCTTTTTGACTAGTCAAAATGTTACTTTATAGAGGTAACTTGATATAGGTACATTTTGTAAGGTTTTAACTATTGGTCTAGACTCTAGACACTTTTGGTTGAGACTAATTGAGATAGTTCATTGACACGTTTAATAAGTTGATATTTCATGACTTGCATTTCAACTTTTCAAGTTCAACAGTCCAAATGGATTCTCATAATAATTTTCTTGTGATACTTTAATAATATTGGTCGCTAAAATAAGCTAACATGTTTAATAGAGACTGCCATAGTTCCATGTTGTGGACCATGTCGAAAGCTTATCGCTCAAGTTATTAGCACATCTCCCTTACCTAAACGGCTACTCAACAGTAGTAACGACAACACTTGTAAAGATCGATGTTCAAAGCACGTACCTTACACCATACGTATGGACGATTGGTTCCTCTGTTTACCATTTCATGAAAGAATGGTATAGGCTACAGCCGTATAGCCAAGAGCCAGTGATGCTGCAGACTAACTTCCAACATTGTATCAATTTTACGACTTGAATACGCAAATCGTCAAATTTCTGCTGTTGAGAAATTGGAATCAGGGGATAATTCCAAAGCAGACAGAAGAAATGGCATTCGCCTGATGAGAAATAGGATAATTTCTGCTGTTGAGCTCATTTCCAGTCGATGGTGCCTGAACAATAATCATGGCCGGCTTAAAATCCCAATAAAGCACGTACTGTAAATCGTACTCCACAAGATAACTAAAAGGCACCTTATAAACAATAGTCTTTGAAGCCATGATCCCATGTATGTCTTAAATATTCAAACCATATATTCAAAACATCTAGGCAAGTCACTTTATTAGTAAACCTTCTCAATCAAAAACATAAGCTAATACTTGGCCGAGTAAATAGTTTTGTTATAACAAGATTAATACAACGACTCTTGTTTGAACCAATGACAGTCTCGCTCTAAGTGTCAAGTATTCAACATAAGAAGAATCACGACATCTCAAATTTTCTTCCGTTTACTTGAATTCAAACTCGAGACCTCAAAATCGTTGTGGCAGTTTAAACTCATTAGTTTTATACCTTCAACGAAATAAGTTACTACTCCATACTCTGTATTTAACATGCTAAAATAAAAAATTCTTTCTCTCGCATTTTTGCTCTGTTATGTGTGCACTAATTTTATCGCAAATTCGCAACGTAGGTGTATCAAAATAATGTGAGTATTCATAGTTGATACCAAACCTCCTAAATTACCCCCTCCCAAAAAAAAAAAAAAAAAAAAAATTATAACAATGTGATTCATCCACTCTCTTAAATCGTTAATACTTGCATCGAACTTCTCGCTAAACAAAACGTTAACAGTTTAAAATAACGGGACGAGCTAAGTGATTCGCAAATAAAACAAGAGAGAGAAATAAATAATTGAAGTAAACAACTACCTCATTAAAGCAGGAGCAGCAGCTGAAACTCTGAAAGCCTGAAATAGTCACCGGCGACGGCGACGACGGCGGCGATAATCGGCAATGACCTAACCAGAGCGGTCATTTGGTTGCGCCGCCGACAAAATCATTCCTAATTGGTTGCCTGATTTTTATATGCAGAGGGACAAATAGACGGTAATAAGCACGGAAATTGATTGTACGGATGCAGAAAAGGAGAGGAGAGAGAGATAAAGTGGTAGCGTAACAAAGAAGAAGATAACGAGCAGAGGATGACGAAGAATTGAAGAAGATGATGAGGGGGTGAACAATTGGACATGTTAAGTGAGATATGTTTCGGATATTTGTGGTCTCTGGTAGGTTGGGGCTTTGCTTACATGGTAATTTCGATTTTTTTTTTTTTTACAACTAAGACCTTGTTTGTTAACCAACGACTAACGAGACATGGTATAACCATTGGTGGATATTTACTTTGGTCATTTTCCGTTTGTGTCCCTTTGGGTTCTTACTAAATGACCCAAACAACAACAATGAAATGAATGGTCCTATTGAATTGAAGTATGCTCCGTAGAACTATTGTCAGTGTACTTCAATCAATAGTTTAGGCTTTTTAGTTGGTTCTTTCGCATGGTATTCATACTCATTTATTCTGAGATCTCAAATTCAAATTCAAGTAGTCATTCTTGAAGCTTAAATGACATCATTTCGCGTGAGGGCGTGTATATTAGGACTAATAAAACTATTACCAACCCTCAATCACCGGTATAGGTTTTTTGTTGAGTTGCTTCTTTCACAATTCATTTCCTTTTCTTCTACTCTCCCTTCCCTTGTACAGTAATAAACTTTCAGCCAAGTCTAAGAAACAAATCATGGCAAAGGGATAGAATTGCGCCTCTACTTTACTTCGACTATAAGATCATAATAATGTTATTTTAAAGAGTCTACATTTGATTCAAACAAATAAGATACAATCATAAATGAATTCTCTGCTGGTGGTTACAAATGGTTAGTCGTTGATTTTTTCGATTTTTAAATTGATTTTCTTTTTATTCATTCGTAATAATTTATGAGTGACATAATAAACACGACACGTTGAAAACTCATGAAGTTTTTTGATAGTCTAATTTCCCTAATTTGTTGTCTTGTTGATATGCGGCCTCTTAAGCCTTACCAATCAATCTAGCCTTTCACTTACGACTTGCGAGTATATATTTTCAGGGTTACGTACTTAGGTGTCTACCCTAATGGCTAATGGTACCGTAAGCAACAAGCACAAGTATCTGTCCCTCTATTTAAAACCAGTTGCCGGGATTGAAGATTCAGGCTCGATTACAACTATGTTCAGTTTTTTCATTTATGATCACAAGCGCTGAAACTACTTGACCGTCCAAGGTTTGTGTTATTTGGACCTCGATTATGATTTCAATGTGAATAAGATGCGATACCAATTATTTATTGTTTTGTTCTTAAGTTGAATCACACAAGACTTCTTTATAATTGCATCGTTATTTATGCAGATATGAAAGGACAATGTTTTGATTCATCGACCGACCCATGTGGCATTTCGAAAGTGATTAGGCTCGATGAATTAGTTAATGAAGACAATGGATTTGTGCAAAATGGCTATTGTAACCTGGGAGCAGAGGTGTTCGTCATAGATTCTATGACTAGAACAGTTGAGGACTTTGCTTTGGATAAGAGATTCAGTGACTGGCGTGATACATACACTTGGTCAGTTAGAGGAGTCTCCTACTACAATACTTCCGGATACTTTTCCCCTGATTTCACTATCAAAGATCGATCATGGTACGCAATTGGCGAAAATTGTACAGTTTTTGTTTCACGATTTTTTTTTTTATCATCCTTTTGTGGGTCGATAATGGACCCTTATTATCGTTGCTAGATAACCAAGTTTCGAGTTGACGATTAAATCTTTTGTGTATTCCAGGAAATTAAGGATGTCCATTGAGAATAGTGGTACTGCTAAGTATATTTCTCTGCAACTTATACTGAATGATTCTTCAGACCTTATCGACGGGAAGAAACTATACGTAGAATATCATCTCCGCCTAATTAACTAATTAAGCCTTCTTACCTGGCCTACTGGACAGTGGACACAAACAAGGAAGGTAAGTCAATAGTACTACTAAAGCACTCTCTTTTATTTGCGGAAATTTCAAATGCAAATATTTTAGAACGAGTTACCAATAGGCCAAAATATGTCATCAATAAGTTTAAAAATCAGTTGCACATATTATTCGCTTTAACGTAACCCGTTTGTTGTTGCACATGAAATGGTAAACCCGAGTACGTGTTTCGCCTTTTATTTAATTTCTAGATGGGGTATACCGTATACGTACGATGTTCATCCTAATTTGTGTTTTTATGGGGGTGTCCTTTTTACAGTTTCACTCTGCTTCAGTGAGTCCTGCAAAGTATTGGCGCGTTCAAAGTTGACCGATGCGTATAGTATAGTGCAGTCCTCGAATGGTGCTGAGACAATTGAAGTCACTATAAATAGGGTGGAGTTGCTTAAATTAATCTGACGAGAAATCATCGGCTTTACATCAAGGACGAATTTCGTCACAGTCGATGATAATGTAGCATCCACATCAAATCGTATCATTTTCCTTTTTCAACAATTTCAATCTGTTGTTCTTGATTTTATTAACTTCTATAAATTGTATCGAACTATCATATCCCTTTCCCCGCAGCATTAAAGGTTATGTTTGTAAAAGCAGGGGCTAGGAGTCGGAATAGCCTAGCTTTGAGTGATTGAGTAGTCCATGCCGATTTAAATGACTTAAAACTTCAAATATGCGAAAGAATCTGAGAGAATGAATGTTTGTACCACCATCACTAATGCTCTCTGTAACAATAACATGATCTTCATCGTAGAATCCACAATCCAAGAGACCGATATGACACAAATACAATTAAGCTGCCAAAGCAACTAAGCGATTGTGGAATAAGGAAAGAAAACAAGAAACGCAAAAGGATGATGATTTACTGATTTAGCATAAAGATACAAAAAAAAAAAAAAAAAAAAAAAAAAAAACCTAGAGAGGGTAAGAAGAGATACCTTAACTACTCCCCAAAATACACAAAAAAAACTTCCACCCTGAAAGAAAATGTCGTTTTGGCCTATAGATTGGGCTTCAATCATGAATACATGTCTAAGTAATGCAAACCTGTTCTGTGCTCTCCCTCATCATCATCGGCCACAGAAAAGGGCGTTTGTGGAATTCGCTAGATGCTATGGGTATCATCTTCACTGAGAGGGGATAGTGAAAGTGAGTAATGCTTTCAGTTGTGTTCGGTATTCAAGACCTCTGATGTAATGCCCCAATAGCATGGACCTGGAATAACACATACAAATGGAGCAACATCAGAACCCGGCTCCTCAACCGAAAACAAAAAGATGACTAACATGAAGACTGCAAGATATTAACTGAGTTGAGGACTCTCACCAAAACAATAATCGTGCAAGATAATCTCTTGTCAATGAAATAATGGGCTGAAAATTCAGCGACATGTTTTCAATAAGTTCAGCACAATCTTCATTCCCAGAATTTAAAGACCCAGCAGAATTCTTTTCTGATAGAGGGGGCGCCTTAGAATGCATCTTGGGAGATAATGTTGCTAGAAGACCATGGACAACGGAATTAATGGTTTCTTTAACTTCAGGGGATGTTGGTTCTGACAACTCTGCAACCTAGTTAAACAGTCCACATTGATTAGTCATCATATTGAACCTTCCACGAACTTATATCACCTTCGTCAACTTGAAGATTTTGCATAAAAAGTTGCACAAAAGTACCAACCTTTTCTGGTTGAAGTGAGCGCAGGTAATCTAACAACTCGTTCTTCTCCTCTCCAACAAATTGCTGCATTTGAAGAGCTGCATTCCTCCTCTTAATGTCTTTCAGCTCCTAATGAATCAAAGTAAAGTAGAAGATAAATATGAGAACGTGACTTATCATCAGGTAACCAGCTTCCCCAAAACACAACTACGAGAGATCCTACAATTCAAGACTCCATATGTTCAATTCAAAAGACGTACTCTGTTTTGTTTCCATTAAATATGGCAAATAAAATATTAATAAGATACTCCCAATTTTATAAATGAAAGCGAAAACATATCTTCAACAGGTTATTCATGATGAACAATGAACACAGTAATACGGCATTACCTTCTTGGTAGAAGATA
>JBBYHQ010000023.1:19092939-19107464 GCA_038382645.1 Spergularia azorica | reverse complement strand
CTAAAAACTCCAAAGATACAAATGCTGCCATGTTGCGCTGGTAATATGATTTGATTTTTGTTCCTTACTTTTTCATCGTGCTTATTTTACTAGATGTTTTAGGAAATCTACTGCTAGTACGTTTTTATTCCCAGAAATTAATTGATAGGAGACCGAGTAGGGATCATCTAAAACCTGAGCTGAAGTTTTGCTTTTAAAATGGATTGCTTACCTTATCTTTGAAGCACTGTTTACATTGTGTGTTGTTATAGCATTTTTTATATGAGAAACTGAGACTCGTATTATGAGCTTCACTTACGGTAGCATTAAACACAAAGTCATTTGAAAGTTTTGACTTTTGAGTAAGAGATTTACCCTGTCTACTAGGATTGAAAATCCGCATTTAATAGAATGGCCTTTAATCCAACTCTCATTCTCTCCCCGCCTCTCAAATCCGACCACCACCACAACCGCAATCACAACTAACTAGCCAACAGCATCCTTCTTACTCTCTCTCCTCCCTTCGATCCCCCACCCCCAACCTCTCCTCGCCACCCATCCTTTGCTCTGCCAACGTGCTCCCATTGCAAGCGTTCCACCCCAACACTCTGTTGACCTAATTAGAAATGCCGGCCCTCCACAAATCAGAAACCCATAATCGATGCTGCCTTCTCCCAAGCTACCTTAAAAACCCAAAGTGAGTAGGATGTTCATGGCAAGAGTTTCATCAAATCGGTATGGAAGTGAGAGAGGGAGGTCCTGACTGGGGATAGACGAGACAAGGGGATAATAGAGCTGATAATTGCGGTCGGAATAGTCAATGCTGGTCAGGAGTGGAGTCAGTGGACCAAAAGCGATGATTGCCATTGGTCGTGCAGTGGGCGGGTGGGTGGTAGATGGTGGTTAGAAAGTAGGGGAGTGGAGGGTGGAGTTAATATGAAATAAATTCAGTTTTGGTATTTCTTGTCTTAGTAATGGTAATCTTGCCAATAAGGAAAAAAATGAAACAAGATAATTTTCAAAAAGGGCACGAAGTAAATTAACAAGTGCTGATAATGGTGAAGATAGGTCTGGTCTTCAAGGCGGGGTCAAGGTGAAGTAATAGACAATAATTTTTAGATTCAATTGCAATCTTTGAGGATTTCAAATGGTGATTCATGTTAGCCGACCCCAAATCATTTTGGGACTAACGGTTGGTTGTTTTTTTTGTATATGGACATAGTAGTTATTATAAATGCTGAAGCTTTGATACGGACTTTGGTTCGGCTGAGACAGTGCCTCTCATGGTACTAAATAAAGATAAAATAAAATTTGCTGCATTCTTATCGACTTTCTTATCAGTTAATCCTTGGTTTGATACAAATCAGTAGATATTTTCTTACTCTGTCTGTCAGGATGCAGGAACAACAAATAAGTAACTCGGATATTAAAGATTTTAGTAGATAAGCAGTAAATTTAATTTTTCACCATAACATATTTGAATTGCCTACTAGAGCGGATTAATTTTGTTACGGACATGTGATCGACAACCCTTTAGGTCATTTAGGTTTGCTGTTTATAAATGAGCTCGTATTCTGTGAATCTCTTAGATTTATCTTTGTAGTTATCCCTGCTTATAATTTTGTTCTCTTACATAATTTCTCCTTGCATCCTTCTTGGGAGTTGTATGATGTGTATATTTTATTGTTTCAGGTGGTCTTTGTTGGAAAAGTACAGTTGCAAAGCTTCTAAACTTCACCTGAAGCCGCGTAGGTTTAAAATATTTGTGGAGGCGCTGGTTAGTGTCTTTAAGTTCTTCTTGGGTTCTTCGAGTTTCGAGTTTAGTAAATGATAACTTTTCTCGAGTTTGCACAACCTTAGTACTGACATGTTCCCTTTCACCTGCAGGAACATCAACTTCTAAAAGACAGGAAAAAGAATATAAAGAAACGGTCATCTCAAGGGGAACCTTGTTCTTCTTCAACATCTACCTCTCCAAATCAAAACAAATCCTCTGGAAACGAATCACGGGCAGTCAAACTTGTTGCAATTGATGGTCAGAATGCACAAAAGGCAGGACATGCAAAAGGATCATCAGCTCGACGAAATTCAAATTTGGGCGTCGCAAGAAATACCAATAAAGGAGATTCTTCTCCAATAAAATCAACAAGGCAACGCCGTAAGACTGGTACAGATACCTTCTCAGCTTACTAATCTTGTACTCATAAATTTTGGCTCATTGGTTCCCATAAACTTGCAAGTTGGACCCAGGGGTACAGTAATCTGCCTGTGGCCTTTTGCTTCCTATTCTTTCTCTCTTTGATGGTCATTTCTCTATGGCTGTTTTTACTCGTGAATCATGTCTTATATCTGCTTTCCCATACATTTTTGTTTTCTTTTTTCTAAAAGCTTTAAGGTTCACCAATATATATACTAGCTTTTACTTCATTATGTACCCATTTGAAGTTTTGAACTAATCTACACCAAATAGATATGAAGTTTTAGTAATGTATACTTGAGTGCTGGATTCTTTGTATTAATATTTGGGAGCTAGTTTGGTAATTCGGAGTGGAATTTTAGCAGTCCTCTCTCCTCTTTTGGAAATGGACCGACAAAATTAAACTCATCAAAGTTTTGTATGTATCCTAGGAATCAAGCTTGGTTATTCTCGTCATTCTCCTATCTCCTCCTAGGTGCTAGTTGCTGTTTGCAGTATGCTGGAACTTAGATAATTCGATAGGTCACTGAATCTTCAAATCTTGTTGAGTTGTCATATGCCTTCCATCACACGACAACTATGGCCTTCACTATGGCAGAACTGTCTGTTGTGTAGATATGTAGTTGAATGACCTGTGTCGATAGGGTCCATACTATCGCAATGAGGTGGTTGTTGATTTCGGATTTCCCTTTCTCTTGTCCCTCTTACTTCCTTTAGTTTCCCATCAATGGAGAGATCGGAAAAAAACTTAACTGTATATTACCTTGAAATTGTCCGCACGTAGGCCATAGCACAATGAATTTATCTGATTCTAGCTCAGTGGCCGCTTTAATGGCCTGATGAGTGATAAGATAGAGGAATGAGCAGCTCTACAGCTTATATAACCATGTTTTGTACAAGGAAGTTGTGTGCCTCAGAAAGACATCTTTTAAGGGTGTAGGACATCAGGCATGTGTGTCTAATTTCGATATTTTCTGGATTATATGTAGCTCCAAAGTCATTGAATATTTTAATTACCATTATGGTGTGTCATTGGTGAATGGAGAATGCAATTGAAATTCGATGTTTGCGTCTGAAGATGCTGTCTATTAGTCTTGCATCGGAGACTGGTGCTATCAGAGACTGGCTGTTCTGCCAATTAAAACAATCATTTCAATGCTTTAGGAAATTTTATCTCCTTCATTGACAATTGCAGAGTTGTGCTTGTTTGAGAGCAATTTGGCCTTCAAGCACATTCATCACCCACTGCCAGACTCCAATCAACCCTAAAACCACAAATTTGTAGGAAATCTTTATTCCGGAAACGAGCCAAATTGCTTCCGATTTCCACTGGTCTAATTGTCCTAGACATCTTTCTTCAATTTCTTTTGCTGCACATAAGCCAAATCGTAACTTTCTCTAGCCTTAACTCAACCCAGGCTTTTCTGTACATGGTTACCAATCCATAGCAAAATTGCATAACAGATTGCAGGATCTTGCCAAACAATCTGATGCCATGATGGGGTTTTTGATGAGATTAAAAATTTCTAAATTAGGTGCCTTGTACAATCCTATAAAATTGGAATTGAAACACTTGTATTTCTAAGCTGAGAGGAATTATTGTCCTCTTAGCATTTGATTCATTTTATTGAAACTTGCCTTTTCTATAAGGGAAAAAAATCAAACGATGTCAACTCTGCTCTTATGGGTTTAGTTATTGAATTAAAATTAATGAAGAGCAAGTCTGAATTTATCATGAAAATTGTAAGGCAAATTGGTGGCTCTCCTATATCAGAGTGCGACGTTTAGTTATTTTGAAGAAGATTGCAATATGATTATCTCTATAAACTTTAAGATGCAACTTCTCCTAACCTGCTACCAATTAGCAGCATTCATAGTTTGGTTGGCTTCTGGAATTTGACAGTCATCTTGGCTCTGCTTAGGTGTTGTGTCTGCGGCTGCTATTAAAAGATGGGAAAAGGCAGCAATAGATGGTGTCTCCTTGGTAGCTGATGCTGCAGAGCATGTGGAACGCACTGCAGGGGTGAAGCAGGCCGACTTTCTAGATGGATTGACTGTGCTGTCTGTTCAAGCAGTCGGTTGTAGCATGGGTATGTTAGTAAAAGCTGAAATATGAAATTCAGTTTCGTGTTGATTTTTTAAATATGTTGATCAGCTTAACATCACAGAACAAAATGATCCTGGTCCTTCCGGCGATGTCCATTCCAACTCCTTGATAAAACTTAAGCTGCAGTTGTTCCCGATTGATGACAATACCAGAAGAGCTCTGGAAATGGTGGGAACATTAAAGCTCCTTTACTTGACTCTCTTATTCTTGAATATCAACATTATCAAAAAATTAAATGTCTTTGATTCATTGTTTGGCAGGACAAGCATAATCCACATCTGGAGCTGACTTTAAGCACAAGAAAGAAAATATCTTCTGTTCTGGAGCATATTGGCCGTAAGTGGGGAAATTCCAGTGTTGCATCTGGAGAACTCATGCTTTTTCCTTTCAACACCCAAAGAGAAAATTTAGTGTCTTATAATAGATGGACTCGGGATTCAGCTGCAACTGCCACTGAAGTCTATGCCATGATTGGAAGCCCACCTGTATTTCGACTGAGGTCCTTCCTGCTTCTAGTTTCCATGGTATTTTTTGTTGATAATATATATGTCAAATCATGCACTGATGTTCGCTTCCACTTCTCTGAAGATATGGCTGGATAGTTTCCACTGAACTTCAGTCAGCTATACGCAAAGCACCTGCGGCACTTCCAAGCAATAGACTTGTGGATGATACTGATGGAAACAATGCACTTGTGGATTCATTCCCTCTTCAGGCGAAAAAGAAGGATGAGAGTGAAAAACATGATAGTTACAATTCAGGTGATCAGCCCACACAAAATGGCTGTGCTACTGCTGTCTCCAGAGAAGGAAATATTACTAATGCCAACGTCAGCAATGATGTCACGGAGCCAACCAACTTTACCAGTATATTAAAGAGAAATGGATCTTGCGATGGTTCTACTTCAAAGAAATTAAAAAATATGGTATTTCTCCCCTTTTGCTTTTATTTGTTTACTTGTTTTAGTACAGAATCTGAGGGATCGGCTATATATTTTGCAACTTCTATGTCACTGTCAAGATTGCATAATAGCCTACCCTTTTTTCATTAGTCAAAAGTGTCTTGACAGATACACGGTAAGTGTCTGATGTCAGACTATTTTGTTGGGTCATTTTCCTAAGCCTTGTTTTGAACTTTTGCTTATGTAGGTTGACTATCGATTGAGAAAGTCTCCAACATTGTCAGCTGGCGAATGGGCTGATAGCCTGACCAATGTTAGTGTTGGAGATCTGCTACCTGATGCACCAAACACTATAGTTGCCAGCTGTGTTGAGTCTCCTGCTTTGGAAAGTTCTCGCTGTGTTGAGCAGGTTCCATTCACCTGTGACTCATTTGATGCAGCAATTGCTGCTCACATCCTTAAACAAAATAAGTTGGGCTACTCCGTACCCTCTCCACATTTATCATCAATTTGGGATGCTGAAGAAACATGTGATGAATTTTCATTTCGGAAAAGAGCAACAGAGAGGAGACAGCATCCTTATCCAGCCACGCCTGCTACTTCATTTGCTGGTGACCGGTGTGCCAACAGTTCAGAAGACATCAATGATGTTCAGGTTTCCTTCCTTTTTGCTCTATTACCAGCCATTAATCTGCTTCATCACTTTGTTAGTAACAGTGGGGGTCTAATCGTTGATGGCTAAATCTTTAGGATGCGCGCGAAGCAATAACTGAGGATGTTAGGGAAGAGGATCGAATGGATGAATGTCCATCTGAACCACGCGAAGTACAAAACATTTCTAGAGATTTCAGTAGTCTGACAGATATTTATTGGGTACGTTTCCTGTTATATTTTGCATCTCATTAATCGTGTGTTGTTTTGATTGTCAAATGCAAACTCATATTGTCATTTGTCATTGTCCAAATTGCAGCCTGACTCACTAGGGCCTTTAGAGCTGGATGTTCCTTCATGTAAATACTATAGCGAAGATCTAATCTTGAGTGATAGTCTGAGTGGCCTGAATCGTTTTATAGCAAACAGTCTCGATGCATTCCAGCACTGCTCTCTCTTTAGTTTAGATGACAAGCGACCTTCACCAGCAGCTGATGTCCAAGGTGGTGCTTCCTTTGCCGGAAAAATTTGTACCGGTGATAGTTCAGGAGTGCAACCTCTTCAAGTATAGCTTTTGGGACATCAGATGCATCAGAATCTCTGTACTGTGAAGTCTATGTCAATGTTGTACACTAAACTAATCAGCAAATCGTGCTTTAGTTTCAAGTTTTTTTGGAAGAATGTCGGGGAAGTGTCATACTGAGGCGATCCCAAAACTTTCGGATGCCCAAGGTTAGATATGCCCTGCTTTGTGCTTGGAGTCCTTCACCCTGTATAGAAATGGCATGTGACAGGACATGATACATAGAGTATGTACTATCTGTTGTCCTCCTGTGGCGCTGTAAATGTACTGCCAAGTTTTATGTAAAACAAAAGATGCATCTTACATCTGAAATAATGAATTTTCGCATGCCGTTTGAGTCAAATTTATCATTTGTGCTGCTTTTTTTTTTAAAAGAAGTGAAATCTTCAAAACTTGCTGTTTGATCAAAAATCAAAATCAATACGTAATTAAGGAGTCCTCTTAGCTGAGTTAATTCCCCAGTGCTAATGTTTAATTTGTAACAAGGACGGCATTCGTGATAAATAATCATTTATTTAAGATTAAGGTATTGGGTACGTTATATATCGTAGTAAGACCATCCGGGGAGTTTGAAAGGTTCCTGAAATGAATTGAAGCTAAAAAAAACAAAAAAAAAAAAGGAACTTTCCAATTTCCAACATTTGGTGACATTGTTTACAACAGTCTCGACCAGTAGAATAGCAAAGGTTTATATGAATTAAAGAGTTGTTATTGTTCCTAAGTGTTCTGTATCGTCAGTGAGAAGATGAACGATTATCCATGCATATTAGAAATAGCTGAGGTTCAACCTTTTGGAAGATACATTGAGAAAAATGGCAAGTATCATCAAGAAAGAAGAGAAATGCAGGAAGTTTATGGCTTACGATTCTGATGACAGGGGTGGCTATGCCCGTCCAATGGCAACAATCATTAAGAAGAAAGAGGAATGCAAGAAGCTTACGGCTTACGATTCTGATGACTATGTACGTGCAAAGGCAACTATCATCAAGAAAGAAGAGGAATATGAGGCACACGATTCTGAATATAATGATAACTATGTACGTCCAATGGTAAGTATTATCAAGAAAGAAGAGGAATGCAAGAAGCTTATGGCTGACGATTCTGATAACTATGTACGCGCAATGACAACTATCATCAAGAAAGAAGAAGATGATAAAAGCGAAGTGTTGCGTGACAATGACTATGTATGTCCTTATGCATGTGTATAACCACGAACGAGGAAAAGAAGAAGAAGATGATAAAAGCGAAGTGTTGCTTGATTTGAAGAAGCTCAACCTTGGCCCTAAAAATAAGCTTCTGGTGTTCAACTTAAATGGTATGCTAGTACACCGTGGCCACAAGGGAATGAAGAAAGTGAAGGCTTCATTTCCGAAAGATCGAGGTCCCGATGAAGTTTACCGTAAACAAGCTGGTAAATGTTGGGGAGTGAATTTCCAACTATAAGTGCCTACTTCGGATCTAGAGCGAAGCTGGAACTTCCCTCCTGAAATCTGGAACCTCCCTGCAGGAAGCTGGAACCTCCCTGCAGAAAAGAGGAACCTCCCTGCAGAGTTACGGGGGAACTACTTCCATTTTCGCACCGGAAGTCCTTGGAACTTTTGAATTAGTCAACAACGGCTAATGCAATTAATCCTCCATCAATTATGGAGATAATGGCAGCAATAATGAAGATATTCCACAATTAAAAAGGCCGATTTAATATGACATTATAAGGAGGATAAATTCTGCAATAATGGGGATTAATGCTGCATTTATGACGGGAGGAACAAGAGGAGAGATTCAAGGAAAGACAATAATGAGTAGAATTGAAGGGAGGAGCTATGAAAGGACATTCAAAGGCAAATGAAGATGATATTCAACACCCACAATCAGATTACTAAGCATATTCTCGAGTTCCAACACATCTACCCTTGTATTACTAGTTTAGGAACCTCCATAACAATTGTACGCTACCTACAAAGGAACTAGTGGAATACTTGGTGGGACACAGCCTTCCCATAGTGGTTTTTCCCTTATTTACAAGGGTTTTCCACCTACAAAACTCTCTTGCCTTATTTCTAGATCTTCTCTCGTATTTCTAGTACTTCCCGTCTTCTCTACCCCTTCCCCGGATCTTCCTCCTCGGAACTGCGATACAACTTCCCCTAAAGTGCAATCTACTTCCCCAGAACTCCAATTAACTTCCCCATAACTGCAATCAACTTCCCTTGATCCGTAATTTACTCCCCCTATAATCAACATCCCTTGATCCGGAACTTGTACCCTGAACATCCGGAATAAAGGTCCCTATAGTAGAAAGTTGACTAGATAACCCCTAAGTCAAAAGTAAGTCATTGTGATATTTTTTACCAAAACAGTAAAGTTTCTCATTAGTGTCATAACATTATAATTTTGCTGTTTTGTCTTAGCTTAGACACGGTGGGGTTTTACGATTCTGGGTGAGTTCTCGACTTGCAACGATATATGTTCATGTCGAATCACTGAATTCTCACCTCTTACAGTAGCCTGTAGGACGATCTTACTTCAATTAAACTTTACGCTGTACTATTTGTATTAAGTGCTAATAAACTTGTGTTCTGATCATTCCTCTGCTTTCAGTTTACAAGAGGCCTTTTCTTCATGAGTTTATGGAAATCTGTCTCCAAAGATTTGAAGTGGGTATTTGGTCGTCTTCTCAAGTGTAAGTGGAGCGAGTTAAGAGTTCCTTTGAGTCTTAACTTTGTGTTTTTGTAAGCTCAATTTTCTTTTCATGTTACTAGTCAGTCTTGCATGAGACGCTCTTATCTTATTGTAGACGCAGTAGTCTAACTCGTTGTTTTTATGAATGAAGTGTCGGATGAAGGATAGTATATATCTAGTATGTAACAAGTTTAGTACGTTATTTTTGTGACCATGAATTTGTATCCAACCAATTGTACAGGCAAAACACAGAAGGTGTCGTTGGATGTGCTTTACAGGAGTTTAGAGGCCGGTTCTTGTTCGTTTGGGTTAGTAGTACTGATCGTCAATTCGATTTATGTTAATCGAGCCTAATACATTTCGGGATTGAAAGTTTTTCTGGTTGTTGTTGTTGCTGTTTCGGACCTTTATCAGGACCAGGATAAATGTTCCGACTACGGATACAAGGCACCAGGGAACAGGATGAAGCCTCTATTCTTCAAAGAGTTGAGCAAACTGTGGTTAAGCCTTGCTGATCACTCAACCGGGGGGCGCCAGTTCTCCGAATCCAACACTTTGCTGATCGATAATGAGCCTTTACAAAGCCCTTCTCAATCCGGTATATGGAACGTCGTCTTTTGCAAGCTGTATGTTCTTCGTCATGCTTGAAATTTATGTAATGACTGAGACTGACGGCAACAGTTTTGTCTAATCTGTTTTTGTGCAGCCTAACACAGGAATATTTCCTGAGAGTTATAATGTGAAAGATGCTGCAGATAATGTTCTAGGCAAGTTCCTTCATCATAGATTTTTGTTGATACTTGTGTTTCTTATGTGCGTGAGAGATTGGCGCTAATTTCCCAACACGTTCATATTGTTTTATGTTTATGTATTGCTCTATCTCTTGTTGTTTTCATTATCGTAATTGTAATGTGTGTTGTGATTGTTAAACAGATCCGAAAAATGAACTGGGCATATATTTGGAAGGTTTAGCAGAAGCTAAGGATGTCCCTTCATATGTGAAGTCACACCCATTTGGGCAGCCTGCTGTAGGACCTGCCCACCCAAACTGGGACTTGTACGAATTTTTTTTTCGAAATAGGGCTCAAAAAATAAATATTAAACAAAATGGGTTGGATGAGAAAATGTTCAATCTTATGGGGTGCATGTCACCCCCATTTCAGGTTCGGGACAAAACCGCCAGGGTTCCTGGCGGTTTTAAGTGTCTTAAACAGTAGCTATGAGCCTTTAGGGGGAGCCATTGGCCACCTAAAACAGCCAAGCCACATGGCGGTTTCTCTTAAACAAAACCGCCAGACCCCTCGGCGGTTCTATATCACGCATGTAGGTAAAGAACACCCAATACTTGGGCAAATATGCATGGCGGTTTCATATTTGCCCAAGTATTGAGTGTTCTTATCACACCAGCGTTATTTGGGACCGCCGAGGGGGATGGCGTTTTTGTTTGAGTGAAACCGCTATGGGGCCCGGCGGTTTTAGGTGGTCACCCGAACCTGAAATGGGGTAACGTGCACCCCATAAGATTGAACATTTTCTCATCCAACCCATATTGTTTAATATTTATTTTTTAAGCCCTATTTCGGAAAAAAATTTGACTTGTACTCGAAAATTATTCGTCGTTTTAAGAACTAAATCCTCTTGTTTGAGATAGGTAACGTTATGGGGTTTACTTCAATGAGACCTTTAACATTTGAATTATTTCGGAATAACTATGATTAGGACTTTATCTTTCATTATAGGACTTTGCTGTGGGATCGAGTACTTCTATTATTTTGATCAAATATTTTCGTCTTTCAAGTCTTAATAGACGAGAAAGTTTGTTTTGTTTGTCTTAATTGTTTGCTTGATTCTTGCTTTTCTTCATGGATTGCATAAAATTGTCCGTCTTTTTACGTGCACCCGTATTATGTTGTGCAATATGTATCATTTCTCGATATTAAAGGGTCGACGCTGATCAATAACGACTAATCGACCACAAAACAACAACCAAGGAAGGCACTTTTTTTTTGTGACATAAGTTGAAAGTTCTTGGGTCTTTCGTCACAACAAATGGTTTGCTAAGTCGCTATAATTGTACAATAGACGACCCCATGATGTAATTACGAAAGGAAAAGGTGAGACGACGTATTACTTCAAAGTTCAAAACTCCCAAACAATTTGCCGAAGGCGAAGTGTATGTGCAGTGTGCTATACAATACAAAAGTATAAGATGAGTTTGGATTGAAATTGCTCACCACCGTCTGTTAAACGGTTGACTTCGAGTGGATGGGGATGGTCTAAAGTAGGAGCCTTTCTTGACTTGTTTCAGCAAGAGTAGCGGTTCCATTTTGTCATCATACCATGTTCCATAACGCTTGATTGAGTTGACACCGACAGTAATTACGTAAACTAGATGCGTCAAGTTAAGAGTTATGCCCGAGTTAAAAAAATCTCACTCGTAGAAGAACTTTTGTTATCGTGTACTCCGTATAGTTCAGTCTGACAAGACTAAATCGGATAATACAACCTAATAATACAAACGGTGTTTGAATCTCGATTATGAAACCAATCAATTACTCTGTGTCAAATAAGTTAAATGATGACCTCATTCTCCAATATGAGTTATAACGTTATATGACTATATATATAACCCCCTTCCTCTTTACATTTTTCTCAAATGTAATTAAAATCATTGTTGACAACAATGAACAAAAATCACAACAAAATGGAAGTGGACACCAAAAATAAGAAGCCTCATGCAATATTAATGTCATACCCACTCCAAGGCCATGTGATACCAGCCGTGCACCTAGCAACAAAGCTTGCATCGATAGGTTTCACCATAACCTTCGTAAACACCGAATTCATCCACCATGAGATCACCAAGGCCAACCCTACCAACACCGACGACATTTTCGCCTCGGCCCGTGACTCCGGCCTAGATATCCGGTATGCTACGATTAGTGACGGGTTCCCTATAGGGTTCGACCGGTCCCTTAACCATGACCAACATATGGAGGGTGTGTTACATGTGTTATCAGCCCATGTTGACGAGTTTGTGGGGAAGTTGGTCAAGTCTAGTGAGCCTAATAATAAGGTCACTATACTTATTGCTGATACTTTCTTTGTGTGGACTTCAATGATTGCCAAAAAGTATAATCTTATCAATGTTTCCTTTTGGACTGAGCCAGCTTTGGTTCTCAATATTTACTATCACTTGGACCTCCTTATAAGTCATGGCCACTTTGGTTCTCAAGGTATGTCATTATGCTATTGTCAAATTTTAGTAACCCTCCCCCCCCCCTTCCCTTCGATATATATTTATGTCGTCGCCTCGTCGGGTTGGGTAAGGCTAAGCTGAGTACATATGACCTTCATCTCGTCATAAGTGGGAGACTTTGGTGCCTTTAGTTTGAGGCATTAGTTAAGGCTAGGCATAAATCCAAATCAACTGCTGATTCACGCCCTTATGTGTGTGGTATGCTATAAACCCACGCAATTATATGTCCTACATCACCCGCAGAGAGGTGTGGGCCAGTTAATTCATATTGTGGCATTATCATTACTCTTAATTAATGTTTGTTAAGGTAGAAACAAAATTGTTATGTAATTATGTTGTTAGGAACTAGTAGTAGTCGAGAATCTGAAATTTTTTTAGTTCAAGAGCTAATTTTGAGCTAAACCACCTTGTTGACGATCTAGTGGTGCTACCCAAAGACTTAAAAGAATAGCCAAACCAAAAGTAAAGAGTTGAAAAATTCATTGGATTCATAGTGCTATCATTTTGGAATTTTATATTGTCGTATTGTAACTTTCTTGTATACTTTCTTATGTGAAATTAAACTTGTACTAATATATGGATATGCATCATTTCAAGCGCAGATAATCGCAAAGACACAATAGATTACATACCAGGGATTCCAGCTATACAACCAAATGACCTAATGTCATATTTGCAACCTAGCATTCGAGACACATCAACTGTGGTCCATCGAATCATCTTTAAGGCCTTCAAAGATGTGAAAAATGTCGATTATATTCTTATTAATACTGTTCAAGAGCTCGAGGAAGAAACCATTTTGACATTGAACAAAAAAATACCTACATTTGCAATTGGTCCAATATTTCCAAGGGGGTTTATTGACACTAAAGTGGTCACAAGCATGTGGGCGGAGCATGATTGTACTCAGTGGTTAGATGATCAACCTCGAGGTTCCATTTTATATATCTCCTTTGGTAGCTACGCTCACACGAGCAAAGACACAATATCCGCTATAAGTGGGGGTCTTTTAGCAAGTGGGGTGCGTTTCATTTGGGTGATTCGGCCTGATATTGTGAGTTCTTGCGACTTGCAACCGTTACCAGATGGTTTTGAAGAAATGACTAGTGGGAGAGGATTGGTTGTGACGTGGTGCAACCAAACTAAGGTGATCTCACACCCGTCAATAGGGGGATTTTTGACTCATTGTGGATGGAACTCGATCTTAGAGAGTATTTGGTGTACTATCCCGTTACTATGCTTTCCCCTTCTAACCGATCAATTTACTAATCGAAAACTCGTGGTCGATGATTTGAAGATTGGGATTAACTTATGTGATGGTAAAAACATAAGTGAAAAGGAAGTTACAAAGAACATTAATCAACTGATGAAAGGTAATTCTAGCGAGGAGTTAAGGGCAGAGATAAAAAGGGTGAAGAATCTTCTTGCAAATGCATGGGCAAAAGATGGTTCGTCTCAAAGAAGTTTTGATGACTTTGTTAGTGTGGTCAAATTGCGAACATGAAATATCAATAATATATCATAAGCACATTGATTTGTTGTACGAGTGATTGAGTGCATTTTCTCGTAAAAGATTTGTGTGCAAGGATGATATGGTGTCTCCACTATATCTTTTTATTGAAAAATGTTTGAGGTAAACGGTATGGATTTAATATTTTAATGTCATATACCACGCAAAAATAACCAATTAAGTTTATTACCTTAACACTTTAATGTGTAGGCCAAGGATATTTATGTAGGAATAAAATCAAATATAAATAAATAAATAAAACCAACTCACTAACATTTTCTCTCTCCTCCCCCTTCACCTCCTCAAACCCGACCACAACCTTAACCACCCCAGCTGGCCCCACCTCCGTCACCCCCGAACTACCAGAAGCACCGTTTTCGGCCGGCTACGCCACCCTCACCCCACGTCGACGTTTCCCCTCCATTCTCTCTTTCTTCCTCTTTTCTTTCTTCTCCAATTAGCTCACAACCCGGCGACAGGGTCCCCACTGCGCCCAGCTAACGCCGGCCTCCACCACTTACCACCGTTGGTATGTAAATGTACCTACACTATATTTGGAATGCACATTTAGAAATTATATACTGTACCATTACATAGTTCAAATTGTACATTCAAAGATTCGATTGCACATTTAGATTTATTGGAATGCACATTTAGGT
>JBBYHQ010000023.1:19079307-19091302 GCA_038382645.1 Spergularia azorica | reverse complement strand
ATTCCACATTCTCAAATGATGGAATTGAAATGATTACAAATTTTCAAATTGATGTTTCCAAACGCTACCTAAGGTAATTCAAGAAGAGACTATTTACTGAGAATTGATTCATTCAGATCATTCATAAAGTAAACTTGTCTTAATACAGCAAATCGATCATCACAAATTCATTTACGATTATTTACTAGCTCGCACTATTTAAGAATCTTCTTCATCAAGACTGAAGATATGTAAATCGGCAAGGATCTCATCATGTACTACATCAGGGAAGGGTATGACATTAACCCCTTTTTCCTCTACAAGACACTGTGCACGTCTCGACCGGACCCGGCCATCGACCCCAAATGCTACCAATGTCGAAACAACACCTCTTCCGTGTCCATAATACGTGTGGTCGATATCTTCTTCTATAAGTTCTTTCTTCAAGAATAGTTGCTTTGTCACGGAAGAATACACATCAGGGTTATCATCATCTAATTTTAGCCATGGCATCTTAGAAGACGTGTCTCGCCCCAACTTATAGAAGTTTCTACTTTGGGGAATAAACAACACTTCAAACTCATCAGGGTACTTTGCCCGCATGGCAGAGTACCAGTTAAGCATGATCATTCCTTCCTCTTCGTCAATGTATAAGATGACATTTTTACCTCGAAGGTGAGATACAGGCAGACGAGTGCCAGCCTGGTCTCGAATCAGATAGTCGAAACCTTTCAGCAATGACTCGAGGGTGAGGGACCGTACATGGGCCAACCTTCGCTCTACCACACTCGACCTTGTGAAGGGATACGCATCGACTCCAAGATGGTGTATCACTTGTTTACCTCGTAACTCCAAGGGCTTATCATCAGGGGGCAGAACCAATAATGCGTCCCATTCTGTGTACCGGACACTGAATCGTCTATGGAGTCTGCGGGCTGTGGAGTCCTTGAAGGCCGAGAATACACTCCACGATGATATACGGCGTTGAGCTAAGGCTAGTCTAAGATGGTGTAAATACGTAATTGCATCTTCCACGTAGTTTGGACAAACTAGAACTATTTCAAACTCGAGACCTCTAGCTAAACATAATTGATGGACTTCGTGGAGTTTGTCGAGGAAAAGCCCATGATTACACATGTATACCCCAACAAGCTTCTCGTTTAGCTTTGACACGGTAACTTGATCGTTATCGCTACCACTCACTTGTGGAATTACAAGAGACGGATCACAATCCAAGATTTCCTCAAGAGATACATGTTGATAATTCTTCTCAACTAAAGCTTTCATACAATCAACTGCGTTTCTCTCATAGAAGGGACACCACCTGTTTTTCAATCTCTCGTCTTCGGAGTTTAGCTCCTTAAACCTTCTTTCAGTGAAAGGAAAAGAGTCAGCCCCATAGTCGTTGAAAAAGTCTACACGGTTGCGTAACAATTCACCCTCGGGACTTACAACAGGCCCGGGAGTCTGACAAAATGTACTCCTACCCTCCAAACCAAGGGACAAGCATACATAGTCACGGGACTCGGAGTCCCAAAATGGGATGGCAAGGCAAGGGAACGCGGAGAAGAAGTGGTTGAAAGCGGCCTCATCGTCGCCCCAATTCAACCCCGTCTCATCTTAGCCACTATGACCATCTCGAAGTCATTATTATTGTTCGCTCGAAGCTCATTGTATGACGCTATCAAAGCTCGGCTAAGCTCCGCTTCCGTACCTCCCGAAATAAACAGGCAAGAAGAAACAACAAACGATGATGTATTTCCCCCTAAGATTATCAACATGAACTTGATCACCGTTGTTACGCACCAAGTAGAACCTATTCTTCTCGAGGTTCGACAATAGCGATATGATATCAACAGATTTATCTTTTGAAAATTTAGGAAGCCCTTTCTTCTTCAGGAAGCTAGGGTATTTTGGCTCCTCTTTTTCTTTCCTCCAATTATAATAGCGTTGTTTGATAAAGTGGCGATAATCTCTGTCGATATGACGTAGTTTCCGGCGTGAGTGCTGCCGTCTTTTCTCCTTCGTATATAGATAGTCGAACTCATTGCAAGGAGAAGGGAAGAGATACTCCTTCACAACCTCCGAAAATTCACGCTCACGTTTACGCTTGTTTGTAACCTCCGAAAAATCACGCTCACGTTTACGCTTGTTTGTCATGGTAGATGAGGAAGTAAGACTAACGCCTAAGAAAGTAGAGTATGTGATACGATTATGATCGATATGATATGAATGTGATGCCTTCTCTAAATCTTTATATACTAAGTTTCCTTCCATAAAGAAAAAAGGATAAGAATAATGAGATTGCCTAATTCTAATCATATTTCAAAACGTTAGTTGAAACTAACCCTTTACAGGAAACGTAGATGCCCACATCGGTGATCCGTCCAAAATTTCCGACTCAAAATCAGGTTAGGCGAATCTCATTAGCAGCATAAACATCTTATTAAAATTGGCTATAAAGTACATACTTTACGAGTAATTATCAAAAATAAGTCTGTTTCATGGCCGTTAATCACATCATTAGGGCCTTCGAACTTTGAAATACATATCTCAGGTCCTTGGTCCAATCTCCATATAATTAACAAACTTCTCTACTTAAAATTACATTGGCTTAGTATGTGTAGCCCTTGACGAACATGCCCTGCTTGGCCTCATCGGACTCACCCTCGCCGGTGTACTTACCGAGCTGAGCCTCAGAGTTAGCCTTTGCACGGATCAACAATGCTTCTTGGGCCGCCTGCACATTCTCTGGTACTCCTCCCCAGGTCTTCAAGCAAGTGTTCTGGAGAGCTCTTGCGTAGGAGAAAGACACGTGCCATGGGTTCGGCTTTTGGTTCATGGCATTCAAGTTCTGGGTTGCTTCCACTTCAGATTGACCACCAGATAAGAACTGCTCACCAAAGCAAAGCAAAACCGAAAATCAGTTAGGATCATCATTGTCACTCAACCTGAGCATAAGCCTTTACAAGTAGACTGTAAGACAGTAGGACAAAGCCTCAACACGATTTTACGGCCTACCAAACTCGCTTTTTAACAGTCCAACAGACTGACAGTTCATTCAATATCAAAAATGAAGGATGAGTTACCACTTACCATGATTCCGGGAACAGATGGGGGAATTCTGCTGTGGAGCAGCCTGAGGGTGTAGTCAGCAACTTGTTCAGGGGTAGCCCTTTCCTTGCACTCAGCTCCTGGGGTAACCATACTGGGTTTGAGGAGGATACCCTCAAACATCACATTGTTCTCTGCCAAGTAGAAGAATGTCTCAGCCCAAACCTGCTGTGCAACTTCGAAGGTCCTGTCGATTCCATGCTCACCATCCAGCAGGATCTCTGGCTCCACAATTGGGACCAGTCCATTGTCCTGCACAGACCAGATAATACGATCAGGAACGTAGACAAACAGATTTAGCCTTCAACATGATACGTAATTTGGTTCTGATCTGCTTACTTGGGTAATAGCTGCGTAGCGCGCAAGACCCCAAGCTGCTTCCTTCACGGCCAGGGCAGAAGGGCCATTGGGAATGCTCACAACAGTACGCCTGTGATGACCAAAATTATCAAATATGGTGAAAAAGTTTCAAAGAGGTCTCTAAAGGGAAAAGAAAGCACCAATTCACTTTGAAAATGGGGGAAGTCATGAAACATGCACATACCATTTGGCAAAGCGGGCACCTTGCTGGTAGTAAGCAGCTGAACGGGACGCAAGGCCATCAAGACCTTGGCACCATGACTCATTGTTTGAACCAGCAAGCGGCACCAAACCCTGTTGCATACCACATGTCCCAAGTTCCCAAGTTAAATACACGAAAATGCAAACTGCTTACAATGATTGAGCATTATTAGAGTAGTAACATACTAACATATGACATCTATATGAGAATGAAACGACTGACCTTGTCAACTTTGATACCGGGGAGAATGCCCTGTCCGTTGAGAACATCAACAATCTTCTTCCCATCAACAGTGGATTGGTAAAGAGTCTCCTCAAAGAGGATAGCACCAGAGATGTACTGACCAAGCCCAGGGACAGAGACCAAGAGGGTACGGAAGGCTTGGCGGTTAGCCTCAGTGTTCTCTAGTCCGATTGAGGCTAGACGTTTTCCACAGGTGGCGTTGGACTCATCCATGGCCAAGATTCCACGGCCAGGAGATGCTATAGTTTTCTGCATTCCCCAATAAAATCAGAACTAGCAGACATTTCAAAACAGACTGTTGCAGACTTGCAGTAAACATACACAACAAAATCATTTGTACTAGTACCAAAAGAATGAGCATATAGAACAATTCAGCTAACCAGGTAATAAGGCCGTTGGCGGTCTCACGCAAGTTCAAAGTTTCTTATTTTTATATAAGAACAAGTAATCCTCTATAGTACCTATAAGTAGCTGGAGGTATCAGGACCTAACAAGGAAATATATTCTAAGACCTCCGATCCCCTATTAAGATTCATCAACAACTGGTACCAAAGATTCAAAGACTAACAATATTACTCAGCAAATTTTGCATTACTGTCATTTACACAATTTCTTCTTCCTTTTATACATTCTCTGTTTATCATGTACCTCTGTCTTTAGGCTACCAAAGCGGATTGTTCTTTCTCTCTTTTTTCTTTTTCATTTTTATGGGCAGATGTTCTGTACCCTTCAACTTCGGTAACTTGTAAGACTCTTTATCTTACTTTCTATGCTTTTGCCACCATTTACTCAAAGAAAAAAGTGCGCACCTGCTAAAACTAAACAGCATACTAACCCATAACCCAAGCCAAAACATGAGATGCCAGGATCGAGATCGAGAACCAAACCTCCCAAACTAAATCTATAATAAGACTAGATAAAAGCTACAAACTTCATCTTTTTCGAACTTGGAAGGGGGCTTTGGGAGTTTTCTGATAACCTCCCTAAGAAGGGCATTGTTGTCTTAGGCAGCCGTAGCATAAGTACGGCCATTTCATCCGGTTAGCTCTCAGATATTTCCCTTAACTCCACAAACATGAAGTTCTCAAAATACCCGGTAATTTTAAGTTTCAACCACCAGCAGAAAACATAAGCAGAATTTTAAGTATGGAACAACGAAAACAAGATAATTTTCGAAGCAACTCTAGCTTGGGACACAAATTTAGCTCCACAAAATCTCACAACATATCATAGAAGCTTGAAATTCAGTAATCAGAATAAAGAAAGTTAGTAAACATACCGCGGTCTTGACGAGCTCATCAGCGTAGGAGCTAGCCCGGACGGTGAGAGAGGAAGAGCCATTGGGGTGGCACCTGACACCAGCAACAGGAGGAAGACGGAGAGTCTGACCCTTGACAAACTCAGATTTGTCAAGCACAGGGGAAGTCTTCAGAAGAGATGCTGATGCCATTTTTCGAGTATAAACTGCTTAAAGAGTACTGATAGACTTAAACCAAAAAAGATATGCAAAGAATAGAAGTCTTATCTCCTCTTAATAAGCAAAGCTCTACCACACAGACTCCCCACTCCTCAGTACTGGCATTTTATAAACTGTACTGTATGAATGTTATCAGACTAAACTAACTGAGAGATGTCACACTTGAGGCTCTCCTGCTTCGGCCACTCACGATAAGCCATGTGGATGATATATCCAGCTTACTTGGCAGACCACAAGCGCGAAAAAACGAGTTTCGATTTCTGTCCACCTCAAAAAAAATGAGAAAATTTGTGGAAAAATTAAATTAAATGAAATAAAAACAGTGGTTTTCTTTTTCTCCCCATTGCTGACCAAGCAGATTTTTGTAGTGTTTCAGTGAAAGGTGAATATAAGGCTATGATCTATCTCTGCTTGTCGTTTAGTATCATAAGAGATTAATGGTTATGGTTAAACGCTGAGTTTTGAGGGCAAAGGTTATCTGATCTCCTCCCAATTCCATTTAACGGTTGACAGGTTTCTGCTATATTCAATCAGACAAGCAAGATGATGCCAGGTGGGTCCCATTAAGTTCCCAACACTCCTTTGTCTCTTCTTCATCAGTACAAAGAACAAGGACCCCCAGAATCAGCTGGTTTTGATACCAGCATCATTTTCACCACAAAAGCATCTTATAATCTTCTTCAAGAAACAAAGATTACTTATAAGCAATTACAGAACTTAAAAGCGTGTTAACATCGTTAAATGACTGGGCGATTCCACCTGAGATCGTTGAATGATCAGGCAATTCCACCCGTCCTGGTAGCTGGTGCCATTTCAAAAATAGGTCTATAACAAGAACGACAGCAACAACAAACTCTTTATACCATAGTTTCTAATGTAATATGTGAGGAGTTAAAACAGATTCAATCAAACGTAGAAACCAGAAAGGGACGATTAGAAGTATACTCTTAAGATTGAAAAGACTGAGAGAACTCATTCAAAAGCTTGAAGTACAGATTCACAAACCTCAATTTAAGAGTATGTATCTACTACTCTACAACCAGGCAGAAAAACATACGGAGTAACCAAGTAATCCCAATGGTACATTTCTTAGTGCTAGCATAAACAGAAGCTTAAAGCAAGCTTACAGAAACTCCCCTTCGCTGTCAGTGTCAGATGAGATAGTTGTACAGGTACCATATGTGTATTTGCACTGAAGAGTCTACGAGCTAAGAAACCAGTCAATTTGCATATTGCTTCAAAGAAAGATTGCCCATTTCAGCAATGAGGTCATCCACAGATACATGCATTGCATCTTTCCATGCAGTTGAATCATCAGTTGGCTCGATAGAAGGAGGAGGATCAGCAAAGCCTTTGTTCAATTGTTTTGTGAAATCGTCTTGTTCGTCAGAAACTCCCAGATCCCAAACTTTAAATATAACGTCTGTTGAAGACTCCACGTCCAATGTTGTCAAACTCAAGTTTATACCAGAGTCATCAGTTTCCACTTTTTCAATGTACTCATTATAATTTGGCCGGAAAACATTCTCCATACGCTTTTTCCCCCTCTCCCTACCTCTGTTATCTGCTATTGTAAGATTGCCCTCCTCATCATCTGAAATATCTATGCTTTCAATGTCTCCAATATTACCTTCAACAAAGTCCTCGTCTTCATCAGATTCTTTTTCACAAGCCAGACTAGCTACATAATCTCTGAAATTACAATCTCGAAGTATAGTAGATTGAGTACTACTTTCAGCTGCAGCAGAAGCAGGTAGACCAGATTGGGAACTAAGAATGTCCAATAAGGCATCTTTAATAGAATTCCAGTCGCTGGTGGAAGCATTCAGATCTTTTTTCAGACAAGAATCAGCCCATGCTAGATCATTAGGGGAGAGGGCATCTTCACCCAAGTACGAACTTACAGACTCCAAAAGGGTTGGATTGACGAAATCTCCGTTCATGTCATCATCAACTGAAGCCATTCCAACAATCTCAGCCATGACAATAGGCAACTACAAGAAAAATTATCCCACCTAAAAGCAAACAATTTACGGATAAAAGTCACATAGTTTCCATCACAGACCAGTAACATCAAACTTCAACATTAAAATCAAGTCACAAATAGGGCAGCAAGAGCAGCCGGACAGACTACTATGGTGAGTCACATAGTTTCCATCACAGACCAGTAACATCAAACTTCAACATTATTATCAAGTCACAAAATTAGGGCAGTTCACCTCATTGTTAAAAATTAAAAAAAAAAAATAAAAAAATAGAGTAGAGCGTAAGATTTTGCACATACATTCAAAATGTGGATCCTAAGCAGGAATTCAAGCAATATTGCAATGTGTCACTAGCACAAGAACAGAAGTTACTAGCACAAGAACAGAAGTTATCAAGGTATGACAAAACCCTGACTAGTACCACTCCCTAAAGTGAAGCTTACAAGCAAAATAAAGAGAACAGAGCAGTATATCATATCCAGAACACACCAATTTAACTGAAAGTTGAAAGCTTTAGGCTCTGCGCACGTTAAGATCAGTCTGTAAACAATTCTGAAGATCCCAGTTTGCAGACAGAAAAAGAGATGCTAAATGCGGCTGCCACAAGCAAGCAGGTAACAGTAATACATGTCACCTCAAGTCTATATTCTATACTAGAAGATCTAGGACAAATTCAGAACAGAAAAAACAGGATGAACTAATGTTTTAATACACCAACACTTATTTAATTCTCGATAAGCTGTTCGGAATCCATGTTTTGGCATTAATTGCGTGAAGGAATACACGTCAACAGGACTGTGATCTTAACTAATAACACAATCAATTGTTGACAATACAGCCTTTCTAAACTTTACATTCAATGTGAGCATAAGAAGATCATTTCCATTTCCAATGGAAACAAAGACTATATCTTTGGCTTTGGAAGATACGGAGTAATAAAAATACAGCAAAATGGCTCACTAAACTATCAACGCTTCTTAAAACCATCAACTCCTCGTTCCTCCACTCTCCCCCCTTCAACAATTTCCGAAAATGTACCAATTCCCACTAAGCTGGTTAAATGTGCATCGCACGAACCATCTCAACAGCGAAATTTCTAAAGTTTTATTCAAGGAATCAAAACCTAAAAGACTCACACATCTCATCCTTACACCATACCAACCCCGTTTTCGGCTTTTCGCACAATTGGCCCTCATTATCCCTTTCCAATTAATCCTACTAACAGATCACAATCTAGAGAACACAAGAGCTCAGCAAATTACCCTAAATCATCAAAATTCTCATCATTATTTCCAGAATTACCAAAATCAAAGTAACGCCCCCAATTTTCACATAAAGTTTCGAAATTTACATAAAGTTTTCAAATTTCTCATCATAATTGCCAGAAATGCACAAATTAAAACTAACCCAACAATTTTCTAATCCAGCAACAAGGAAGGTTTACCAGATCACCAAAAGAAACACAAAAATTTGCGATATTAACAAAACATAATCTAAGCTTAATTTAACAAAAGTACAATTAAATTGAAATGATTGGGTTTCGTTTTTACCTCACAATAGCCCGACCGAGGAACAAAAGATGTTAGTTTAGATCGAAAGTGTCCGGATAACTTGATTCCGGGGATTTCTGAAGTGTGAAGAACAAGGGTTTTAGGAAAGAAATTAAGAGAAAATAAATAGGGGAAAATTAAGGGGGAAAAAAAAAAAAAAAAAAGGAAACGGCCGAAAAAAATTCCGTTGCCGGGACTTGAACCCGGGTCTCTCGGGTGAGAGCCGAGTATCCTAACCAACTAGACTACAACGGATTATTGGTGTCTTATGGAATACTTAACTAATTATATTGTAATTTAGATTTGTATCTCTTAAGCATTCTTTCTTTTTGGGCTATTTTGTGCATCTACATTATGGGTTGGGCCTTTGTAGAGAAGTAATACTTGGACGGTTAGATCAAGCTATTCATTCATCGCCCACAAAAGAAAAGAAAAAAATATCCGTATTTGAACATACTTGTGAAAAGGACTTTTAAACGAAACGTTAGCAAATGCGAAATGAGTCAATGGTGTTGATGCTTATTGTAGCACTTGACTTGGACTAATCCTTCATAGAGCGATAAATTGTCAAAAAATATTTTGTTTTTGGATAATCCGAGCTTGATTATTAGTAAAAAAAATGTGCCATATAGAGAACAATAATATTAGCTCGCAAATCATGTATACTTGAATAATTGAATAATTGAAACATACGTAAGCTTGTGGTACAGATTGTTTGTATAGTCTAAGTCGTTCAGTCTATGAGCTATTTATATACATACGAGTATATGATATATACATATGAAGTGACCGTTATATGATGAAGTGATGAACCATCAATAAACTTTTGAACCGATGTTAAGGTCCAGTAGAAGGTGCCTCAGCTTGTGCTCTGTTATCGGAACGCAATGTAGCACCCATAGCCTCTTGGTTGTTGTAGTGGCTAGGGGCCGAGTCGCGCTTGAACCGACCCTTTGGTAGACAATCATTTAAGGCCTTGCCTGTGAATCGACTTTCACCTCCACTACTTGCCCGTGGCACCCCTATCACATTAACACTCGCGGAATTCAGCCCTAGCGGTCTGGTCGCGAGTGAAGACGAGGGTGATGAGAAGAGAAACATCAGAATGAGCAGTGTTATAACTGCCATTACGGGAGGATGATATCAAGAAAAATAATGTTGTGTACGTACGTAAATAATATTGGAGTATGTTTAGAGGAAGAGTCTATATGAACATTTTGAAAAGTAGGGTTTGTATCAAGAGGAAGAATTATAAGGGGAAGGTTGGCCTTAAATAAACTTGTGACTTGTGAGTTACACCACAATTCCAGCTCATAACATTGCATGCATATTGACTACGCGCGTTAACATACAAAGTAGTACGTAGTCCTACTAGTGGTTAAGTTGAGAGTCGTGAGTTGAATGCGGATCTTCTCTTTTCATTTCTAGTAGCTTTGACAACATGTACAAATGGACAATATCTTGCCCGTGCATTTCATTACTTGTTGGAGGCTATTCGCAATTGAGTCTAGTGTAAGTTAATTTGTTGGAGTCAACGTTCAACACTTCAACAAAAGTTTTGTAAATGATGGTATATTGGTATCAAATAAGTTTGATGGTATTGAAAGGGGAAAGTTATGTGTTTGAAAAGTTCTATCCGTGAAAATGCAACCGTTGTTGGCGTTAAATGATCGCGATGAATTTTGTCATCTTGTATGGTCTCATAGGAATGTAGTCCTCGTTGGTAAATTAAATTACACAAACTAAAGGGTTAATGTTGTTCACGATAAGTTTACTTGTGTAATGGGGCGAAAAACAAGTATATCATTTATACTTTATAGTGAGGAACGAATATATATTCTCACTTTCATCCGAACTTGAGTGTCGAGTATGATATCAAACATATACAGTCGCAAAATGTCCACCCTATGAACTGTCAATGTGAAGATACTGTCGAAGATTAAAGATCAAAAGGAAAAGAAACTTGTTAATTGAGTAATGTTGGTATGTAGCATTTAATAGACGGAATATGTGACTCGGATCAGGGGAGCATTATTTGATATATATAAGATCAGCAGGAGAATCATGTAATATATGACTATCAGATTTCACTTTTTGGAATCCCCGGCCCCCTAGTATCAAATTGTAGTTAGAACAAGATTAAGCAGCTAAAATTTCATGACATTTGGTCACAAATCATTCGGCCAAATCGATTAAAAGTAGCTTACCTGTAATGCAAGCAGAGTACAGTCACCACCTCTCAATATGATCTGACAGTTTCCACGGATTGTGAACACCTGGCATTTCCTTTTCGTGACACGTGTTACTTGATGATTCAGGGTAAGATCCCTTCGAAAGAGTTAATGTCCACGGTCACAGGGAAGATCTTTGGGCTGGCAATGGCATATGAGTATATATATGACCAACTTTGGAAGAGTTTATCCTTATGTTGTAGGCTGGCAAACTTGAGGATGAATGGATGATCTATGCATGTGATTCAACTTTGGGCACCGTCTTTATATTTACCTTACATGTTCTAAGAAGTTGCAAAGGTAATTTCGAACATAGATTATGTATGACTTATGAGAATCGATCAACTACCAGACCGACAATAGGTAAAGGTCATAATAAACTTACATGGTATGTAATCTTGTCCCTGTGTGCGTGATAATAAACCATTAGACCTAACTCCGAAGTATAGGAGGAAATCCTAAGATAGTCATGATAATCATAATGTGGTATTGAGAGAAACACGATAATTAGCTAACCAACCAATAGCTCGATTTCATACTCTGTACCTCATTACAACAGAGCAAGTAAGCTCAATCAACAAATGCTACGACTTTGCATGATGTCCTTACAAAGCATTACACTTTGCCTACTTAGATCGTAGGAAACCCAACAACATACATACATACATACAAATTGTGAAATTGACAAAATATGAACTAGAAACCTTACAACATTATTCTTCACTGACATGGAGTGTTTCCAAAATCCAAAATCACATGGTTTTGGAAATCAATCCCGCCAACAGACATTGTACCAGAACCATTGGAATTTCCACCAAAAGAATAATGTTGGTTATCATGATTGTTAGTATGAG
>JBBYHQ010000023.1:19063464-19078729 GCA_038382645.1 Spergularia azorica | reverse complement strand
GCCCCTAAAAATGCCCTAAATTTCTCCATTTTGTGTCTCTTTACCTTTGCAATATTGCAATTCCAAGGCATTCTAGCCGTTGATTACACCGTAACCAACAATGCACCCACGACACAAGTAATATGGCCCCTAAAAATGCCCAAGTGGACTTGATTATAGTCCCAAGCTTGCCATCAGGTGTCGTGGCCGAGACAGGTAACAATCAGATACAATTTACAGCAGAGTACCTAGGAAGTTTCTCTGGGGACGTAAAAACAGAATTTACTGGGGTAATTTACCATGAGATGACCCATGTTTGGCAATGGAACGGTAACGGTAACGCGAATGGTGGGTTAATTGAGGGAATTGCTGACTACGTGAGGTTAAAGGCCGGGTTTATTGCTAATGGTTGGGCTCAGCCAGGAGACGGGACGCGGTGGGACGAGGGTTATAGCACCACGGCTAAGTTCTTAGACTATTGTGATGGTCTGTTGAGTGGGTTTGTTGCTCAGCTTAATCAGAAGATGAAGGATGGTTATAGTGATTCATTCTTTCAAGACTTGTTGGGGAAGTCTGTTGATCAACTCTGGTCTGATTATAAGGCTGCCTTTGGACATTGATTGTTAGTCCATATTTCCACAAGTTATGCTCCTATGTATTTAATTTATACACAAAGTATACAACTGTTGTACTACCGTGATTAATTATTGTAATCTGTGTATAATATCGAATGAATAAAATTGTTTTTACTAAGTTTGACGTGGATTATCAACACGACAAGGATAATCTTTTGTGGATTATCAACATGACACGGATAATGTATTGTACACTATCATATGATTGCCCCTCTATAACGTAACATAAGTGACGATCGCAAAACATAGTAACGTTAGTGTAGATTTGCCGAAAAAAAATAGACAGGCCCCAAAAAAAAAAAGAGCAAAGTGTGGCTGCTGGGATTCGAGCCCAGGTCTCCACGGCCACAACGTGGAATTCTTACCACTAAACTACAGCCACTTTGTTGGTAGATTTATTCAGATTAAATATAAGTAAGGTTATGAACCTGGTATGAAGTATTCTAGCAAAGCAGATTTGTATATACTGAGATTAGGAGTTTATGGCAAAGATACTTTGCAGAGATTTCAGTACATTTAACACATTCTAGTATGTTTTTCGGAAAATTAGTGTCGTGGCGAAATCGTCAAAGCTCAAATTGAGGGCTTGTTATATTATCAACAAGTACCATAATCAGTAACATAAGTGTGTGAATACGTCAGGTGCTTGTTGCGTTGTTTTTCACTGCATTAAACGTATACGTCATACATTTCCTATACAGAAGATTAGAAGAAGAGTACATTAGACTCCTCTGTTCTGTAAATAATGTGCGCAATCCGGCATCCGGTGGAGTTTGGATTAGACATGTAAAACTATAAAGGACGAGAATTTGACAAATATCTTTCCGAGAAAATGTTAAAATGTTTACAAATGGCTCGATTGCCTCGATTCTGAACCATTTATCAAATTCTTTTACCTATGCAATGCTATGCTACCGTTGACCCAAAAAAAAAAAAAAAAAAAAAAAAAAAAAAATCATGTATCAAATAGGTCGAATCACGGATCAATTCAACCAAGTGCTTGTAGATTTACAAGAACAAACAAGTTTAATTAGCACTAAGCAGATTGTATGAAACAAACGGCCAAAAGAAGTAAAGAGGAAGTAGCTAGCTAGACACTTTGTTGAGCAAAACGCTTTAATTCGAGTACAATACGTATACTCTAAATTAACACGGTAGTGACAGTGACGAATCTTGCGTATGGGCAATGGAGTTCGTGCCAGCAGATAAACTCAGCACTCGAGACGACTCAGACGAGTCATTACTCATTAGACCACTGGCGAACTTCAGGAAATTAAGTAGCCGCAATTCGAGTAAACAATAGGGCGCCTTAGACCCATAGCATAGTGATTAATAGTCTCGATATCACCTTATAGTTGGTATATGTGAGTGTAAGGGTGATTGGTTGTACGGTGAAGTTATCTCATTTTCCTTATAGAATAGTATATATGCTCCGTACATTACCGAAACAATATGCATTGCATGACGACTACTATGATCAACTTTTCTTGAATAACACACCATTACACAAGCCCAACTATATGTATTCTATCTTGTACAAGCTGAAAGTAGGCCGCAAAGAAACACATTCAATGTCTTATATGTTACGTCTTTATTTTCACTTGTCTGATTTATAGAAGCGCGCAAAGTTGCAGACAATGAATTGGATCTGCTTCAACTAACGACTGACGACCATGATCAAATTGCTTGTTTAGCATACCAATACATTACTTCATATTATTACCTACCTATAAATACGTACTCTTCCCTTCTCACTATACATACTCTTACAAGTTACAACCAAACTACTTATAAATTCAAGTAATTCACATACAAAAATGTCTATGAAGAATTACTTAGCCATTTTTCTAATCTTATCTTTCCTAATACTCTTCACTTGCAGAGTTACCGCAGTAACCTACGGAGTGTACAACCCGCACCCGGAGTCTTCAGGGGGAGCCCGATTCGACAGAGAAGTCGGGTCGGACTACGCCCTGAAGACACTCTCTGCTGCCACAGAATTCGTGTGGCAGACACTCGACCAGCAGAGTGACCCCCACGCCCGTAAATCGGGCGTAGAACGGGTCACTCTGTACGTGACACCCTGGAAGGGAGAAATAAGAACCAAGGACAACCAAATCCACATCAGCTCAATCTACATTTACAACTACCAGGGCGACTTGAAACGGGAAATTGCTCGCCTTCTTTACCATGAGATGACGCACGTGTGGCAGTGGACGGGCAACGGGCAGGCCCCTAAGCACGTGATCGAGGGGATTGCGGATTACGTGAAGATCAAAGCCGGTTTTGCCGAGGAAGAACACGGCCGGGTGATCAGACCGGGTGATGGGCATAGTTGGGATCAGGGGTCTGAAATTACAGCATACTTTTTAGAGTATTGTACAAGTTTGAAGCCAGGATTTGTTGCTGAGCTTAATGCAAAAATGAAGGATGAATACAGTGTGTCTTTCTTTATAGAAATGCTTGGTAAGCCTGTTCAACGTCTATGGGATGACTACAAGCAAAAATATGGCCGGCCGGTCACACTAACTAATTAAGTCGATCGGTTTATCAAATCAATGTTGGTACGTACTACTCGCCTGTAGTAGATGAAACGGGTGTACGTATAATCGTTAGTGTTACGTTTTCATCGTATCGTATGTGAACTACTTGAAGTAGCGTATGAATGAATAAAAAGAGAGTGTTTAATTATGTGCTCATCAAATTAAATTTGTTCTGTAACACAAGCCAGAAAGAAAAAAGAAAGTCCGACCTACCGGATGTCTGAGAAACCCACTACAGTCCTCCGCTCTACCAACTGAGCTAAGGTCGGAAGAGAAATGTGGCTGCTGGGATTCGAGCCCAGGTTTCCACGGCCACAACGTGGAATTCTTACCACTAAACTACAGCCACTTTGTTAATTGTTTTGTGCTCTTATTGTATTTCTACGCCCAGTACAAAATGATTCTTTGTCAATACGAACTTATGATGCGTAAAGCTTCAAAAAGACGACTAGAGTACCACTGTTTACTTCACTTTTATTATTTTGAGAATGTTGAGTTCTTCGCTTGTCGAGTTTTTCACTTTCTCCTAAAAAACGAAAAAGAAAAGTCGGGGTTGTCCCGTCTCTTACTTTGTGTAACACTTAGTTTGATGATATTGTGTCTTATCCTTGATGGGAGGTCACCTAATGTTTTGTCGTTGTTGTACCGCTAACCTTTCTAAAAACAATGAGAACAAGCGTACACCGAAAAACCAAGTCTTTTGGAAGGATTGTGAGGAGAAAAAGTGAGAAGGATTGTCACTTCAACACAGCCACTTTGTTGATTGTTTTGTGCTTTTATTGTATTTGTACACCCAGTGCAAAATGATTCTTTGTCAACGAAAATTCTACGATCATTACCGCTTATAGTAATCACCATAAGAAATTAATATTTTAACAGTATTTGGTATTATCCTAAATTAAAATATAGATAGAATATCTGTTATTAATATCATAAAAAATTGTTATACTAAGGAAATGTTTGGAGTTTTGGTGAATTGGTGTTATAGACTAAGGTTCCCCCTTCCCTGTTTTCCCCTCTCTACGGATTCCATGCATGTGCTGTAGAATCCTAATTTTTTAATGGTTCAAGAACTTAACTAACATCGTTTGAACTATTTGTTTGCTTCATCTGTGGAGCAATCTTGCCGCAAGATTAATATTACCTAATTACTATAATTTGTGGCAATAATGTGTAACTCAATTTATATGAATGAAATTAACATCATCAGGAAAGATGCAAGTATACCGCCTTTAATGGCTTCTTTCGAACAATCGGACATAAGTAACCAATTAATGCGGATCCTCTATCCCAGTCCGATAGACATCACAATAGAATAATTAATTATATAAATAATTGTTGTATCAGCAAGAGCAATGGGTGATGAACGTATCGCAATATTTCTTCCGTTCATCATTAGCTTCTTCACCCGGCCTTGTTAACAAAGTCGTCGAAATCGAAAGTATGATGATCACAATAACTTTTTTATAACCCCTCATTGTTTAGATGTTGCTACTTGCTTCACCATGTACTTCATAATGATTAAACAATTATATAATACGTATGTGTGAAGGTTTATATACGTAATCTGGGGTTAGCTCGTGGGAAACCAACTACTATTACTTTGCCTAATCAATTAAATTCCAAACACACCACAAAAAAATACATATTAAAATGTATATTGTATTTCATAAGATTATTTTACCTAATTAAAAATTCTGTGTAATATTAATCTAATATTTACAGTTTTATAAAAATATAATTGGTTTATGGTGATTACCATAAGCTGTAATGATCATAGAATCATCGATTCCACACGGGAACTCGAAACTCAAAAAAGTACATAAGATGCGATTTTTGACTTAAAATCGAAAGGACTCAAAAACGTACATAACACGGTGGTTCGAGATGTTACACTACTCCTTAAATCAAACGAGGTAGAGTAACCCCTAACAATACTTTTTTCGTACTTTACGTAACAAAACTAGTTTGCGTGCGTGTGCCGCGCCCGGGCTCCCTATTTGTATCAATCATACTTGTTTCACAAAAACATTACATACAATGTACACATAATGTCACATGTTGCACATTATTTAACGTATGAAAAATATATAGTTTCGTTTAGCTATGAATTTATAAGTGGCAGCTATCACTTCAAGAGTATATGATATCCCTTATAAAAATGTTGATTACTACCACCGTTATAAAAGTATAGATGGCGATTTGATCGAAATAAGGATTTAACTTACAAATATAAGAATAAATATTCATAAAAAAAAATCTACATCGTGGGATTCGTGTCGAAAAATACTTTCACAATTAATAAATTATGAAAAATATAATTTCATGCAAACCTGACATGACACAAACTCAATCTAACCCATCCTGCTTTGAGCATACATGAAATTGATCTGACCTCCTAATTTCCAACTCTATTTGCATTATTCATTTATTGTTATCTCTATTGAGATAAAAGATATCAAAGAAATCTATAATTCTAAACATACGTAATTATCTTACCAAGGGAAACATATTTCTCTTATTAATTTACATCATTATCTTTATACAATTTATTGACCATATTTAAAAAAAAATAATAAAGTCATTGACTATATACAAAATTATGTTAATAAGCGTCATGTTCCCGTTTATAACTTTTAATCCAGTTGAAAATTTTGAAATATAACTCTTTCAACAATAATTACCACACGGAATAGTAAGTAATTGAGGGATAATTTTATTATCAAATTTAAGAATAATAACTAACTTAAAGACTTGTACTCCCTCCAATTTTGATGATGATGTTGCATTATAAATGTCACGTATTGACCCTTATTTAATGTATGAAAATAATACAATTTAGTTGTGACATTATAAATGTAAATAATTTTTTTAGCCTATATTATGGTCATTATTTCAAAGTATTATTTAGTATAATTGTTTGTATCATAGGTGTCATTATGCGAGAAATTTAAAAACTCGACGTGTTAGAACATTTAGTCAACTCAATCCTATTCATGAACCCCTATTCATGAATCAATGGTACATGAAAAAATAATGTTTGACCTAACCTTGATTTCGATTCTTATAAGATAATGAAAATTTTGAAAAATAAGAAACAATAGTAGTCAAAAAACAAAAAAAAATAAAAAGAGAGAAAGAACATATTGTATAGACAAATTCATGAGCCAAACTACTTAACACAATAATGTCCAACCTTATTCATAAGCCAATTAATAACTCTTGGTATGGACATATTTCTTCACTATTGAGTATCTTTTAAACACATTACTCAATCTAGTTTAATATTTTTAAAATTAAAACTCTTTCTAAATCAATGACCCCCACCCCCTTTTTGATGACACATCATTCAATAATCAAGTTATAAGAAATGATACCAATTAAACGAATCTAATATAGATATGTATGGTTTTAACTTAATGACATAAGAACTTCAGTGTATGTCTAAAAACAAAACAAAAAACCTTGAACAAAATTAGACATGAAGCCATCAAATAAATTTTAGTAACCAGGCCCAATGAGGATCTAAATAAATAAAAAAACCTAACATCACAAAAAAAAAAAAAAAAAAATACCCTATAATACCAAACTCAATAGCAACCCGAATCGAAACCGAATCGATTCGATATGTCATGAACTTTCATATGACCTAACCCCCTCTAACCATACCTAGAAAATTAAGGGGGGGGGGAGGGAATACAAATCATACTCCCTCCATTTCTTTTGATTCTTTACGTTTGGTTTGAATTCCTCTCACAAATTCAAACCAAACGTAAAGAATCAAAAGAAATGGAAGGAGTATAAGCAAACTAAACATTTGAAAAATTAAAAACAATAGTAGTCAAGACTCAAGAGAATCCAAAAAAAGAGGAGAAAATAAATTTTGGTCAAACTTTTATATTGTATTCATTTATTAATTATGTTTTGCTACAAACTTATTACTCTTAGTTCAGAGATACTTTTTTCACTATACTAACATAGAGGAAGAAATTATACAATTTGAATTTCATTCATTTCTTTATAACGTGCTTGATTTTCTGCATATGAGCATCGCTTAATGTAGTTGAACTTTTTTGAAATTTAACTCTTTCAGCTCTAAATTAACGCACGAAAGAGTCGAAATATAAAATTACAATAACATATAAGTTGTAAATGGAGAACTTTATGTAGCTAGTTACTTTTCATAAGAATAAGTCACGTTTGTTTGCATCAAAGTTGGCATGATCCGAGAAATCCAATAAATCGACGTGGTGGAATTTGACGCAACCAAACTCTATTCATGAAGTTTTGCTGCATTGCACAATAATGTCCAACCCATATTTGATTCTAATAATAATTTAAAAAATGGTACTCAAGAAGCCACAAATAAAATAAAAAACTATAGACAAATTCATGAACAAATGCTCATAACAAAATACACCATCCCAACCCTAATCATGAATCAATAACTAACTTTTTGTATAATCATATTTCCTTCAGTACTACTAAGTATTAGGAGTATATTTTAAACACATTGGTTAATCTTGTTGAATATTTTTGAAATAAAACTCTCTCGACACTTGTACGAAAGAGTCAAATTAGCAAAATTAGTAAACGGAAATCATTATAATCAATTTTTAAACAACTAATAATTCACCTCAAAACTTATACTTTTCTCCAATTTTCTATGATTTGCATTTTCTTTTTTTAAACCTCTTTCTTTTTATTAGTAAGAGATGTGTTGCAAAATGAAAATGTGTCACAAATACTATGATCAAGATTAACATAGTGGAAGAGAATCATATACTTTGTATGGATTGGAAATCATTTTTATTAGACTGTTTTAAACATCTAATATTTTTTAGACTTAATAGATTTTAAAACTTTCCTTATTCTATGTAAGTTAAAATTATTTAAATATTCAACTAATTATATTTTAAATTGTTTATTAATTTTCCTTATTACTTTTTTAATATTTTATATGTATTTCCATATCCTAATAATCAATAATGTTTTTTTTAATTCCTTCCAATAGGATTGTGCCAAGTGTCCATCAATGAAGGGATGTACTCGGCTTTTATAATATATATTAGATTAGATTAGATATACCGAATGAGCACACGTTAAAAAAATATACGGCAAATTTCCGTGGTGCCCCCGAACTATGTCAAAATGCTCGTGGTGTCCCTATGTTTAAAACTTGTACATCGTGGTGCCTCCAAACTATGCACCTATAGGCACGTGGTGCCCCTAACCCCCCTATATCTCCTAACGGTATTAATTTTTGGATGTTAAACGATGATGTGGAATATAATTAGTGAATTAATTAAAAAAAATTGTAACTAATAACCAAATAAGTAAATAAATAAATGAAAAAAAAAATTTATCTCCAATTTTTCCAGCAAACCCCCCACCCAATCGGCCCACCCTCCTCGCCGCCCCCAACCCCACCGTCGACCAAGCCAACCACCTCCACTCTTCCCACCTTCACCACCAATGGGACGCCCATGGCGCGAACCCAGTACAACCCGTCATTGGGGCCGCCGTGCATCACAACCACCCCAAAAACCCATCCACTTAATTTTCTCTTTCTCGCTACCGAGGCGGCGCGAGCCCAACGTAACCCGCCATCGGGGCTGGCTGTTGGCGGCGACCGACAAGAGAGGGTCGCGGCTATTGGAGGGGGTCTTTTCGGGGTGGATGTTCAAAGTTGAGGAGAGAGAAAATTAGTTTAAGTGGCTTTTTTGGGTGGTTGTGATTCACGACGGATCCAGTGAGGGGTCTTGCTAGGTTTGCGCCGCCATGGGCTGCCCATTGGTGGTGAAGGTGGGAAGAGTGGGGGGGGTTGAGGTGGTCGACGGTGGGGTTGGGGGCGGCGGGGAGGTTGGGCCGATGGGTGGGGGGTTGCTGGAAAAATTGGACGGTATATTTATTTGTTTGTTTATTAGCTACAATTTTTTTTAATTAATTCACTAAGTATATTCCACATCATCGTTTAACATCCAAAAACTAACACGGTTAGAAAATATGGGGGGGTAGGGGCACCATGTGCCTATGGGTGCATAGTTCGAGGGCACCGCGATGTACAACTTTCAAACATAGAGGCACCACGAGCATTTTGACATAGTTCGGGGCACCACGCGAATTTGCCGGAAAATATATATAAAATTATCCATATCCCGACATATTTATCCCGATCCTTATAAAATTAGGTGATTTACGATATCTTATTTTTGTAGGTATACTGAAGGTTGTTTAACGCGTATGTATACTATGTCAAAATAAGTTTTAACATATTTATAAAAACATTGTTTTTTTAATACTAATCCCTCCGTTTAAAATGAGTTTCCCTGATACTATTCAGCAATCGGCATGCACTCTAATTTCGAATTTAGCGATTCTCTTCGTCTTTTTTTAAACACCCACTTTTCTTTTTGAGATGGCTCTATTTAAACACATCACCTCTAAACCCCTAATTGGGGTAAGTATAAACACTCTCGGTTGTATTATATTGGAAAAACCTCTATTTATTACCCCACTTTTGTGAGTAGGAGCATGAGCCGCATTTTCTTGGGTCACTGGTCATTTTTCGTGACCTGAACTCACTTTGACCCGGCTTGCATATTGTGGGTCTAACATGACTCGACTTATTGACCCAAAAACAGGCTTAAGACAAAAAGTAAACTCAAGACTGCATTAGGAAAAATATAAAATCAATGTAATGGTTTGAAAAACAATTGATATCTTATGCTTCATTTTATTCTCCCGTTTATAAGCAGAGGTTTTCAAAAAATTTAGTTGCATATAAAATAGGTAAGCACATTGTTGATTATTCTACTCCTCAATCAAAGAAGATAATTGTTGTAACGTAGGTGAACGATAACCCGTAGGATATTATATGACATTAGTTGTTACCCGCGTAGATTAAATGCTCAAGCGCTTATGTCATTGGTGATAACTGATAACTCTTATATACTCCCTCCATTCAACTTCACTCTTCCTATCACTTTTCGGCACGCACTTTAAGGTGCGATTCTACCTATGTTTGAGATTACGTAAAATTCTAAAATTTTGTGAAAATCAGTATTGACATTAAATCTTGTTTGTCTAAAATTTTTGGAATTTTACGTAATCTCAAACATAGGTAGAATCGCACCTTAAAGTGTGTGCCGAATAGTGTTAGGAAGAGTGGACTTGAATGGAGGGAGTATGTAAGTATCAATCTAACACTTATAGCCATCTACTCACTCATTTTGGTGTTGAAAATTAGCCGATATACCACATCAGCTCAATCTACATTTACAACTACCAGGGCGACTTGAAGCGGGAAATTGCTCGCCTTCTTTACCATGAGATGACGCACGTGTGGCAGTGGACGGGCAACGGGCAGGACCCTAAGCACGTGATCGAGGGGATTGCGGATTACGTGAAGATCAAAGCCGGTTTTGCCGAGGAAGAACGCGGTCGGGTGATGGGCATAGTTGGGATCAGGGGTCTGAAATTACAGCATACTCCCTCCTACCCACTAAAATGTCCCCCTTTTGTTTTCAGTTTTTGAGTAGCTATGTTTGGAGCTACTTTTAGACTAAATGAATCGTTAACTTGTTGTAAAAATTAGTTATTATTCTATTCTGCATTGCATTCTACCAAGACTACTTAATTTTAAGGTAAATGGGGCTTTCATTTGGTCTAGAAGTAGCCCCGAACATAGCTACTCAAAAACTGAAAACGAAAGGGGGACATTTTAGTGGGTAGGAGGGAGTACTTTTTTGAGTATTGTACAAGTTTGAAGCCAAGATTTGTTGCTGAGCTTAATGCAAAAATGAAGGATGAATACAGTGTGTCTTTCTTTGAAGTAATGCTTGGTAAGCCTGTTCAACGTCTACTACAAGGAAAAATATGGTCAGTCACACTGACTAATTAAGTCGGTTTGTCAAATCAATGTTGGTACCCGTACCCGCCTGTAGTAGATGAAACGGGTGTACGTATAATCGTGAGTGTTACGTTTTCATTGTATCGTATGTGAACTACTTGAAGTAGCGTATGAATGAATAAAAGGAGTGTGTTTGCTTAATTATGTGCTCATCAAATTAATTTGTGTTGTAACACAAGCCAGAAAGAAAAAAAAAATCCGACCTACCGGATTCGAACCAATGACCTAAGGATGTCTGAGAAACCCACTACAGTCCTCCGCTCTACCAACTGAGCTAAGGTCGGATAAGAAATGTGGCTGCTGGGATTCGAGCCCAGTTCTCCACGGCCACAACTGGAATTCTTACCACTAAACTACAGCCACTTTGTTGATTATTTTCTGCTCTTATTTTATTTGTACGCACTACAAATGATTCTATTTGCAAACCATACATTGATAACTGATGGTCATTTCATATCATGACTTTTTAAGACTGAGAATTTTGCGAAAAAATTATGTTCTAATCAAATTTTATTATTTTTTATTTACTACTAATACAACTAACCAGACCCCCCCCCCAAAAAAAAAAAAAAACTTATCATTTTTTTTAGGTCGACATGACTATTCATCACAAAAGATGAAAAAAAAAAAGAGACTAGCCCCTTTTACTTGATTTGTGACATTAGCTCAAACATTGCTTAGTATTCTCGATAATATCTCGAGACTCACGTACATTTGTTCTGGTATCGGAAAAATTATTGACATATTTCTTCCACTGGGGTGTTCTACTCTCGACAGGCTAACACAGTAGAGGAACAAGACATGTCTCATTTACAAGATCTGTAATCCACTTTTACATGGAATAACACACACAAAAATATAACCTAATTCACTGGAATTCAAGCACTGTGTGTAAATGAACCCTTATTAAGGATCGAGTTGCAGGATGGCGGAGATTACTTCGTCTATGGAAACAAACTTCCGCCTTTCCTTCATGAGCAGTTTTGCAAAGTACAGTGCCTTCTTCTCACATTCAGCCCGTTTGCTTTCATCATTTATTGATTCAAAATCCTCAACATGTGCAACACCAACAATCCTCCTATAACATTGGACATAGATCAGCATCTCATTTGAGAGGGCATAACACGACAGTGTCTTAAAATTCTAGGCAAGAAAAAACGTGTTGTAGACAAGCACCATATAGAGAGTCAGACCCGCAATGTTGAGAAATTACAGAACAGAGAAGTTACCTGATCATCTTGGCCGAGCCAAATCCAAGAGAATCGTGAAACAAATCTCTCATATATTTTGCCTGTACTTGTTGCCAAACATCAGGGTTGTTATAAATTTGAGGAAGATACGCTTCACCAGAACCGTCTTTGTTCTCATTCCATAGTGCAATGAATTTTTTGTGGAAAAGATTCCAAGTGTCTTCTATTGTTTTGAGTATCCAATTCTTGTAGGCCTGTAGTACAACACAAGGGAGGAGATAAATAAGATGAGACACAAAGCCTACATATGACGGTAATAAATCATAAGACAAGTAAGATAGATGAAAAGGTGAGCTTCATAGTTCATACCTTCCTGTCATTTCCATCAACAGCATGTCCATCTTGCGCAAAGAAGGCCAATATAAGATTTCCCAGAAAAGCTCCGATGTCAAACCCCATTGGTCCATAGAAGGCGAATTCTGGATCAATTACCTGAGTTGAGTCCTGGGTGCACATTACAGAACCAGTGTGAAGATCTCCGTGAATCAAGGCTTGAGCCCTTTCACAGAACCTGCATGACAGTCAACAAATCAACACACTTTTCAAGAGGAAACTAACAATACTCCGTACACTTTATTTCTCTAAAGCCAAAAGGCGATTCTTTGGATAGAGCTGTTTACTTGGATTTCAATTCAGCAACTTCAAGCTTTAGAACAGCATCCTCACGAACAGCCTCCGCGTCATGATCAAGGTGAGGAGAAGTCCAACGGTTATATTGTGAGACTTTATATGGATCAGAGAACACAACCTGCTCAGTAAGCCGACACAACTCCACATTGCCACAGAATTCCGCGACTGTGTAAATGAGAATAAGTACCTCCATAAGGAGACAAGCCAGCTAGAATAATATTATACGGAGTAAAAAAGCAACAAACTTGAAACACTTAATAACATGAAAACTGAAAAGTATCTTAAGGCTGGCCTAGACACCTAGTGGTTTGGAAATCAACCTGCTTGGGGGTTGTCGACTTATCCCGGATTCAAATCCTCATATCCCCAGTTCCCCACCCTTTGGTATAAGAACAAAATGATAAAGACCACTGAACTAGTTGAAAATGCTATAGTAAGTAACCATACAAAATCCCAAAACATGAAACAGCATAAATAGTGCACCTTAAGATTCTCATTCACATCAGTCCACATTGGTCAACAATTACAATTGGTCTTTTTCAACAGAAACAAAACAAAAATCCAAGACAAAGAAGGGCACCTGCACGCTTATGCTCCGTAGTTGTATTATAAAGAAGGGAGGTGTAGAACAAAGTCCTAGACATATATTCCGCAATGTGTTGAGCAAGCAATGGATATTCAATGCCCGAAATCAAACCCTTCCTTAAGATGATGTGCGGAGGAGCCAAATAGCGCATGCCAATCAAAGACATCGGATGATCAAAATGATAAACCTCCGGAACATGAGTAGGACACAAGCTTCCATGCTTTCTCAATGTAGTAGCCTCAAAATACGCCCGTTCTTTGGTCATTGGCCATGATTCCCCTATGCAACGAATGTAAGGCAACGCCTACACCAACAACAACAAAAGTTTCAGGTACTGATTGTGTGTGCCATCAGAATCAGGATATGTAGACGAACTAAATTAAAGCACTGAATAATTTACATAGGGATTGTTTATGTTCGTAAAACAATCAGATTCAAACCAAATGTGGAACTCATTGTTCATCAATATACAATCTATTGTTTAATTGTACTATATAAATTCACTAGATTGTACCCAATTTTCTAGGTACTACGCTCTCACATACATTTCGAAATCTCCCGTAAATATATACCGGTTACTCAGATTTCAGTACCACCCACTACCACGTTCCCACAATGTATACTCAATTTCAGAGCCACCCGTTTGCGCCCGATTACCCAATATTCATAATCCAAAAATTACCAATATCATACATACTGTATATAATTGAAAAGTCAAGAAAGAAGGGTATTAAGGGTAAACCTGTTTGATGACAAGGGAACCGGAAGGAGAGGTAACGATGTAGACGAAGTTAAGGTTGCCGTCGCCAACTTCCTTGACGAGGAGGTTGTCGGAGGATCCGACGACGGAGGAGAGGGAAGGTGTGGACTTTATGTACTCCAACAGTGACTTCTCGTCCAACGGTCGGAAACCATTATAGGGGGTCGTCATTAATTAAGAGAGAGAAAAAAGGGGGTGGTTTTCGGATGAAGAAAGAGTATCGAATACACTATGTGAGGACTGAGGAGGAGGAGTGTTGTTTTGGAGATTTTATTTTAGGAAGGAAGCGGCATGACTCGCGTAGGAATCTGAAGGAGAGTGGGGAAAGAATCAAAGAAACGGGGAGAAACGGGAAAAGTGAAATGCTGAATGTGGTCTGTTTTCTGGCCGGATTTGTCCAACGCCTTAATTTGATTAGTCAATTGAGAACCAAAAAGGTCAAGTTTAGATGTGTGTCATGTAAATGTTTCCATATTGGCATTTGCACTTGAATTCCAAAGAGTGTTTGGTGCTCTTTGCAAATTGTAATTGTCTTGATCCACTCCCGTAACTTTCGTTTTATTTTGGTTTCCGTTTGTTATTTTTTGTGTAGAAATAAACCTTGAAAAAACACAATATAGAAAGGGGATGACAAGTGGATGAGTGACTAGTAGACTATCAAAATGTCTACTCTAGCATTACCTCCCCCATAACGATTTATGTTTTTTTTATCCATAACATTTTTTAAATGAAAATAGTTCCTCTATAAGCGAAATTTTCTCGTACTATCGCTAAGGTCGATCCAATATTCGATCTATGCTATTTCTTTTGTCCCTTGTGTAATATCGACTTTACAAATATAGGCTTTTTTGTTCCTTTTTTTTTTTGCTGAGTAATGCTACAAAAAGACTACGAAAAAACGATGAAGGAAAATCATCGAAAACTAAGTCAGAAGTCCGATGAAGAGAAGCACCCCAACTAGCCAGATTGT
>JBBYHQ010000023.1:19042314-19063364 GCA_038382645.1 Spergularia azorica | reverse complement strand
GTGTTTAAAGGGGGACGGAGGGAGTATTAAATAAAAGACCTTCAATTCATGTCAAAAGTTAGATGAAAGGTCACTTTAGAATTCAACCAGTCCTATAATTCATCGTCATATTAATGGTTTATTTATTTCATATATTCATGAAGACCTTTATGATGCTTACATGACTTTTTTTGAATTAAAAATTGACCTAAACTCTTCCCACTGCGACACATAGGATTAGTGAACTTCTTATGTTAGCCTATTAATATTATTATATAGATATAGATATAGATAAAGACGTACGGAGTACATATATTGTCCCATAAGTTATTTAACATCGACTTTTGAAGTAACACACAATCAAGTCAATGATACAACAATCGTAAATTCTTCATCTATTTCACGAGCATTCGTAGACTTAGACTTAACACGTCTCTAAATCCACACTTCAACCTCTCTCATGAGTCACGTCCCAATAAACCGTCACATTTCCGTCAACTTTAGTCCTTACTAGCATAGATAGCCGGGCTAGAACCACGGAGGTCCATAGACCATAATAGACATCGTACTTAGATGACCCACCTCCCTACGGGTCTTCGGTATAGCCGCTATTGGGCTTGTGGGTTTGACCAACCGGCTACACAAAAGGGTGCTACTCCAAGCTCTCGGTGGCGAGCTGACCAGCCAAAGGGTAGAAGTGCGTGCCCAAGAATGACTACTCCGTGTTAACGAGTTTCTAGCTTAGGCAAAAAATGTCACACCTTACATTTTATCCATGTTTAACATTAACACACCACATACGGCTAAGGAGTGTAGTTGATTTGACGTTCCATTTGATACTTACTTTGATACGTGCTGACGTACATTATGATTGGTTTGATCTTCATCATGGTTCATCATCATTTAGGTGAAGTTGGTACCAGAGAATTCTAATTTCGGGCTCAAGAATGAAGGAGTCTCAACGTATAAATATCGTCGTGGTTTTGGGAAAGTCGTTAAACGTACATCTATGAGCATATATACATTGATTAGTAGTAGCTCACAAAGATCCACGATTTTGCAAAGTCATAATTCTGTTTCAAGCACCCATTCAATAATCGTCTTAAGTATATCAAAGTTTTTATGATCATCCAATTTTTACGAATCTCCGTCTACCACAATAACAATATTACGCCAAGTGTTATATTTTATTATTACGGTATTTATATCTGTAAGATAATAACAAATACAGAGTACAATAAGCGTAATGGCAAATAAATTAGTCTAAAATTAATTAGCGCTGGCGTGTAAGAACGTACAGTATATCTGACAAAGACGCCCTCAACGGGCTTCGTTATTTGGACCGACAAAGCGGTCTAGTATATGGCCATATGGGCATAGGTTAAGGCCAACCTAGAATAACGCATTATGATTTTGGTAACCAAAAATTACAAGTACAATAACACTCTGTTATCTTTAGTTAATTTTTTTCGTATTATGTTTGGCCTAATTTTTTTATTTTTTGGCCTAATTTCTTATAAACTAGTTGGATTTTCGATTTGCATCGAGTACATAAATATCTAAGTGTTATCCGACAAACATATATGAAAAAGACTGCCTTGTAACCTTGTATTAATCTATTTCTCGCTTTCAAAAAAACATCTCAATTGCAATTATATTGGTCTAAGTGATGTTGTATTTTTGTATGTTGCATTATTTGAGATTTGGGAAGCATTCTAAGGACCATTAAGCTCTCGATTGAGATTGAAAAGGCCTAATAATTCAATATGCAAACCTAGGTAAACATGGTTTGGGTAGAATTGTTGTAGTCAAGGGAGGTACAACACTATTGATTGTCTTTCGTTGAATATAAGATACGAAAATCAAAATTATAAAGATTGAAATAGTGAATTCTCTTTTATACAGTATTATACAATAAACGATTATAGATTTTACAAATTGAACAAGTTATAGTTTATAAAGATGGATCCGTATTTTTGTTTATAGAGACGAAAAAACGACTTTCACTAATTTGAAACTACTAGAACTATAATGATGACAAACTCGTATAAGACCGCCGTATATAATAATTTTAGAAATCAATCTTAACCATGAATTTCTACAAATCAAAGGGTCACATTTTAATACAATAAAAATAAAAGGAAAAAAAACCAACCCAGCCTTTTATTTTCTCTCTCCTCTCATCTCCCCTTGCCACTCGACGCACCACCCCTTCCACCACCGTCGCCTACTCTGGCCACCCCATGGCACGAGCATGAAGCCACCAACACAACCAGCCATCGCCGGCGAAGCCTCGGCGTAACTTCTCATTCACGCCTGCTCCTCCACGCGCCTCCCCGATCATTTTTCTCACCCTTTCCATCTTGTTTTTCCTCCCGTTGTCCGAGCACCACCTTGCTCCGCCACCACCGATACCTGATCGCCGCGTCTTCCCGTAGTCACGCCGCCACCACCAATAGAAGGATTAAATGTAGGAGAAGGGGGCGGGGATGGTGTCGCGGAAGGTGGGGGGACGGTGTGGCGGGATAAAGGCGGTTCACGTGGTGGTATCGGGAAGTAGATTAGTGGTGGTTGGGGTTGGTGGCGGCGGCGGCTGGGTGGTTTGTGGTGGTGCTTGGGTTGGAGGGGGGAAGAGAAAATGATTTTTTGTTGTTTTCATTTTCATTTTTTAAATTATAATTAATGATAAATACATGAACATTGACTAATCTTTAATTAACTTTTTCTTTTCTTTTTTGAAATGAATCTTTAATTAACTTTTAACTTGGAATTGATGAATTTGTCCTTTTTTACCACTCAACTAGATCGACTATGATAGTTGGGTAGCTTTATTCTGAAAGGTTTGCTATTATTTGGCGTAGTATAGTATTTAATTTGTCGTTTGTCAAAAAAAAAAAAAAACTACTTCGACTTTGTTGATTGTTTTGTGCTTCTGCGCAAATGATTTTATAAGCCAAACAATGATGGCTAAAGCTTCAAAAAGACGACTTGTATCATTTTGAGAGTGGGGAGTAAGTTTTTCCCTTCTACAGTTTCTCACTTTCTCCTAAAAAATTAAAAAAAGAATATTCGGGATTGTCCCGTCTCTTACGTTGTGTAACACTTAGTTAAATGATACCGTCAACTCCGACAAATTGGTAAACCCTTGATGGAGGGTTACCAAATATTTTGTCGCTGTTGTTGTATTACTTGACTTTAAAAGAAAAATGAAAAGCAACACGCTTGTAAAAACCATTGCAAAACCACAAGCATACACCGAAAATCAAGTCTTTTGGCTCAATAGCTCAAATTATGCTTAGTACTCTCAATAATATTGAGACAAGACACTTCGTCTGATATCAGAAAAATAATTTGACGTATTTCTTCCATTGGGGCGCTTTACTCTCGACATTCAACACAGTAGCGGAACAAGATGTCTCATTTACAGGATCTGTATTCCAGTTTCACATGGAATATAAGTCAAATAAAACAAGCTACATTGGTGGAATTAAAGCATTTCGTGTAGATGAACCTATTTAAGGATTGAGTTGCAGAATGGCGGAGATTACTTCATCTATAGAAACAAACTTCCTCCTTTCTTTCATGAGCAATTTTGCAAAATTAAGTGCCTTCCTCTCACATTCAGCCCGTTTGCTTTCATCAGTTACTGATTCAAAATCCTCAACATGTGCAACACCAATGATCCTCCTGTAACATACAACATAGAATCAACATCATCTGAGAGGTCATAACACGACATAGTGTCATATAACTCTAGGCAACAAAATCGTGATGTAGAGTGTAGACAAGCGACAAGCACCAAATAGAGACCCATAGTCCAGACTCGTATCTACATTACAATCTCAAGACATTATAGAACAGAAGAATTACCTTATCATCTTAGCCGAGCCAAATCCAAGAGAATCATGAAACAAATCTCTCATATATTTTGTCTGTACTTGTCGCCAAACATCAGGGTTGTTATAAATTAGAGGAAGATACGCTTCACCAGAACCGTCCTTCTTCTCATCCCATAGTGCAATGAACTTTTTTTGGAAAAGGTTCCAAGTGTCTTCTATTGTTCCGAGTATCCATTTCTTGTAGGCCTGTAGTGTACACATTGGAGAAAGAGAAGGTGAAGGCACCGTGACGCCTAGAAATGACTTCCATAAATCAAAAGACAGATTAAATGGATGAAAAGGTGAGCTTCACACCTTCCTATCGTTCCCCTCAATAGCGTGTCCATCTTGTGCAAAGAAGGCCAATATAAGATTTCCCAGAAAAGCTCCTATGTCAAATCCCATTGGTCCATAGAAAGCGAATTCCGGATCAATCACCTGTGTTGAGTCCTGGGTAACCATTACAGAACCAGTGTGAAGATCTCCATGAATCAAGGCTTGAGCCTTTTCACAGAACCTACACAAGAGACAACAATCAACACAGAAATCTAGATGAAAACTGACGAACACTTTTAAACTATAGAGCCAAAAACCAATTCTTAGGATAAAGAGCTCTTTACATAGATTTCAATTCAGCAACTTCAAGCTTTAGAACATTATCCTCACGAACAGCCTCGGCATCATGATCAAGGTGAGGAGAAGTCCAACGATTATATTGTGATACTTTATACGGATCAGAGAACACAACCTGCTCAGTAAGCCGGCACAACTCCACATTTCCACAGAATTCAGCAACTGTGTAAGCAAATCAATCAAGCAATCCATGATGTCGCAGGACAGCAAGAAGAAAGGAGTAATTTATAACAACAAAAGCAATGGACTTGCAACACTAAATAACATAGAAAATTTTTAAGGACACAACAAGCACAGCAATAACCTTTGGTTTAAAAAATAAACGATAAAGATCAATAAATTAGTTAAAGGTATTAACATAATAAAACAGAAAAAGCATGGATAGGAAAGTTCAAGCTCCTCATCCGCATCAGTCCACACTCCACAGTCATAACAATTTATATTTATATCTCTAGCCAACACAAAAAAAAAAAAAAAGGAATTCACGAGAAAGTAGGCACCTGCACGCTTATGCTCCGTAGTTGTATTATAAAGAAGGGAGGTGTAGAACAAAGTCCTAGACATATATTCCGCAATGTTTTCAGCAAGCAATGGATATTCAATGCCAGCAATCAAACCCTTCCTTAAGATGATGTGTGGAGGAGCCAAATAACGCATGCCAATCAAAGACATCGGATGATCAAAGTGATAAACCTCTGGAACATGAGCAGGACACAAGCTTCCATGCTTTCTCAATGTAGTAGCCTCAAAATACGCCCGTTCTTTGGTCATTGGCCATGACTCCCCTATGCAACGAATGTAAGGCAACGCCTACAACAACAAAAGTTTCAGGTACTGATTGTGCGTGCCATCAAAATCAGGATAACTAGACGAACTAAAGCCACTCAATGATTTACATAGGGATTGTTTATGTTCGTCAATTTCATCAATATACAATCTTGAACACAAACACTATAGTACCGGTACAGTTTCCTTGAGAACAATTCGCTTATTTATGTAGACAAACAACTCGACAAGGCTCGTAAAATTGGAATTTTATAAGCAACTTCGAAATCACTCTTAATTATTGTTTCATACATCTCTTATGTTAAATTTTTCGCAATGGCAATGCATCAGATGTACCAAAGCTCGTTTTAGGGCTCAATTCAAACAACAAATAAGTTGAAGTCGAGCACGAGTAAATGAATCGAGCTTGAACACATTACAATTCATACTCACTCTTGAATTCGTAATATGATCCTCAACACACTAAACAATGATTACTAACAATTCCAATTCTAAACCGATTTCAATACGAAACAAATCGACAATCTATTGTATTTTTAATTGTACTATATAAAGTCACAAGGTTGTACCAATTTTCTAGGTACCACGCTCTCACATACATTTCCAATTTCCAAATCTCCCCTCAATATATATATACTCGATTTCAGTACCCACCCAATACCACGCTATCACAATATATATACTCGATTTCAGTACCACCCGTTTGCGCAAAACTAATATTCCAAATTTTCATACATCAATCAGAAGTTACTAATATTGTTAAGTGAAATCGATGATGATACATATAATTGAAAAGTGAAGAAAGAAGGGTAGTGAGAGTGGACCTGTTTGATGACAAGGGAACCGGAAGGAGAGGTAACGATGTAGACGAAGTTAAGGTTGCCGTCGCCGACTTCCTTGACGAGGAGGTTGTCGGAGGATCCGACGACGGAGGAGAGGGAAGGAGTGGACTTTATGTACTCCAACAGTGACTTCTCATCCAACGCTCGGAAACCATTGTCGGGGCTCGTCATCTTTAATTAACTAAAGAGAGAAAAAATTGGTGGTTTACTGATTTTGGATGAAGAAGAGTATCGAATACAGTTTGTGAAGACTGATGAGGAGTGTTGTTTAGGAAGAAAGCGGCATGACTCGCGTAGGAATCTGAGAGTGAGTGGGGAAAAGAAACGGGGAGAAACAGTCAAGTGAGATGCTGAATGTGGTCTGTTTTGTGGATTATGTGAATGTTTAGCTTACATTTGATTATTAGTCAATTGAACCAAAAAGGTCAAGTTTAGATGTGTGTCTTGTAAAATGTTTCCATATCGGCACTTGTCTTGGATTCTTAATCCAAGATCGGATCGGTCAAGTTTGGTTTTCGCATGTTATTTCGTATGTACAAATGAATCTTATTATCTACCTATAGAATATTTATGTATTCTTTATACAAAACATTGTTTAATAGGAAATCTCGGACCATCACTAAAGTTCGTCCAATATTCGATCTATGCTATTCCTTCGGTCCCCCTTGTGCAATGTTCTTATATCACACGCTCTCTAATTCATAAGATTTGCTAGCCACAACACTATACACAGTGTTAGAGGGTAAAAAATTAAAGTCATCCTTGATTACGCATACACAACCCCGAGAGTCCAAAACCACCACAAACCATAGCACCAACACCACCACAGCCATATCACACACACGACCACAACACCTTCTCAGACCACCCAAACGCAAACGGCCCGACCGCTAGGGAAAAGGTATAGGATCCCACATCTCCGCACCGCAATCCTTCTACACTTCTTTTCCCAGCCACCTTTAGAACACCAAACCCCGGATTCATTACTCATACGAGTATTCATTAAATCATTAGTCCAGGTGTGTCACAAACGCACAATACATTAGTCAAAGCCGGGTTAACGTGTAAACTGAGCCAACGTCGACCCGCCCTATCTACAAACCGGTCACACTCACTCTCTACCCAAACTACCAATCAAACGACAATCTTTGTAATTTCCGGCACGCAACTTCTCATTCTCTCTCTCTCTCTCTTCCCACATAACACTCGCACAGTGCCGCCAATATCCACTTTCTCCGGCGACATAATCCTCAAAATCATGCCGATCATACCCTCACCGCCGCCGCCGCCGCTGCCGCATATCCTAACCACAGCCACTGTATTACTCTCACTCTTACTCCTCTCTCTCTCATCTTCCGCCGCCGTAAACTCCACCGTCGCCGGTGCCGCCAGCTCATCATTCCCGTCGGTTACTCCTGTTCCGAACACACCGTACTCTCTCTCTCCATTTTCCTGTTATTCTCCTCAATTCCAGTAATTTTCGCCGTTAATTTTACTAAATTAGGTTAATTTGAATTGTTTACCGTGTGGTGAAATTTTCTTCAGGTTGAAACAAAGGACGGATATTTACTGGCTTTACAGCGTGTTTCGTCTCCCAATTCGGAAAATCTGGAATTACGACGTCGTTCGCCTGTCCTCCTTCAACACGGGCTTCTTATGGGTTTTTTTTTTTTTTTTTTTACTGAAATTAGGGATTAATTTTTATGTGATTTGATTTCATCTTATTTAGTTTGCATGCTTAAATTAGGTTTAAGTATATAATTGTTATGATATCAAAGTATGATAGCTCTGTCAATTCTCCATTTACATTTTGTGGAGGAGTAGTGAACTTCAAGCTAAATTATTTCTGTGGAATTTTATCAAATTATCAGTAGTCTTTGAAATGAATTGGTATTCCTTAGGTTTGATTTAGAATTTTGCGATGCGCGGTGTCGAATTTGAGCTGCAATAGGGCGTTGGACTTAATTACAGTGAACTTCACGTGTGCTTGTAATTTGTAAAGTTGAGGTCTTTGGCTAGTATGGCGAAAAATTGGGGTCGTATGGCTATTCATGTATGAGTGTATTGACATTGGTTGCGTATTTTGAACGAACAGGCAGGTGATGCGTGGTTTTTGAATCCCGGTGAACAATCTTTAGGGTTCCTTCTTGCAGACCGTGGGTTTGATGTTTGGGTTGCGAATGTGAGGGGAACACGGTGGAGTCATGGCCATGTATCTCTTTCGAGTAGGAGCAAGGTATGTAAGACCTACATACATTTTAGAATATGTCCTGGTGATCGTTATTGTTATCGTGTTGCATGGGGGAAATGCTGATATGTAACTTGGATCAAAGTCTTAAACTTTGCTTTGTTGTTTGTTTAAGGCGTTCTGGGATTGGAGCTGGGAAGAATTGGCTCTGTACGATCTTCCAGCAATGATTGAGTACATATATCAGCTAACCGACTCTAAAATCTTCCTTGTTGGACACTCACAAGTAATAAACTATTTGCCTTCTTTTGACCCCTCACCCAACGGAACTATGTATAGCTTATTTTTCTGAGGTCACTGAACAGGTGCATAGTTTTTCCTGGTTCTATAACTATGATTAGTTCATCCTGCGCAGGGCATGATAATGTCTTTGGCTGCATTCACCCAGCCAGACATAGTGAAAATGGTTGAAGCTGCTGCTCTCCTTTGTCCAATATCATACCTGGAACATGTAAATGCGCCTCTTGTTCTTCGGATGGTTAGCATTCATCTTGATAAGGTACTTTCTGTTCGCGTATCTGTATAAATGTGTTTTATGTGGGATTTTGTAAACTTTTGTGACCTCAGTTGTTTTATGCAGATGATTCTTGCTATGGGCTTTCATCAACTAAACTTTCGAAGGTTAGTCTTATCCGGCTTATCTTTCTGCAATTGGCGCCCCAGACTGGACTTGAATGTTAACTCTAGAATTTGTAATGGATGCAGTGATATGGGAATTCAGCTTTTGGATTCTTTGTGTGATGGCCATCTAGACTGTGATGACATGCTGGCTTCTATAACTGGTAATTTCGTACAGTTTCCTTCTTCTAGGGAATGGGAAAAGAGTGTGGGAGGGATTTGGTTGTAGCTTGGTGCTTTATCGTCATTCTTAGACATAGAAATCAGTTGGATTACTCATAACTCAGAATATTCAATGTTTTATAATATACTAATGTGGCTCTACACTGCCACATTTTACAGAGGAGTGTGAGTCTGCTTTTCAGCTCGTTGCTCAATTTTTAATGAAATGATTTGAGTATCAGACTCCATAACTAATTAATTGCATCCTCTAGGGAAAAGGTTTAATTTCACATTGTCCACTTGTCTTTTTGATTGGCGTTTCATCTCTCTCTTTTTTTTTTTTCAATTTCCGTTTCTTCTATTTGGTGCAAGTTTGGTTTCTAATGTTGACTTAATAATGGCAGGTAGGAATTGCTGCTTCAACTCCTCTAGGGTGGAGTATTACCTTAAATATGAACCTCGTCCATCATCAGTCAAAAACTTGAACCACCTTTTTCAAAGTGAGTTCTCTGAAAGTTCTGTTCTTTAGTTTGTTATGCTTCTAATCCCCAGAATCTGTGATATACTTCCTTATACCTTGCGAATCTTGCTTTTCCACTGAAAATTTGTTGATAGTTGTCTTGGACTTTTGATGACAAGTAGCACTACTCAGTACTCCCTATAACTAGTGAGCTGTGACATCTCCCTTTAACTCAACCTTGGTTGACAACCAATCGATAACTAGTACATTTTTGTTTTTTGATGTTCTGACTTCTGGCGATCTTGTAGCCCAAACTGAAGTTACTGCTAAAGCTATGGTTTCTTTGGTAAGAATCAGCTGATAAGTTTCAGTTGATTAAGGGTAATAAACTACAAGTTCTACAAGAAGTTGGTAGTTACAACTGTTTTGCAATTAGCTATCAACACTACAAGTGAGGACTTCTCTGAGAAGATCAAAAGCAAATACCAAAATGAGAATTTCGAATGTTCAACTTTTGACCTCCTTTTATAGAACTAAAAGCCCTCAAGGGTTGTTCCTTTTACAAGGCTCCATTCTTAAGAACAATTTTCTTATTTGTTGGGGAAGGGGGTATCTGTATCCTGCCTTGTGAGTTGCATTGTGAAGTGGAGGCATATATCCAGTTTAACTATGGTGTTTTGTTCTCTCGTGTACTTTCAATTTGTTATGTGAAGAAATGTCCTTTTGTAAGAAACAAGAATATACACTACAAGTTCATAGAGGATTTTTTTGTAAAATTTTATAATTGATTTCTGTTTGGACTTTGTAGTGATCCGGAAGGGTACATTTGCTAAGTATGATTATGGATTGGTGAAAAACATGAGAGTTTATGGCTCATTCAAACCACCCACATTTGACCTTGGCCTTGTACCTGAATCGTTGCCATTGTGGATGGCATATGGAGGCAACGATGCTTTGGCTGATGTGACAGATGTGCAGAACACAATCAGAGAACTTCCATGCAAGAAAGAGGTGTTGTATCTTGACAATTACGGCCATGTTGATTTCCTCTTGAGTGTAACGGCAAAAGAAGACGTATATGAGCATATGATTGAGTATTTCAACTCATGGGGAAAATCTAGCAGCTACTGAGAGGCTGCTTCGAGGCCGGTGCTAATCTGCATATATTGCGCTGCTTTATCTGGAAGGAGGTATAGTAGATAAAAAAATTAGAAGGTGTATACTTGTTCCCTTTCCCAATACTTTTTTTCTCTGTCTTCATAAATTGGCAACTTGCTAGACTTTGTTACCTGTAAGTCTGTAACCATTTCAAAACTTTACAACAAGTTATATTTGTTTGCAGGATTAATTGTTAGAAAAGAAAAGTTGTGCCATGACACCTTTGTATAGCTCAAGTAAGATTAATCAAGGCCCTCTGTTGTGCTTGAATAATCTCACTTTCTCCACTTAAGCAGCGGCCTCTTGAAGGTCAAGATTAGAGGGCAATAAGAGGAAAACAACTCGCTAGCAATGTGTAGCATATGTACCGCCATCTTTCCATATCGTCTTCTGTTAAAATGTAAGTTTCTAATCAATCCTCTAACCTGGTGTATGCTTGTATGGTTTTACAATATTTTATGAAAGATTAAGGCTTTATTTCTTCAGCTACCGTGATGTTCTGAACTTATGTCCTCTTTATTGGCACTAAACTTTGTGATAAACCATGAAATAAGACTGATAAATGAGTAATGCAGAATTTAGGCGAATGCCATATAACTGTAGAGGAATTCCCAACTTTGAGATCCGCATGGAACTTATGCACCACCACTATTATTACTTTGATCACTTGATATTTTTTTTTGAAGAAAGTAAATCTCGTTTTAAAATATTTCAATTGGGACACGCAAAAAAAAGGCAAATTCAGCAGCTTTTTGTTCAATTTCTCGTGGAGTCAAATTGTCATCAGTCCGGGTCAAAGGAATGGCCCCCTAGCCTCATATTTCCAGATAAAGAACACGGTGAGAATAAATACCCTCTTAAAATTCTATTCTAATAGACTGAATATCTTTAATAAGAAATCGCAGGCAGATGCAACAATTTTTTTCCCGAAAATGCATCTATTCCTTCTTTTTTATCGAACAAATCATAAGCATTACCTACATCTAAAGATATTGTATGCCACAAATAGGAGCTAATAAAGAGGCCTGCGATTCCATAATTTGTGCACCGACATTTCTTCTGCCTGCATTATTTTGAATTTTTGATTTCTCCCAATTAAAACTATCAAGAATTAAAGAATTATATGTGGGAATTATATTAATGTCCATTAGCTTTAGCAAGGACTTTCTGACTCCTTTCCCGGATCTCATCCACAAAGACTTTGAAAAAGAGTTCCGACGATCCGCCATCGGCTATCGCCTGGATGGCTTCGGCCTTCAATTTCATGGCATTCTTCTTCATCTCAGCAGCCTTAGGGCCGGAGGTGGATTCCCGTAGGCACCTCTCGACCTCTGCCCGAGGGATGATCCTCTTATCGTGATCACCCCTGCATAATTGTGCACCTATACCACGCAGAGGAATTTTGCATCGGTCACTTGGTCACCCCATTGTGGGAATGTTATGACTGGCACTCCCGAGGTTATTGCCTCCATTGACGAGTTCCATCCACAATGTGTCATGAAGCAAGCTACTGCTGGGTGTGCTAGGACTTCCTCTTGGGGACTGAAATTAATAATCTGCAGTGATAAATAATTAGTAATAGGACATCAAAGATTCTAACTTTATATCTAAATCATTCACTTTTTCTTGATTCATTTGCATGTGTTGTTAGGCTGTCAGCTAATAACTCGTACGATATTTGTGGGTTGTTATGGCTCAAATTCAAAACCACCATCATCGGACATTTGGGAACGAACTAAGACGTCACTGAATGATACTTACAAGATTAATAAATAAGTAATTTAAGGACAGTAGAAAGAAATGGTAAAAAGTAAATAAAGCATACCTTGCCCTTATCGCCAATTCTTTCCAAGAAGCCTTCAGGCAAAGTGTGTGGAATGGAGCTCATATCCGGGTGGGGCGGCTTGACGACCCACAAGAATGACACGTCAGACGCCTCGATCCCAGCTGCCAGCTCATCAATCTGCTCCTGCTTCAAGTACACCACCGTACCCATCGATATGTACACCACCGACCCGTCGGGCCGCCCGTCCAGCCACTTCAAGCAGTCCTTATCTGCCTTGTACGAATCTGCCCTGACCCGATCCGACCCAACAACGACCTTCTTGTATAGAGGCCCGATGGGTCTAACCGGGATCGGGCTAAGGAGCTTCGTGGTGAACTCAATGGTCTCTTTTTCTAGCTCATAGAAGGTGTCCATGATGATACAAAAGGGTTTTGTGATATTTTTGAATTGTCCCAAGATTGCCCTTCTAAGGAAAGTGAACGGCGTTGTTGGGTGGAGGAAGGTAGGGATCTCGTCCCACTTCAGTAAGGGTAAAGTTGGAATTTTGGTGTCAACGTCGAGGGAATTTTTGGTAGGGAAGGGGACTAGTCCAAAGTGAAAGTAATAATGAATCAAGAAAGAAGCGCAAGATTGTGGCCATAGCACTGCACTAGGCAACCCCACAGCTTCCGCCACGTCACACACCCACGGAATGAAGGAATTGTTCATCAAACACGACACGGGCCGACCCTCCCGGGTCATACGGGCGAGTGTCTCGGGTACCCAGCGCCAACCCACTGACTCCAAGTGGGGGAGGTACCTGTCTAGGTCCCTCCTCATAGGCTCCTCATCCGCGAGTTCATCATCGATGAACTCAAATCGGATGAACCCATCCCCAACAGGGACGGGTTCACCCGAAATGGAGTCGTTCGAGCTGCGGATACCGCGGCCAAAGTCTTCAGTGGTGACAAAAGTGACTAAAAGACCCGTGGAAGCAATTCGCTTGCCGAGCCTAAGGAGTGGATTTACATGACCTTGACCGGGAAATGAGATCATCAACACATGTATAAGCTCACCATGATTGTTAATGCTGCTCGCACCATTTTCTGAACCCATTTTTTTTGTTTTTTTTGAAGTTTTTTTGTGTATATTTTCTTTCTATTTTTTTTCTCTGTTTGAAATCTTTGTACCTCAAATTTTGTACATTATATGAGAGAATATAAGATGATAAATTGTAAAAGAAGTGTATATATAGGAGCAAGATATGTATGGCCTACATTATCTTGTGTATTCCACCTTACAATTGGTTATGCAAATCATAGTGCTAATTGTACTTGATTATATGTCCTGGTGATCTTTAATGTTAAGAATTAAGGCTATATTTTATTGCATGGGAGGAATGCTGATATGTAACTTGGTTTTATGTCTTAAAGTTCGCTTTGTTGTTTTTCTAAGGCAGTCTGGGATTGGAGCTGGGATTTGGTAAACTTTTGTGACCTCTGTTGTTTTTGCAGATGATACTTGCGATGGGCTTTCATCGACTTAATTTTCGAAGGTTAGTCTTATTCGGCTTATCTTTCTACAAATATGAGCATATGATTGAGTTTTTCAACTCGTGGGAAAAATCTAGCAGCTACTTCGAGGCCGATGCCATTGAATCATCCTAATTCTGCACACTCCGTATATTGTAAATTCTAAAGGCTAATGCGCTTCTTTATCTGTAAGGAGTTATATAAGATGAGAAATTATAAGGCAGTATTCTTGCTCCCTATCCCAGTACTTTTTTTTTTCCTGTCTTCATGAAGGGGGTAATTTAGAAGAGTGAGCAATTTGCTAGACTTTGTTACCTGTAACCATTTCAATGCTTTACAACAAATCATATTTGTTTGCAGGATCAATTGTTAGAAAAGAAAAATGATGGCATGACACCTATATATAGCTCAAGTAAAATTAATCAAGGCCTCTGTTGTGCTTGAATAATCACACTTTCTCCACGTGAGGTCGTGAGGAGCGGCCTCTTGAAGGTCAATATGAAAGGGCAAAAAGAGGAAAGCAACTGGCTAGCAATGTGTAGCATATGTACCGCCATCTTTCCCATATCGTCTTCTGTAAAAATGTAAGTTTCTAATCACCTGGTGTGTGCTTGTATGATTTTACAGTATTTTATGAAAGATTAAGGCTTTATCTCTTCAGCTACCTGGATGCTCTGAACTTATGTCCTATTTATTGGCTCGCTGAACTTTGTGATAAACCATGAAATAAGACTAATAAATGAGTAAATGCGGAATTTAGGCCAATGCCATAGAACTGTAGAGGAATTTCCTTCCGTCCATTTGGCCTCTGAGTAAGGTTATAAGGAGCTTCATTTCTTTTCCTAACTTCGAGATCGACATGGAACTTATGCACCATCTCCATTATTACTTTGGGGTATTTCGATGTACATAGTATTATGAACTTTATGGTCACTTCTTATTAACTATCTCCTTTGTGATACCCCCTCCTTCCTTGGACATTATGGAAGATGCACCAGTTTTACAACTTTACAAGCCACTCATTAGCCAGCTTTTTAGATAAGTACTACGTACCTACTTCCGAGTAGTATACCTTGTATCGATATTCGATAGCTTCCAAGCCAAGTCAAGTGGCAGAACCTCCGATTATCAGATTGTGACCTACAGATTTGATGGTAGTTGGTACTCTTGGTAGTTCTTTTAGAAATATATACGCCTCAATTCCTCAAGTCATAGATGACCACAGGAGACACCAACGACACTACGCACACAATTGCTGATCACAGCCCCTGCCTACTCGTACAGTTATCATACTGGTCACCATCTAAGCATCTGTATGTTAGTTGTGACTTGTGAGTTGTGACCTCCAATTTATGCAACCACATTAAATATTCTTGGGTCCTAGAAAATCTGGCCACATTTGGATTTTGGAGCCTTGGAATTGAGTGGCACATTAACGAATTGGGGTTTCTCACATGATTAAACCTCAAGTATAGCAAAACCTTGACCTTCCCAAAAAATGAAAACTTACAAAACAACCTTAGGTTTAACTTTGATTTGCCTGGCCAGCTAGCTCGATGAGCTGGTCTGTTCCGGACTGACCTAGAAAATCACAATCCTGAACCACCCGTCGAAGGACCAAATCTCAGGTTGAATATATATACCCACTAGATAGCCGATCCATGTACAAACTGCATACCGAATAAATTCTTTTTGGGACTAAGGCTTGATTGTTGTTGTAATACAACCCCACAAACGCAACAAGAAAACCGTCATATACTGACATAGATGGATTGTGACGTTGATAAGGATCTAGCCGTTTTGGTCAGATGTTAAAATTTTATTGTCGTAACTCACAAGATCACCATTGCTTACATTTTTTTTAATCCTTCTGGGTATCAAACTCCAATCTTCTAGATGGTTATTAAGAGCCAAAATACAACACAAAGTTATGGCTGCGTCTGGAATATCCCAAGAGAATACGGAGTATAGAGGATGATTTCTTTGAAATTCTTACCCAAAGATGTTGACAGATTTTTAACGTTTGTATAACAGCTGTGTCTTTTCCTAATGCATGGCAGCACGTTGGAGCTCCAACGGTTGGATATTTTTACTGGTTAATCCATATTTTAAACCTCTGAATAACCTTGGTCATTGGTTCATTTTGTTATTGTTCAATAACCTTGGTTACCTGATTTTTTTTTATGTCGATATTGTAAAAAGGCGATTAGTTTAATGAGAGTGGAAATGTTTTATGGTGCACTGTAGAAAAGATATCACTTTAATCTTAGACTTTTACGAAACCATTTCGTATCATGCATCCAACCAAACGACCACCTCATACTTGTATGTGTTGTAGAGTATTGTTATGATCCGATTATTAGCTATCATTGATGGATTTTTCACTGCCAAATAAACCAAAAGTCAATGATGCATCGATCATTTATTGGCTAATCATTCCCGTAATCAGTGAAATGGTCCAAAATTGACGCATAATTGTACTGAAGTATTAATCAAACAACGGACCAAGTCACCCACACATTTATGCGACTATGTATTTGGCTTTAAAATGATAGACCATCTCCAACTAGCTCTGTCCATCTTTTCCTTATCTTTCTTGCCGCGTTGTAGAATTCGTGCTCTGACTATGTATCTATTAGGAATGTATGTTATATATTGATATATTCCACTTGCAGAGTATATTGTCTAATTTCCATATTCTCACAACTCACCTTTAACATATATCCAGCCTACCTATATTCCCCCATACGCTTGGAATATCGATTTCTTGTTGTTTCTTCTTATATTACTTCAGTCAGATGCTCAAGGCCTAATGATTATATCCGCGTTTGTCTACCCTGTGTTTTTGAACTTTAGACCCGTGTCATTCTCCATCACCCTAACTCGTTTGTACATCACAATCACGATATACAGTGTGTTAATATAAGGAAAATTTGCCAGCTAGCACCTTTTAAGTTTGCGATTTTAACAGCTAACACATTTTATGTTCATTTCTACCAAATGACACCTTTAAGTTGTAAAATTTTAACACACAGCACCAAAACTGGTAGTTCCAGTCAAATTGCATTGACTTCGGCATTGACCACCGTGCTTCTCACCTGATTCTTTTTTTTTTTGTTCATTTATTTCCTTTTTCCCCCGGTTTTTTTTTTATTCTCACCTTTTATGTACCCATATTTTGTGGTTCTCTATCCATTTTGTTCTATGGTAGTACGAGATTAGTTTTTGGTAGATTTTGAACCTTAATGAACTCAACTAAAACTTAATAAGTAGGTTTATAGTACTTGATTAGCTTATTTAAAGTAAATTAAAGTTGGATTAAACCCTAATTTTTTTTAATTAAAAACTTGAGGTTGATTAAATGTGGTTTGGGAGGTATAGGTTAATTCTAAAGAAGAAAAGAATGAAAGATGAAGAAGAGGTAGTGGAGAGAAGCAGCAAGAAGTGAGAAAGAAATCAAAATCGGAGGGAAATTTTAGGGGAAAAGGAAAGAAATGAACTAAAAAATAGAATCCGGTGAGAGTCACGGTGGTCAATGCCGGAGTCAAACCAATTTGGCCGGAAATACCAGTTTTGGTGCTATGTATTAAAAATTTGCAACTTAAAGGTGTCATTTGGCAGAAATGAATATAAAAGGTGCTAGCTGTTAAAATCGGTAACTTAAAAGGTGCTAGCTGACAAATTTTCCTTAATATAAACGTTACTTTCAGTGTTGTTTCTTTTGCTAAACAAGTGCAAAAGAGTTAGTTGAGCCCAAGCCCGAGTGTAGGACGGATTACTCGTTGCGTGTTTGTGTCCAACACTTACAGTTACAGCCGAGTTTGAGTGGTATTCTTGAGGACGAGTTCTCTTTTGAACTTTCACAATTTTGTTAACAACGATTCTATTGATGTCCCTATTGTTGTAGTCTTTCGCTTAATAATGGCATATGATAGAACACCCTACTTGCCGGTGTAGACACAACCAATCAGACAATAATATATCTCCACCAAACTATCAATCATTGCACCAGTGATTGGATATAACTATCGAATTCGTGATACTTGCGTATATTATGATGCTTGTTTGACAATTCTAAATCTTCCCAAAATTCAGTCACTACTCACTAGTCACTACCTAACAAAGTAAAATTTAATTTTCTCCGACTTGTTATTCAACTAAATGCACCGATGTCACACCCCTCCCTAGATATATTGAAAACAGCCTGGTTGATTAGTCAAAAGACATGTTAACACGTTTTTGCATCAAGAACCACCAAACTTAAGTATTTTAGCAAACATCGACCACCACATTAAGAACTAAGTCTTCGTCCGAAAATGATAACATGAACTGCCATATGAAACCGAGTTTATAACCAAAATGTCATTGATATTAAAAAAAATAATCAAACTTTACACAACGTGAGAAAAAAGGGAAATAGTACCTATATCTACAAAGAAGAAAAAAATGGACCATCTTTTGTCCCTGAAAAAAATTGTGGCCTTGAGGACTATAAATTTCTAGAAGAAAAGAAACTTCTAAGCCTTACCAAAGAGTCGTACAAATGAATAGAAACACAGGTACAAACTCTACAAAGTGTTTAAAAAAAACGCTAAGTGTACGTAATAAAAATTAATCTCGTCATTAGATCATTGCTGCTTCTATGTATAATTTGTGCACCGACAATTCTTCTGTCTGTATTATTTTGATTTCTCCCAAAAGAACAATCAAGAAATTAAAGAAATAGTATGTGGGAATTATATTAATGTCCATTAGCTTTAGCAAGGACTTTCTGACTCCTTTCCCGGATCTCGTCCACAAAGACCTTGAAATTGAGGTCCGATGATCCGCCATCGGCTATTGCCTGGATGGCTTCGGCCTTCAATTTCATGGCATTCTTCTTCATCTCAGCAGCTTTAGGGCCGGAGGTGGATTCCCGTAAGCACCTCTCGACCTCAGCCCTAGAGATGATCCTCTTATCGTGCTCACCCCTGCATAATTCTGCACCTATACCAAACACGTCGCAAAGGAACTTTGCATCGGTCACTTGGTCACCCCACTGTGGGAACGTAATCACAGGCACTCCTGAGGTTATTGCCTCCATTGACGAGTTCCACCCACAATGTGTCATGAAGCAAGCTACTGCTGGGTGTGCTAGGACTTCCTCTTGGGGACTGAAATTAATAATCTGCAGTAACAAAGAATTCATCACTTTGATTAGTAATAGGACATAAAAGTTGCACGATCCACTTTTTAGTTTTGTTGTTGTACTTCACATGGACTAAAAGCCTCGATTACTTCACTTCAAATAACAAATGCAATCATGTCTACCTAGTAACCTCCAATACAAGACGTAACTGTTGATACACGATACCGAGAATGAGGATCCGAACATGCACATTGGCCCATTTTTTACCATGGAGTTAATCGGAACTACCTCATTTGTACGAGCCTATGGCAACTCAGGAGTTTCGAACTCCAAATGTGTCAAATTATACATTATGAGTTTATGACAATTAAGTTTTTAGCTTCAGCAATACTCCACATACTATTACGGAGTATCAAAGTAAGCACATTTTCCCACCACATTCTCCACCAAACATATGTCCGAAGTTAGTTACGGCCACACACTTTTCCAATTCTAAGTGGCGAAAGGTCCTCTACTTGCCATTATCAGAACATACCCTACAGATTTATGTTAGAGTTCTAAACACAAATGTGCAACACAATTAAAGTCATACATACACCATCATATGACACACCAACCTCACCATAAACATTAATGGGCGCGCCGCTAGTTGAACAAACGCACACATTTGGTACAATGATCACGACATAAGCCCGGCCGAGTTACTCATTACCAAACTGATCACAATCTAACATCTACAAACCTAAGATTGTGAATCACATTAAAGTTGGTGCGTGTGTTTATTTGGTGCTAGAGTAGAATCTATGAATGGCTAGACAATATAGACGGGGAACCAACGCATTAACCCACTCACATGAATTATTAATGGTCCGTTAATATTCACACACACAAAAATTTATTCTCTCTGACATTTTTCAGCATTCACCCCAAAACATACACCACATTCCAAAAGAGTAAAGAATCAACACTACACACCATAACTTTTTCAAGAATTTACCCTTTGTGTAACACTTAACTAACTTTACATTTCTTCATCAAAGAAGTTACCTTTATATCTACTACAGCATACCCGTACACTTTTTCTTTTTTCTTTATTCATTTGCATGTGTTGTTAGGCTGTCAACTAATAGTAACTCGAACGATATTTGCGAGTTATTAACTTATTATGACTCGAATTCAAAATCCGATATTTAGGAACGAACCAAGACGTCATCGAGTGATATTGACTCGAAAATAATAAATTGGACCAAGACAAGACAAGATAATTAGAAAGTAACGGTAATAAAAAAAAAAGTAAATAAAAAATTACCTTGCCCTTATCGCCGACTCTTTCCAAGAAACCTTCGGGCAAAGTGTGTGGAATGGAGCTCATATCCGGGTGGGGCGGCTTGACGACCCACAAAAATGACACGTCAGACGCCTCAATCCCAGCTGCAAGCTCATCAATCTGCTCCTGCTTCAAGTACACCACCGTACCCATCGATATGTACACCACTGACCCGTCGGGCCGCCCGTCCAACCACTTCAAGCAGTCCTTATCCGCCTTGTACGAGTCCGCCCTGACCCGATCCGACCCAACAACGGCCTTCTTGAATAACGGCCCGATGGGCCTGACCGGGATCGGGCCGAGTAGATTCATGGTGAAGTCAATGGTCTCCTTCTCCAGCTCATAGAAGGTGTCCATGATGACACAAAAGGGCTTCGTGATATTTTTGAATTGTCCCAAAACTGCCCTTCCGAGGAAAGGATACGGCGTCGTTGGGTGGAGGAAAGTAGGGATCTCATCCCACTTTAGTAAGGGTAAAGTTGGAATTTGAGTATCAACGTCGAGGGCATTTTCGGTAGGGAAGGGGACAAGTTT
>JBBYHQ010000023.1:19029094-19042151 GCA_038382645.1 Spergularia azorica | reverse complement strand
TCGGGTACCCAGCGCCAGCCCACTGACTCCAAGTGGGGGAGGTACCTGTCTAGGTCCCTCCTCATAGGGTCCTCATCGGTGAGTTCATCATCGATGAACTCGAATCGGATGAACCCGTCGCCAACAGGGACGGGTTCACCCGAAATGGAGTCGTTCGAGCTGCGGATACCGCGGCCGAAGTCTTCAGTGGTTACAAAAGTGACTAGAAGACCGGTTGAAGCAATACGCTTGCCGAGCCTAAGGAGTGGATTTACATGACCTTGACCCGGAAATGAGATCATCAACACATGTATAAGATCACCATGATTGTTGTTGATGTTAATGTTAGTCACACCATTTGCTGAACCCATTTTTTTTTTTTCTTGTGAAATTTCTTTCTAGAGTATTCTTTTCTTTCTATTTTTTTCACTTTTGTACCTCAAATTTTGTACATTACGTGAGAGAAATATAAGATGGTAAACTTGTGAAAGAAGTGTTTATATAGGTAGAGCCAGAGTGGCAAAATATACAGAAGGTGGTGGTTGTTGTTGTTTAATTTTCTTTTGTTTTTTTAAATGTCTTTGTTTTGTGGGTCCATTATTACATCATTTTTAAATTAAGGGTAATTACCAAGTTGTAATTACTAATTACGAAGAGTAATTCTAAGATTGTAATTACGAAACTAGGATTAGGAAAAGTAAGTGATAACGGTTGACCTTTAACATTTTTTTTTTTTTGAGCTTGAAATATGGGAGAATGGGTAGTACGACTACGGAGTTGTTCTTGATAAACAATACTTTTCGCAGTACTTTTCCCTTCTGCGAGAAGCCGAAAACTGTTTGAATAACGTGCGATCTCGGAAAACCAAGACGACAAGAAGACGGGTTCTTTCTTTGTTGTTTAAACGGTCATATTTGATCGATCTTCACATTCAAGAAAGCTATAATGAGAATGTACTTCGTAAAATGGAAGATTTTAAATCACTAAAGCTAGAGATATCGGAACGAAGATATATTGAAATATATTGTCGTTCTTTCAAGATCAATGCAATTAGCCAAGTTTTAGAATTGTGGTGATAATTATGAAATGAATCCCTTTTTTATTTCAGTACATACGAGTACGTATGCAATAGAAGTTTGAGACAAGAAACTAATTTTAGTAATAACAAAAATCTGTTTTCGTGAGATTTTAACTGTATTCGTCATATCAAACCACTCGCTACCTCCACCATCCACAATGTGTCTAGGAGTTAGTCCAAATTTGGGCTTACGCCCTTGTTAATTGACATGTTGTTTTGAAATATCAACACCCCCTCCCCCCCACATGTCGCGGCACGATCCTCTAAAATCACATGAGTTACTTAAATTAACGAGATAATTTTTCCACCAATTTGATCCAAAACAAATCATTAACCACCCATTATACACGAAACTAATTAACTTATTAAGAACTTGTTAATTAACTTATTAAGAACTTATTCATGTCGTCGACCCTAAATAATTAAGAATAATGTCAATTATCATCACAATATGTGACTAAGGCTGCTTATCCTTCTCTAAACCACAATGATTGAAGATTGGAGGTTATTGTCTCATCATGTACCTTTCCTTGGAACCTAACATTATGTGACAAAATTATTAACAAGGACATGGTATATAATGTGAATGTGAAGGTTGGAACTTGGAAATACTAGTTAACATGTGGGTTTCCTTGGCGCGGAGGCTGGCAAAGGGGTGGCACTCGTAAATGTTAAGTTTGAACGGAGATTAGTAATTGACATCGCCCAACGGTCAACTCGTTCGGTTAGCCTTAGAAATGATTGCTGGTGGCTGTTGCGTGGCAGCCCATATGCTCACATTACCTTACCACGTGGTTTCCTCGATATACAATCCACTAATTATACTTCTACTTTCTTTCATTTTTAATTTTGCTTTTGGGTTCATTATTCCCCTTAATTTCTTTCGTTCTGACTCGACAAACACACAAACTTCTGATTGGAGGGGTACAACCGTATAGATAGTGATACACAAAACGAGATAATAGACATTCACTCCAATCACGGTGCTCAATTTAGTTGAGTAAGAGTGTGTAACTATATATTGAAGAAGGTGAATGTATAGTTGATAAATGATGTTTTACGTTATGAATATTACGATACAAGTTTCATAAATTTGTACCAAATGCTTTTGGGTCAATCCTTCGTCTTCATAAATTGGGACGATTTAAGGAGGGAATAAAATATACATTTAAATATCATAGGAGCGAGAATTTATGAAAAATGATTTTGTTCTGCAGTCAATACATAATTAAGTTGTTTTTATTAATCCTATATATATGACAAATTGACAATTGACTAACATGCAAACAACTACCTTATGAGCGACTTTGGCAATTGGTAACCACATACTGTCGGTCGGCTGGAACGTACAAATATGCTTAACAAGTACTCAATCACTTTCTTCGTTATATTCATTGACGTATTCAATATAATTATTAAATAAATACTACAAGTAAGTCAAACTATTGAATTCAGGTTATATTAGACTATTAGAGTTTAGACGTGACATCATTTAGAAAATGTAAACAGCCTATTTACTTAGAATATTTAATTAGTATTAGGTTATAAAGAAAACGGACTCCCTCTATTAGTAGATTATCACATCTTGAAGCATAATTACGCTAATTGTCACATCTCGAACGGACCCGTAGCTTGTCTATATACATTTCCCGAAATAAAAATTTGAAATGGAAAACTATTTTGGACTCTAAAGGCTTTTTTCAGTGAAGAAAACAAAATTTTCCTTGAAATGATTTTCCTTCCAGTCAAGCTCTAGTCGACCAATGAAGTAGGTGAGTCGTAAGTGTAACCTTTGTCTACATTGACTATATGTATAGAAGGTTCTTGGGTATGATTGCAGCCTTACGGTAGTTTCTGGGTACACGAATACACAACTTTCGTTTTTATCCGCATCATTTGGTTTAGAGTTTGATTCGAGATTAAAAGTTCACATAAAGTACGATAATTTAATTCTCCATAAAACTTTAATATTGTTGCAATTTTCGGAGCTCAATTTTAATAGTTCGATTTCAACTGATCGTTTTTTTATCAATTAAATCAAGTGCTCATCTATACAACACAATGTATAATTTGAGGAGAGCTGTAGTTAAGTTGGTTAAATTTGTCATGCGAAGTCAATAAAAAAACAAAATGAAGAAATACGAGGAGAGCGTGAGATTGACGTCTCACGAGTCACGACTGCATTATAATTTGGAAAGAGACACAAATGGACTTAAAATCCACACGAGTCCATAGTATACACGTCCACATTAACTGGGAAGCCCACTTAGCACTAATTTAGCTTTTATGCTAAGTTGCTAAACTCCATTTGGAGTGGAAGCAGCCCAAAACCACTAGTAAACTTCAAAAACATAACCAGCACAGCTAAATGATGAGGTAATCCAAGGATTAATGATGTCATTATTCAATTCATCAAGGTCTAGTCACGCATCACGTGCCTGACGATAGAAGAAATATAGATCAACTCAAAAGTTACAGGACCGTCAATAAAAGATACCAAGCTTGGTTTAAATACCAGTTTGACAGCCCAACTTCTAAACCCCAATGCCCAAATGTTGCTTTCATACATTGGATTGGCCCAAACCTTGATTCTATCAGCCCAATTTCTCTGTATTACCAATGTTGTCGATGTTTTATTTAGGGTGGTACATTATTATCTTGAGATGAAAGTTCGACAATGTCATCCACAAACGCTTGTACATTCATGTCCGACGAGCCACCAAGCGCCACGGCTCCCCTAGCAATGTGTTTCCATTCCACGGCCTTGGCTCGAATTTCCGCTGCCCTAGGGCCATCCAATACCTCTTCAATGCAATTCACCATCACTTCAACGCTAACCAACCCGTCCTTATCAGGCCACACTCTAAGCCCAAGACCACAAATCTCAGCCACAAGCTTAGCATTAGTGGGCTGGTCAGTCCACATAGGATAAGCGATAATAGGAACTCCTGCACTAATAGTCTCTAACATAGAATTCCAACCACAATGCGTTAGAAAACAACCCACCGATTTATGTGACAATACCTTATCTTGTGGACACCATGGTACAACCGTACCTTGCTCCTTAGTCTCGTCCACAAAATTTGTATGTACTTTTTGTACACCCGCATCCGGTGAATAATCGTGTTGCTTAACCACCCAAAGAAATGGCCTCTTACAATTAATCAAAGCCTTCCCTATAATCTCCATTTGTTCTTTCGTAAGCACAATTAAGCTCCCAAACGACACGTAAATTACGGAATTAGGCTTGTTTTGGTCTAGCCAATCTATACATTTATCCTCGGATTTCCAGAAATTAATCCCGACTTGATCATCTTGGCTGTTATTAAGTTCTTCACCTAGGAGAATTGTTGGTGTGACTAATGGACCGACCGCCTTAACGACGACATTATTCGACATATGATCAATCACGTCTTTCTCAAGCTCATAGAAAGAATTAAGCAAAACCCACCTTGTATTATGAACAATTTTCATAGATTGCGACAATGTATTATTGATGCCCATAATTGTATTTGAAGGGAGCACAAAAGAGGGAAGATCACAAGTGTCTAGCAGTGGCAAACCTGGTAATTCCACGCTCATTTGAGGGTTTTCTTCTGTAGGAAAATCATTGAGATTGTTGTAGAAGCTATAGTAGATTGCAAATATGGTGCACGGTTGTATCCATAGCATGGCGCAGGGGATTCCTACTCGGGTTGCAACGTCAGCAACCCACGGTAAAAAGGGGTTGGTAATAATGCAGGAGAATTTTTTTGGTGTAGCTTGGTTTGAACCTAGTGACATGATAAGGTTGTACAAGTTTATTGGCCCAACTTTGGCTAGGGTGTCCATGAACGTGTCTAGGTTACTCTTACGATCATAATCGAGGCTAAAACCATCGGGGAAATATTCAAAGTCGATACCTGATATCGAGTTGGTGCTATTGTTGACAGTGGCGTGGTTGTTTTGCTTGAGAAGGCGGTGGCGACAAGTTTCAGTGGTGGCGAGTGTGACGTGAATGTTGTTACCCTTGGATTGTATGTGTTTGCCTAGCCTAAGCATTGGGTTAATGTGACCTTGGGCGGCAAATGCGACCATCAAAATATTGATTCTTTGTTTTCCTTGCTCCATTTAGATTGTCTAGATATAGAGATTAAAGATAGAGAAAAAAAAAATGAAGAGAACTTAAGGGATGGAACTTTTGGTTGTCTTTGTGACACTTTTCTATGTTATTGGAGCAATTTAAGCAATTGTGTCACCGAATGCGAATTGAGTACCGCCACAAGAAAAAAAAATTATTCTGTTAATTTTATCGCTTATGTATTTCAAAGTAAAACGGTGATCGAGTTATAACGTATGATCTCCATTATCCACGAGCTTGTGGCAATGGTCCAAATCATTGAACCAAATCTATTGGGCATATAACATATTGTGTGGCCTTGTTTGTTTGAAGAAGCCTCCAATTTTGTAAGTTGTTATTTTGTTACCATGCACCCTTCTATTCGTCTAGTTTCTCTTGGTGTTTGCCTAAATGCAATATGACTTTCAATTCGTGGACCTGACCGAAATATATAAGTTCACGCGAAGTGGGTCTTCTTTTGGATCAAACTATACTATTTGTCTTCAATCGACAGGTGAAGAAGACTTCAGATCCACTCATTGTCATTTTGGATTCGAGCTCGTGTTTTCCTTCTTAGACTAAAATCCCCTAGAGTTGAAAATTACTCAAAATTATGCTCTTAGTAGCTCTATCATATGATAGTCTTCAACATGTCAATATTTTACCGATCATTTTTTCTTTGTTCCGGTGGAAAATGGACAATCAAGATTTGTAGAAGGATTGGAAGACGCCTTGAGCTTGCCTCGGGAAGGAGGCCCTTGGTCAACTCCTGCAAGAGAAACGCTCTCCTGCAAGTTAGATGTAGTGTTTTGTGTTGTCGAAAGTAGAGAGAGTGGAGAATCTCCTCGATAATGTGTTACCTCCTTTTGTGCCCCCATTTATATTACTCCATGTAAGTGGCTTAGTGACATGGCACGTGTTGGTCTTAGGCCATTTGGACCCAAGTTGAGCCTTTAGCCTCTTTGTCTCAATTTAGCCTAACACTTATTTACCCACCACTCGCTAGACGCTAGTGTAAGGATTACTTGATTAGCCACTAATAAGTACAAACTTTCTGGATACTCAACCTACAATCAGGTAGAAACTTATCGGAAGATGCCTAACACGTACATCATTAAACTTGAGATTCTTTGGTGCGAGGTTAAAGATCATTAATGCACTAACATGAGAGGAAAGTTATACAATGGTTTAGGAGATGGGAGTACATATTTAGTCAAAGATAAACTGTTATCTATAATTTACTTGTTTGACTCAAATTTCTCTTCATTATTCAAGTTTAATCTAAAATTTATCTAATCATCAGGTAGAAAACTTTGAAAGTTGAGAAGGTGGTGTTTATCAAGGTCAGTCAAATAGAATGATGCGACACACTAAGAAGTCCAATTCTTAAAATCTACTGCTAAGACTTTTGGTAATGGTCAAATTGATACATTTCTATGCACTATCTATCAGTCTATCACTGTCTATATATGAGCAACTTATCAAACCTTAATCGAGTTTGGCAAGAAAGTTTTAATGTCAAATGTGACAATGAAAGATTTGTTTAAGCAAGAATGGTCTACGAACAATTAGCTCCGTTAAACTTGTTTGAGATGAACACATTTGTGTTTGACAAAATGTGTAACATTTGTATACGGTTTTGACAAGCGTGGTTTTTCTTACTAGTTCACGATAATCGTTCACTTGACTAGTTTGTTCAATTCGAGTTTGAGAGACTCGATTAGATAAACGAATACGAATCATTTTGGCCTTTGCCCATTCTTATACAATATCTTTACAAAATAGAAAATCAGTATAGTTATAGCTAGAATTACCCCTTCACTCATTATACCACTAAAAACAAAAACAAATGCTCACTCATTTTGTATGTTTTTCATGAACATATGTCACTCACAAATTTGAAGTTTTCATAGCATGCATTGAAAATAACACACAATTACATAAAGCAGAATAATATAGTATTTCGCCAGTATTTCCAACATTGTTACATTGAACTCTCAAAACTTTTTAAACTCGCAATTTCCAGTTACACTAATGATTGTCATATTATTCGTGATTCCTCGACCATTAAATCTAGTCCTTAGGTTAACCTTCTCCGTACTGTAAATTTCTCCACATACATGTTCCAATATCTTCTTGATAGAATCATGGGATCCCAATTATGTTCCTATGTTTGGCACCCTCTTTCATACGCAAGATATCATGGACTACCCACAAACTTCCGCAAGACTTGAAATGACAAGTCATTTTCCTACTCCAATGTTTCAAAGCAGCCCATCCAAAAATTCTAGGCTGATTACGCACCACATTTTGGGAAACTCCACTGTTGCTTCCCTGCTTTGCAACCATATTAAACGAACATCGGAGGCGGCTGATAGCTTTTTATAGTAACATACACTCAACCTAGCATTCTCAAAGTTTGATCAAATAACATATTCTTTGAACTTGAATAGTAAAAATTTCCCTTTTTACTACTTTTCCTAAGATAAAAGTCAAGGGATTATTAAAGTCATTAAAATGTTGCTGATTCCAAACACTATATAAACAATATTGTTTCATGCAAATCAATGCAAGCATAAGCTTTTTGCCTTCAACGACACACAATCTACATTGTCCCTTTAGTAAACGAACTCCTACTTAAATATTCAGCCACCCATTATTATAGCCTTATAGGCATTTCACTCAAAACTAGTGTACATGACTAGAACTTCATTCTTCTTCTTCCTTGTCTTCTTTATCATCTTTTTTGTCTCCGTTCCTCTGCGAATGGAGGCACGAGGATTTCCCGAGGGTTCTAGCAACGACGAAAAGGTGATGAATTTCGAGTCGATGAAGAATTCGGGACCAAGCAGAGGAGGTGCAGGGCATAGGCTCAGGCACCTACAAATATCATCCAATAATGTAAAATGTGAGTCTGGTCCTAGTAGTCCTGGTGTTGGACACAAGCTTGTTGAAGGCAGGAAAAACTAGTTAGCCATTCCACCCATTTTACTCCTTTTTTTTTTTTTTTTTCAAATTTCGTTCATTGTTTGTTTTACTTTATGTACTCGTAAGAGTAACTTCAGCACACACTGTTTTTTTTACTCGTTTCCCTAATTTAGTTTCATAGGAAAAGATAAATATATGTGATGATGATCAATATCGTAAATATATAGTAGAAGCGGTTGTTACTGGTTATTTTTAGCTTAATGAGGCGCAAATTTCAATATGTTGTATGTAACGTCTTTTATGTTTGGATCGATTTAAGTTATATTCGTGAAAGCGATATATGTAAATACTAACTAACCCAATGCAAATTGTTGAGTTGTTAGCAACAGATGTACGGTATGAAATTTTGCCATGGTGTAGTTAATGACAAAGTTTCATTTTCGGAGTCAATTATAAGCTACAGATTACAACTCGATTAATTATGTACGAAGGCCGTTAAATTGTTGCGTCTTGGTGTCGCAAATCGCAATACGTACATATCAACTGAAGTCAATGCCGTAGCAAATTAAAATTGTAGGAGATCAATTAGGATATTCTTGGGGGAAGGGTGCCCTTATCGTGCACGAAATATTAAATCTTTTTTCATTTCTTCATTTTACATTTCTATTGTGTTGTCATATGGTTAAAGTGGTCAGTCAGAGTCCTAAACAAAAAAAAAAAACAATGTGCTCCAAATTCATTCGTGAGAAACAAGATGACCAAAATATTTGAGAAGAACTTAATTAAGAAAAGTTAATAGGTCTTAATCAATAATCATCTCCCGTCAACTTCATACATAATTAATTGATGGATCAAAATTAAAAAAGATGTGGAATAACCCATTAAATATTCACCTCGTCACATATATTGTAATTTGTTTCTAAACAATTCGCAAATATTTAGTTGCGCAATAGATAAAACGGACGACAATGGTAGTAACATTCAACATATGTGAAACTCGACGGTAGTTGCGAGGGTTGTAACTAATGACTAACATCATTACGACTTTGTCAGTTGTGTCATCCTTTGAAAAAACAAAACAAAACAAAAACTTATTCATGACTCTTGGGCTGAAGCCCATGGGCCGGGTCACTGCCCAAAAGGGAAATCGCGAGACTTAATGGGCCATTGGAGCCCAAGTAAGAGGCCCACATTAGAGTATAAGCAGCACTCATAAAGTAAAAAAAAATAAAAAATGAAAAGAAACCTAAAATAGAATGGCGGGAGCATTTCTTTTCCGGCGACTATCCCTTTCTCCGGCAGCCGCCGCCGGTTTAATCCGGCAAAATTACTTGTACGCCACCGCGGCTAACGCCGTGAAAGAGGAAACCCCTAAATCAACGGAGAAGATAACTAAAAAGGAGAATGGAGAGTGGTTGACGTTGCCGCCGTTTACTCCCACCGTTAACGGCAGTTCACTTGGAAGGGTAATAAGCAGAGGGAGGCGTAAACAAGAAGATGAAGAAGAAGAAAGGAAAGAGGGTATTGAAACGACGATGTCTGCTCTGAATTGGGTTGTTCGTTGCTGCCCTCACGTGCCTCGCTCGGTTATACACAAGCTTTTTCGTCTTAGACAGGTCTTATTCAATTTGATCGGTTAATTCATGTAATTTGATTACAAAGATTGCAACTTCTGTTAATTTTGTGATGTAATTTGTTGGGTTTGTATTGTTTTTCAAGTAATTTATTGTAGTTGGGCAAATTTTGGTGAAATGTATATGGAGATGTGTGCAAGTTTTGATCTTTTTGTGTAAAGGGAATGCATACTGGGTTGTTGTTATTGTTGTTATCGTCGTCGTTTTAAATTGTTGTTCTGATGATAGAAAGATTGAAGTTGAAGTTTTTCCAATCGATTTAAGTACATTTTAGTAGTTGAGTTTTGTGAAATGGTGGTGGGAGTCGAGGGGATTTAGAATTTGATCTGTTTTCGAAGTCGAGGGAGCCGAATTCTGATCATTTTTGGTGTGGGCTGCTTGTTTGAATGAATGAGAAGGATGACCGACATTAGGGTTCTCAATATCATTGCTGTATGTTGTCCTTCTGGCTTGCTGATTATGATTATAGGATGAGAATTTCGTTTTATGTTGGGGGTTGGGGTTGTTTGGTTCAGTGTTCAAAATTACTAACTTTTTGAGAGTTGACACTATGGTTAGGTTAGAAGGGAATGCTTGGAAGGAGAAGGTGTGGAGGCTCCAGGATTTCAGCTGAAAAGGGTAACTTTTGATATTGATTTACATGTGAGAGAGGTGTTACTAGAAGTAATCTTTGTGGTTCTTATTAGTCAATTTTGTTGAAGGTAGGGGAAAAGTACTTGATGAACCAAGGAGAGCGTATCTTTCTCCCTAAATCGGTGAAGGGACCCCGAGTTAACACGCGGAAATACGAGTGCAATGAAGAAGAGATGAACTTCACCCGTGGCCTTGTGTTGTATAAGGTGCTATGTTGTTGTATTTACATCTGAATTATCTATGTTAAGTTTCAATTCAGCTGAAGTTCTTGTATTTTGTGGTAAATTCAGGATTCTGCAATTATAGCCATCAATAAGCCCCCCAAACTGCCAGTACAGGTAATAGGCAGGTAGTTCTTCATCACTGCTGGAGTGCATGTTGATTTAGTGAAGCTTAGATCTATTTGCATTGCCTACTTACAGTTCATTTCGAAATTTGTTTGTCATGCATTATTCTAAGAATGTCAGCTGTCTACAGGGTGGGGCTGGGATCAAGAAGAGTGTAGATGAACTGGCTGCCTCATATCTTAGATACGACAATAAGGATGCTCCACGGCTGGTGAGTACTTGTCCATGGCTATATGCTTGAAACTTGAGGGATATCAACTTAAGTTTAGCTATTTGCCTAAATTTGTTTGCACATCTGAGATTTCTGAAAAGAAAGCTTAGTTTGGTTTTGCTGATTCTTTGAGTGTACTTTTTACTTTGTTGATACATGATACCGGATACTTGATACTGCTTTGTAAAACCTATGACGTGTTTCACAAAATCTCAACTATGATATTTGATAGAGGATATCATGGTCTGGATTTTCTCATGCTCGTGTTGGGTAAATTTATATGTTATATTATGAAAAATTGAGAACAATGTTAAGGTTGTAGTTGTTTACCTACATATAAAGAAATTCTTCACATGCAAATGCAATGAAACTCTATGACTGATGTCTTATGAAAAAGGTTGTTTCACCTATTGTTTGTCTAGTTGTATTGACCTAGTTAGTGTGTTGCTGATGACTTTTTATGTTTTTGATAAGGTCCACAGACTTGATCAAGATAGCAGCGGAATATTGGTAATGGGGAGAACACAAACGAGCGCTGCAGCGCTTCATTCTGTTTTCCGCGAGAAAACTGCTGGTGTGATGGACGATGTAAGTCGATGCATCGTTCATACTTGCATTTTTTTTTTTTTTTTTTTTTACTCCGGCATCATCAATAATCCACTCAGTATTTACTTGTTTGCTAAGATGGTGATTTTATCTCATATTGAAACTCAATTTCGTTGCTCTTTTCAGAAGGAGATTGATTCGAAGAAAAGATTTCTTCACAAAAGATACTTGGCACTTGTTTTTGGGGTCCCGGAGCATCTTAATGGACTAATTTCAGTACCACTGGCCAAGGTTGCTTTCTGTTCGTTTCATACTTTTTCATGTTTTTTTTTTTTTTTTTTTTTTTTTGTGGTGCCTTAAGGGATACTAGTATACTACTCAACCACCATTCGTCTGTCAACAAAGCTCTTATGGAAATGAGTTAGTATGCTATGGCTCAGAGATATTGGCGCCGGGCCACAGTGTTTTTAAAGGTTTTGGATCCAACCTTCTGTAGAGATATCTTAACTGTTTTTAATCTGAGCGAATATGAACATTGTAATAGGCCTAGCCAGCCAGATGTCTGAACTTACCTGGTTTGTTGTCCTTGGTGTGAATATACTTTCCCTGGTATTAAGGTGTTGGATAGCTGTGTTGTTGGGTGCATATCACAGTTGTTACGTGGGAAGTGCATGTTGCTCTTAGTGTTAATGATCTCATGGCGTTTAGATGTTATATACTGGAGAATGCAATGAATGACAAAGATTTTTTGGTGCATTTCTTCAATACGGATACAGTAACGATCATAGCGATCTCCGAGACTGTTCATAAGTGAATACAGATAGGATGTGTCACTGCCCTGCGTGAATCACATTTCATAATTCATGGGAAACCCAATATTTGTATTCATGTGTGCAAATCTACCTTTCTGTGAGGCATATGCCCTTGAATGGTGTGTAAAAGCGTCTCCCAATTGCCCATGTCACAGCACCCGGAATAATGGTGGCTTCCTGTGGATCCTTGATTAGACACGGTGCTGGTAGTGCGAACTGACCTTAAACTGTTTCTGCTACCCCTAATGTTCCTGTGAGGTACATTTCACATTCCAAAGACGTGGGATCCATATCTTAGAGGGGTTTACTATCAATTGCTGCTGATAAGATGGCCGGTTCCTCAACTTTTTCTCTTCTTCTATTGTTCTAGGTAGTTGTTGATGATGGAAAGTCAGAAAGAATCACTGTTGCTGACAGCGAATCCCCATCTCAGGATGCCATGACAGAGTATAAAGTCATCCAGACTTCAAGTTATGGTCAGTCAATTGCTTCAAATAGTCGTTTTAGTTCTTTCAAACGTGGTTTGTCATAGATGATCATGTAATGATTCAATTCTAGGTGATTACAATATCTCTTTGTTTCGCCTTTTCTAGGGTATACATGGGTAGAACTCGCTCCACTAACTGGCAGGAAGCACCAGGTAAAAGCTTTAAGCAAACTTCGTTGTGTTCATGCCCTCCCCCCCCCCCCTAGATCTCTTTGTGTGTCTATACAATTCAATACTTCTAAATGTCACATGTCCATTGTCATTTTCGTACAAATGCAGCTTCGTGTACACTGTGCTGAGGTA
>JBBYHQ010000023.1:19014017-19028853 GCA_038382645.1 Spergularia azorica | reverse complement strand
AGTTCGACTTCTCCAAGTTAGAAAACCTCAACCTTGTAGCTCCCTTGCCTTCTCATATGCAAAGGAGCTGGAACCTTCTGAATTCTCTTGCTCAGTAAGGCTTTTGTGAGAGTGTCATTAGCCCTTTGGTCGCGTATTAATCCATCCTAATTCATTTTCGAAGGTCCGCTACCAGTTACCTGAGGTAAGCATTACACTAATATCCATTTTGTTAGCCTATAGTATACTACCGTGTAACTTTCTTCTACAAAATCCAGCATTATGGAACTGCAGTGCTGTGTAGGTTTTTTTTTCCCCGGCAATTTTACTTTCCGTACTTTTTTCAATTATTATTTTGGTGTAAATTCTCCCTGCTTTTCGCTCATATTTGATATTTGACGAGGCCTTCACACTTCAAGATCAAGCTTGGCGCAAATTATACCATGTTCCCGGGAGCACACGGAGCATGGTGGTCCTTCTCACAATAGAGGAGTAGGGACCACATTTAAATAGATTTTAAATTATTTTAAGTGTGGTCTCTACCCCTCCATTGTGAGAAGGACCACCATGCTCTTTATGCTCCCGGGAACATGGTATAAGCATCGTAAGCTTGGGCCTGTAATAAATTCATCATTGACAATCATTCCAATCAAAGGACTGGCACAGTGACACCTTGATCTTGGTATAGGCTATACTTTTCAATTCAACCAAAAATGAAAAAGAAAGACATTTCAGTCTCAGGAGATGTATGCCGTTATAGATCCAAAAAGGTCGATATTATAAGATTTTCGTCAGAGCTTAAGTGGTAGAATTCTCACTCTGTAATTCATTCGAAATTTGGATCTTGTTTAGACGTTTTTTTTTGGGTTATGGTTATTTTGAATCCATCTTTATCCTTAACGTTATAAGGGTTGTGCTTTTACGATAAGTTAATTACCTTTGTAAGAATGGGCAAATTTTGAAGTGACCTGGTTAGATCGAGTTGTGAATTTAGGCTAGCAGCTTACCTACCACAAGATGTCTGTATCCCACCAAATCCAGTTGAAGTGAAAAGCACTTTGAAGAAATGCATAAGCGGATTGGTACAGCAAAACCATCATTTTTGTCCCAACAACTTTGTGTAAATCTCATGTCATGCTTCCTCGTGAAATCTTAGAAATGTGATGTCTCATCAAAGCGAAAAATTATCTCAATTCTCCAAAAAAAAGTGATATTTGATGCAATATATCTCGACATTTGCGTTGCGTTTCAATTATAAAAGAGGAATTCTAGCGTTGTAATTCTAATTGAGCGTTGTTAAACACCACTACAGTCTACAATTGTAAGTCGAAAGTTGCTACCTTTGTGAAGAATTGGTATACTGAGTTAGTTGTATGATTAAGAAAGACTGATAGACCAATTTGCATGGCATTGAATTGGTATCTACGTAAATTTAGAAAGACTGACAACCTATGGCTTTAGCATAAATGCGAGTTGAATTTCAATTTGTAAACCTTGTACTATTTTGGCCGGTTACTCTCAAGCCGTTAAGTGTAAATGCACTTTGGTAAAACATACGTTGACCACATATGCTGAACAAATTGAATGTTGATTCTACTAGAATTCCATTGACTCATTAGTCGTTCACACGGATAAAGTGTCAATAGTCGTTCTCTAATTATTATGCAATCTCCAAATCGGCTCGACGTCATAAAAATTATTCAAGTTGGGAAGTTTGGCATTTTCAGATGTATTATTACTGATCCTTCCAAGGTATGTACCCCCTTCCTATTATTCAATTTATATCGTTGGGTTTAGACTTTCCTCGTAAACTCAAGACCAATGTTAAAATTTGAATGAATAGCAGTAGTACACTAAAGTTAAAGCTCATAAAAAAAAGTTTCATTGTCTATACGATTGCATTCGACCTTTTAACTCGAGTCCAGACCAAACCCGAGGAGCCCAATGCACATTGTGGTGAGTTTTGGTGATGACGAGTTGACGCAATAGCAGTACTTTCGACTTTACCTACCGCAACACCCAATTTCTTGGCAATGTGTGGGGTAATCATAGAATTTGAGTCCTTTTTGCAGCTATTGTTTAATTGAATATTTTTTCTGTTTTTTTTGCTGACTCTTCTTCACCAAACTCCGAAAAATCCCTAGAATAAATACTAGCTGATTTCTTAACCTTCTTATCCTTGATTTCTTTCCTTTCATTTATCTAGTACAGTATCTTCTGATTTACTCTTACAAGTAACAACCCCCTCTATCTAAAATCCTCATTCTTGAAAATTTCAGTCGTAATATATCCGCTTTTCTCTGCTTATATTCCCAAGAAATTGTCAAGAATTTAGAAGAAAATGGGTAGCCAAGAGAGTGAGAGGGTTATTACTGGATGGGCAGCCATTGATTCTACTGGTGTTCTTTCTCCTTATTCCTACTCCCTCAGGTTTATTCATTTACCTTAGCTTTTACGACACGTTTTTTTACTTTTTTGTCCAAGGGAATTTCAACTAAAGGATTCGACTTTCGTTAATACAAAACTCATCGTACAAATCTTAGCTTCTGTTGCGCTTTATATGTTTGTTGAGTAAACTTTACTAAACACTTGCGATTTGGCTTTACAAACGTGCGTGTACTCGCTGTAAAATCGTAAATAACTTTATTTTGATTAAAAAAAAAAAAAAAAGATGGTGGGTCGAGTATATTTGGTTATGTTGATCAAATTAGTTAGAAATCAACAAAATAAGTAAATAAGTAAATAATGAACAATTGTAATCTCTTGATCTCTTTCCGGATTTGGTTAATTAAAATAAATATTCCTGATAAAGACTGTAACGTTGTGTGTAAAACAGGAAAACAGGACCAGAAGATGTATACATTAAAGTGCATTGCTGTGGAGTTTGTCACACAGATGTTCATCAAGCCAAGAATGACCTTGGCATGTCTAACTATCCTATGGTCCCAGGGTACGTATCCTTATCCGCCTTTGTATATAAAACGATAATAGCGCAAAAGTCAGTAGAATAAAGATTAGAGGAGATATGAAAAATCTCGAATCTAGTACTGTATATATTTTAGGAGTTTGATTTTTCTAAAGATTGAAAGAAACTTCACTATGTAGTAGGCTGGTAGCTTTGATTCTTGGCAGTGTTAGGTTTTTGATGAAGAAATGCAAATTTTTTAGAAAGGATCAAGTTTTAAGGGACACATGTTCGCTGTTCTAGACACCAATAATTAGCCCCTCATTGGTAATACTCGTACTGTAATAGTGCTGCGATTAACTAGAAATTTAAACAAAATGTAAAGAATTACGTGGATAAAGTAGTCTTATACCGAGTAGTGGATATCTCGGTGTCCACTTTCCTCCTTTAACGTACTCTTGATTCTGTGGTGCACTTCACTCACATTTAAATCTTTTTGTCGTTGTTTTGAGAAAGTTGATGTCTTTTTTTCGTTGCAAATTGCCATGCTCTACTTGTCTTTTTCATAAGTTCAAAGCAAAAACATTCACCTACCAGTCTACCACGCAGATCATCTCAAAATCAAGATTAAATTTTCGTAGTGAAAAATTGAATGGCTACTTTTCAGTGAAATGATTTTGTGTACAAGACTTGAGAGTAACGTATTGATGAATAATCGTGAGAAAAAAAAAATCAAATTTTCGTGATACTCCGTAATTTGTAACACTATCATGCACGTAATACAATTCTAATTAATAATAAGATGTAGCATGGATGTAATATAAATTTCTCGTTTGGGTGAATGCAGACACGAGGTGGTGGGCGAAGTGGTGGAGGTAGGATCAGAAGTGAGCAAGTTCAAAGTAGGAGATCGCGTCGGGGTTGGATTGCTCGTACAATGCTGTAGGAATTGCCACCCTTGCAAGTCTGAAGAGGAGCAATACTGCAACAAGAAGATATGGTCATACAATGATAAATACACGGATGGTAAGCCCACTCAGGGCGGCTTCGCCAGTCATACAGTCGTTGATCGGAAGTAAGTTCAATTATGTAACGCAAATGGTTAAAACTTTTACTCGCAATAAGTTTATGTAAGACGGTCTCATAGTAGTAGTGGTCGTAGTTATCTTTTGGACACGGTGAGACTAATAATTTACTTTTGCAATGTTTTGCTCAGATTTGTGGTAAAAATACCAGAAGGGATGGCATCAGAACAGGCAGCACCACTACTGTGTGCAGGGGTGACAGTGTACAGCCCACTGAAACATTTTGGGCTGGACAAGAGTGGGCTGAGAGGAGGGATATTGGGCCTGGGTGGTGTGGGCCACATGGGAGTGAAAATAGCCAAAGCAATGGGCCACCATGTGACAGTGATCAGCTCATCTGACAAGAAGAGAGTAGAAGCCTTGGACCATCTGGGTGCGGATGGCTATGTGGTGAGCTCAAATGCTGAGCAAATGCAGGAGCTGGCTGACTCACTTGACTACATTATCGACACGGTTCCGGTTCATCACCCGCTCGAACCTTACCTTCCTCTTTTAAGGATGAATGGCAAGTTGATTTTGAATGGTGTCATTGGTGAACCTATGCAGTTTATTACACCCATGGTCATGCTTGGTAAGTCCATTTTGCTCCTCTTGGTCTTTAAGGTTTATTACTACGCAATTCGGTCACGCTTAGTCGTATAGAGATCTTCATATTCGGTTGAATGGATACTCGAAAAGGCAATGTATAGATCGAGAACGGGTCATTGTACATAAGAAGTCTGTTTTTGAGTGTCAATATTTATCGGTCTATAAAATGGAGTGTGTCCGAATTCTTGTGGTGGGGTTGAATCATTAGGAAATGGAGACCAATCAGCTAGATTATTGGCTACATACATGTATGCTTGCCTTTAATCAAAAAGTTATGCTTTATAGATAATGGTAGTTGTTATCTTAATTGTCAAAGGTACAGAGTAATGTTGAAATGTTGGTCATAAAAGACATGTAAATGACGCATGAACTAATTTTCATGAGTTGGTATATCTAACTTCTGATGTTGAAGTGTAAGGATGACAAGGTTTGTATCGTGTTAAGATAAAACGTAAAAAAGTGTCGAATCTTACGAGTTACTACTAAATGTGATTTTCCGTGTGTTTGTTAACGTAGGGAGGAAGACGATTACGGGGACTTTTATAGGAAGCATGAAGGAAATGGAGGAGATGCTACAATTTTGCAATGAGAAGGATTTGACATGTCAGATTGAGATTGTGAAGATGGATTACATTAACCAAGCAATGGAAAGGCTCGAGAAAAACGATGTTCGCTACCGTTTCGTCGTTGACGTTGCCGGCAGCAAACTCGACCAGTGATTTTTTTTCACTTTTGTGTTGTGTTTGTTCTTCCTAAGCGCAATTTACCACAAAAACTCGAGCAATCCTATTTTAATTAGCATACAAACCTTACTGTGTTTGCTATTTCTTTTGGCTTTAAATGACGTGAAAAATCTGCAAACTGTTATTTATTGGAATATACTCGAGAGAGTGGAATTGAAGTTGAATAATAAATTAGAGTCATTTTTCAACATCTTTTATCAAGTACGGAGTATATCACTCTTCAACAAAATGTATCAACATTTGACAGTTACATTGTACGGGTACTACTTAAATGCCTAAATCACTATTATAACTTGGCGCAAAATTATAAATCCATATTATGGAGCGTATTCTTACAAACACTTTATTAATTTAAATTTTTAAATCATAGGTCCGGTCTATTTTACGCTTTTATACCCGTCCACTTGAAAAGGAAAAGCTATTGGTTAATAACAAAACGAAAATAAATTCGTAATGCATACACCATGGCCCGTAAGTCATTGAGAACACTAACAAAAGTCGAGCATGGCTCAATTGGGATGGATTGGATTGTGGCAAATGAACATGATATTGAGGATACCGATTTTTACACTCCTCTGTAGATCACACAATCTCAACTATTGGGTGAATACTCCTTTCACAAATAGTCGTGTAAATCAATACGAAAAGTGTGAAAGTCGACTACTCTTGTAGTGAATAAACCCTCAAAACAGGCGGAGGGAAATAGAAAGGTTCGAAACTCCAAAAGAAAAGATCACAATTGGTTTCAATTGCGAAAGTCGACTACTCGTGAAAACTCAAAAGGCTACGAATTTCTGGAGTTAGGTGGTCAAGATCCTTACTTCCGTTCGAACAGACGAACACCATTCGCAGGTAAACTTAAGTTTCAAGCTTTCCAGAAATTATGAAGTTTCACTCATCTTTCTGAGCTCAATTTTTACTGCTTGTGTTATTATTTTATTCTGGGTGTTCTAAGTTCATTTCTTTCTTGGCCCAATTGTATTTTTACAGTGCATATTTACCCTCCTGTTATTTTATGATGGTGGCTTTGTTTTTATTTGATGTTTATTATGGCCGTAAACATATTTGATCGCGTGAAACATTGAATTCATGTTGTTTGAGTGTTTTTTCTACTGAAAATTTACTGGAAATGGGACTTCGATTCAAAAAATTTGAGGGATAGAAGTTTGAATGATGATGAGTACAGATGACGATTCATGTTGGCCGACCCCAAATGATTTTCAGGTTAAGACTTGGTTGTTGTTGTAGAAGTTTAAATGATTGTAAAGAAGAAAAAAACTTTAAATTTGTGATTTTCAACCCTAGCATAATTGCAGAAATGTTGCTTACCGAAATCCCCAAATTAATTATTTGAAGAACCCATTGATTTTGGGGAGGTATATATATCCACGGCATGAATCAACTGATCCATGCTCCTCTTTTGTGTGGCATTTCATAAACCCGCACGAGTTTACAACTTGCCAGGAGGGGCGTGGAGAGTTGATTCATGTCGTGGCGTTATCATTACCCTTGATTTTTATCATTGTTGTTCGTATTTCTCACAGCTGTTCTTATGAGGTGGGTTTAACCTAATTTTTCATGTGCATATGAAGCATCGGCTTCCTGTAATTTTATTCAATGGTGGGATGTTTTGGCTAAGGGAAGTCGGAGAACATGTGTTAAATGATTCATAATGTTCTGAATTTGGGATCCATACTATAGCAATGATGGCATGTCATTGTGTTTGATCAGTTTCGAGTTGACCGTAAATGGATTGGACTGTTGTCAAGAAATGGTGGGATAAATGGGCACCTGAGAATGTAGGTTCTGGTGAGAAATTGTTGTAAACAATTTTCTTCGGTTTTCTATGGTAGCAGAAGGTGTTGTTAACCTTTGATTTTTGTTCTTAACTCCAAGGTCAACCGCTAAAGGCAGCTTTACTTCTGCACTATGATCCAACTGGACCTTCCCGCCTCTTGTCTACCATGTAAGAGTTATCGCGCTTTGTTTTGTGAATTATACTAGTGCTTCTATCAGCTTCTGTTTGCTGCTTTTAGTGGTAAAGTGGCAGCCTCCTAGTTTTGCAGTTGCCCAAATCCTGGAAAATCATGTCAGAAATGGTTAATTGGCATTTGCAATGAGAATCCTGTCGTCACCTCGATTTAGTGGTCGTCTAGTGAACTGTTTCTAATGTTAATTCCTTACTGCTGAATCTGCAAACTGCTTAAAGAAGAGTTGCTTCTCTTTCCCTTCCCTATTGAATTGAGGTCACCAGAAAACTTACCGGGTACGGGTTGAGGAATATGAAACACGAGGGATTTGGATTTGATTATAGCTTCTACATATATCTTGTTGAAGCTGTTATAATCTACCTGTAGTCCAAATATCTTTTGCCCCATGTGATGCATTCTAAAGTAGCTTTTCGAGGACTGGAGCTTTTCTCATAAGTTGTAGTTTGAGAAGACGGCATTGATGGCTGATCACATTATCAATGTAATTTGCAGAGCAGAGCAAGAGGGAATACAGGCCGATCCTGTTGAAGTCAGTCAGTTTGTCAAATTTGTAAAGCGAAACAAGCTGCATGCTGAGACCTTTCTCCTTGGCCCAAATGAATGTGAGTTGAGGTTTAGATTTGGTGACAGTCTACGCTTTCCCTTTTTGATGCTAAAACTAAAGATGCCTTTCTTCACAGTGGTCAACTTAAATTGATGTCCGTGTTTAACAATGTCACGGCAATTTTGTTAATTTGTTTTCTTCAAAGTTTCTTGCTTTGGGTTCTCATGTTCTTCATATTCAGAGGAAATTTTGCCAACCAAGTTCATCATAGGCCATAACCTTTCAGAGGTCTTTTCCTTTTGGGGGGAGGGGAGGTGATGAGCGTAATAGTGAAGTTTATGCTCTGTAACTTTTTTTTGTTTGTTCGGACAGTCAAGTAATGGTAGGTCGTCTCCATCAAGTAAATCAATCACTGCTTGACATGCCCTTTCTGATCCTGGTGGCTCACATTGCAGATTTAGTCACGTCAATTCATGAGCATTGGTTTCACGCAAGGTGCATGAACACTGCAAAACCCTCTGGTGAAGGCGTTGTGGTGATGCAAACGAAAGCTTTTCTTTTAGTTGCCCTGTAAGTATAGCCCCCTCTTAGACATCTAGTTTACCTTTTTCCTGCTCCACTCTGTAAATCGTCCATAAAGACATTTTCGGACGCCTGTACATAAGACGTGTTATCATTGCAAAAACTCAGAAATGATCCTATTGTTGGCGGCCCTTCCTCTTTCTTACAAATTGTATGTGTTGTTCGTCAGATATGAAGGCGCAATCGGATCCGCCTCATGTGCTGTGGGTACTGCTGACCAGTTTGCACATTACCTGTTTCGGAAAGGTTATTGACATCAGTTTGCAGTACTGGAAAACTACTGCTGTCTGCATTCCCGCATCTCTATTTTATTTAGATGGAGGATAAATGAAGGGAGTTCAAGATGAAGTAGTCCGGTTTTCAATGGTCTTTTTTTTTGCAAAACTTTAAGCTCGAACAAAAATGGTGAGGAGAGAGGAGAGAGATGAAGAATAAAAGAAAGTAAATGGTGAGGAGAGAGAAGAGAGAAGAAGTGTAAAAGAAACTTGAAAAGGATGATAATTATTGTGATTAATAATGTTAAGGTAGTAAAAAAGAAACAAAGCAAACGACCTTAGAGCTCCATCAATTTTTTTGTGTGAAAACGAAACCTTAGGAGTACCATAGATAGGTTCAAAACTACAGGGGTACCACAGATAATGGCCCAAACCTCAGGGATATCGTAGATAATATCCTTTTTTTTTTTCCGGACAATTTTTAAATTAAGAAATCGCGTTGTTAATGGAACACCATTGATCTCTCAGTCAATATTTGTGCAGATAGAACCACCTGTGATTTTCTTACATTGTGCGATATATTTCACTAATACTGGTGTTGAAACTCAAAACAGGTGGCCGGAACTCAGAAGGTAGCATTTCACTATTTCAGTTCCGCGATCAATTTTGTACCTTCGAGAGCCAGAAGGTTCATCAAAAATTTCTGTTGTATAATACAAGTAATAGAATCAGAATGACATCAGAACTATTTTCATGAAAGCAAAGCTCTACTTTGCCCTGATACGAACTGCCAAGTTTTACATGAACTGTTAAAAGTTCCTTAACTCCTGACAGAAAAATGAGTTGCAGGAAGCAGCCAATACATCAAAATTACATTTTAGCTTTTCAATGATTACATCTCAATAGTCAGCAATTCCCTCTTTCCGCATCCTATTTCCCTTGAGAAGTAAAAAAATTAACGAAAACGCATGAACAGTGGGCCTTGAGGTAAGAAATTACAACATCCCATGGAAAGCTTGGCTTCTAGCACATGTCCGCCTTTTAAGGGAAACCATCCGAGCTCCTGCGCTCTGAACATGCACCGATCTTCTTTCTATGACAGGTTACGTGCTATTTTGATTGTGCCTCAAGAAACCACCATCATAGCCGCTGACTAAAGTACAAGTTCATTACGTATCTTGAAGGATTAAAGCCACTCAATATTACTGCAAAACCATGCATATCAGTATATGATAATATATCAAGGATCAATCAACCAACATCGGGAATTTATCAAAGCTGCTATTCAATTCCTACAGAAAGGGAAAGCAAGCTGGTACTTACAAATAGGAGAGAGAATTATAACAATGCCAATAGGATAAAGGAAAAATGTAGTCCTCTCCAGAAAGGGCAGCACTGCAGTAAGTTGAAAGATTGGTCAAAAGACAATGTAGAAAGCAGTCCACAAATAGGAAATGACAGTTAAATCATTAAGAGGCACTTCTATGTTCCTTTCACGCCCTTTGCTGCTCAGAAGCCTAGAGCACGACAAAATGAGTAAGGTCAGCTCAGTTTTAGAAAAGAGCAACCAAAACTCAAATTCACCCCCATGAAGATGTTATGCAAAGACTCCTGCTGCAGGAGCAGGATCAGGCGATTTGCCAATAACAAACAGCACTGTAAACAGATTCAGTCCTCCTTCCAGACACTGTATACACATAGACAAGAAGAAACATGGTCCAAGCTTACCATCATAGCCTAAGAAGTTGAGATAGTGATAGTAGGACACAGCAACCATGAAAAGCAAGTTTGACAGCAGAACAGGTATGAAACCATGAGCCAGAAGAAGAGGTGACAAGAAGTAATGAATCACTGCAAATAAAGACGGTGATTAGTGAAGTTAACAACCTGTGAGCATATTTGCTCGACAAGATGAAATATCAAATCAGGAGTTAGGGTTACATACCATACAGTAGAACGAACATCGGGAAGAAAGAATTGCAGTGCACATCAAATGCATACAACCTTCAAAAGAAATAATCGCAGTTAGGCATAACATTCCAAGTGCTAATGTAGACGGGGGAGGCTGGTTAATATATCACACAACCTCTAGTTGGTCAAATAATGAACCAGAAGTTGCACTCACCATTCAACACGCTGTTCGACCACATAACTATTCGGAGCTTCTTCTCTAAGGTAATTATTTGTTAAAAACCTGTATAAGAAATCAATGCAAGTTAATATCGATCTGCAACATACACACATCATGTATTAGAACCTCCAGCTATAGACCTATATCAGTATCTTTAGATGTGCTTAAAAAAAACAGATTGTAATGGCTGTTTATTTATTTTTTTGGTGGCGTCACAACACGGTTATTAGTATGGACACTGCCAATACTCCCCTCTAACAAAAATAAATGGGTCACATCAACAATGCCAGTAATAAAGACACTTGTAAAAAAGAACAACGGATTCTTACTGTTCCAAAAATCCAAAGTGATCCAATTTTTTTTTTTTTGGGGGGGGGGGGGGGGGGTTAGGGTGAATACTTTTAAGTCATGCCTGCACGCTCATAAATGAGGATGCATGGAACTGACAGAGCACTATATGACCAACACGGCATGCTACTAAATTGAGGTAACCAAAATGTAGGGAATGGAAGCTTACCAACAACATGTTGCCAGAACTGATCCAGCAACTATAAAATGGAAGAACAGTACTGATAGAACTATGTAAACTGCATGCCCTGCACTATGATCATACCTGCAGTTTTACCCGTGCCGAAGAAGTTAAGAGTAAGATAGGTTACAACAAGAGAAAGTGCAAGAAGAACACTTAACCCCCGACTCCCACATCTCACCCCAACAAAAGAAACCGATGAAAGGGATCTAAGTCTGTATAAATGAAGACAACAATATTATGTTATGGTAATTCCAGGAAACAATAATTTAGCAGTGTTTCTTCAACACAGGGATGAAGGTTTTTTGGGAGAAGGAAGAAAAGACTGTCCAAGCATGTCAAAAAGATAAGATGATCCCTTGAAGAAATGAACACAATATCCAGCATATGTGGGCAACATAATGTGAACACTAAGTATTTTGTTAAACCTCACCCCTACCAGACAGAAGTGCAGATGAAATGTTATAATGTAGCAAACTAGCTAAGTTTGTCCATGTAACCAAGACAAGTAAAAGATGGCCAACGATCACGCCATTTTCCACTCAGCATGAAAGAAACCACCACAACCAAATTGAGCCCAGCCAGCCACGCCACTGGATAGTAGGCAAGCCCCACTGCTCAAGGATAATTGTTTGGCTATATTATAATTAATCTACATGTCAGGATTCCCTATGTTTACAAGATTACTTTGCCACCAATAAATCAAATGGCCACCAATTGGCAAGTAGGTTCAGACTTACGCAGCACAATAAGCTATAGTTGTAACTGCTAGAAGAAGACTGCAGATAACAACAAAAGCAGGATCATCCCGAGCCCATTGATTCTTAGTTTCTGAAAGCAAAAAAAAAAAAAGCCAGGTAGAGCCATTCAGCTGAAAATAGAAATAATAAGAGTGACCAGGAGCATTCAACACTAGAAAGATCAGATCTTTTAGCTGACAAAAGCGAAAGCTACTTGAAGGCATAAAGTTTTTTTTTTAAAAAGGGGTTTTAAAAATAAAGAAATACTTACGCTTGTGGTACTTTGTGTGCTGATAACTGATTGAATTTCCCAAATCACATGACATCAAAGAGGAAATAACAGAAGGTTAGATAATATTTCTGCTTGATAGAAGCATATACAACAGCATGTAATATCTAGAGTTTGAAGCTAAAATCAAGAGGGTTCACAGTATGTTATAACATGGATTGCAATGAAGGCCAATGAGCAAATAAGGTCAAATTAACAAACAACACCGACCCACAAACGAAACAAACAAATTTTTTGGGATCACCCCAGGTTTTACCTCCAGGAAAAGTACACTGCCACAATAACAGCAATTACGTAGTCACTCAAGCCGCGAATTATCATTTTGCCCACAAAGGCGGAATCTTAATAACTTTTTGCCAAAGTCCTTACTTTCATAGCTGATATCATAACAAAACACAGTAACACACTGCATTCTTTTGATGACTGAAATCTAAGAAAGTAGACAGAAAGCAAGCAGCTCCTTCCAAAAGAGACACCCCTAACCCCAACCATAAGAAGTCCATCCATGAGCACACCTTCGAGTAAAAAGGCAAAGAACTCTACAACAACAAATAGCCTCAAAAGAAACAGATGATTTTCCACAAACTTTCAATGGGATCTCACAAGTCCATAATCAAGAGTGCAAGAGGATTCCTTTCAATGTCTATGAGAAACTTTCCATGGGATCTCACAGAATTTGGTCCCACCAAACAACTCTCCCAAATGAAAAACATAATCTAAAATTGTGGGAAAATATACAGTGACCAAGATTACTTACACAACTTTCGGAGAAGTGCACAGGTGAAACATTTGCCAGAAGGTATATTCAATATCCATTTGTTGCCACTGAAATCAATCAACAAAAACGAGAAGATATAAGCTTAGACTTTTATGCACTATGTTATATTGTTACCAACCCCTAGGAAAGAGGGAGCAACATAGTAGCTCATGAAAATCCACCAGGACTTCGTCTAAATAGAGCATGCGATAGTTTGAGGGTGAAAACAGCCATCAGAAGCCAAACAAAATTTCCAACTATGAACTAGTAATGCATAAAATTGAATCATCGCATTCACATAAAAGATGGCCAAGGGCTCAAAGTCTAGCCCCTTATGCTTCCAAGTTCCAATAGCTGACAGAAGCAAACACCACTGTCCACTGATCTATACAATATTGCTTAAAACAAATGTGCGTTTCTTTTCAATAGTCCGGTTAAACAATCACTACGAGTCCAATAAGACCCAGCACATGTGCGTGAAACACTGAAAACAAGGTGGATAAGAGGGTAAGCTATTTCTCCTCTCTCAAAGGTGTCAGCTTCTACAAAACAATTCAGCAGTACTGCATAGAGGAGCAAGCAAGTAATCTTCGACATTTTAGGTACAGAGGCTTGATGATAACGGTTCTCATCACGAATTCTCGCATATCTACATGATTCAGTGAAGTGTGTGCAAGGTGCGACCACCACGCTCTACTCCGAATCCATCATGGTACACCAAATGTTACATTAGGGTCCATAATTTCCAACCAAAAAAACTATCCAAATTTCATAACATCTACTCGCATCGGCCCCGAGAACGCTCGTAAACTGAACAATACACACATTATATCCCTAAATTACCTAAATTGATCAAATGCCTACCACAGCATTCCGGGAAAAATCACCTAGAAATCAATCAATCGATGAAATTGAAGCTTATACTACAATCAACAACAAAAATTCCAAAATTGCACGAAACAGATCGATGGAAAACAGATACAAACAGTGAAATTGACGCAAACGAAAAAGGAAATTGAGGGGAGGAGAGATAAAGTAAAGTACTTTGATAATACGGCGGAGATAGTGGGGGAAGACGGGATTAGGTGGCCGGGAAGATGACGTGGACCGCCCTATACCCTTCGCCGATGTCGGCAACATCTCCGATCTTTCTAGATCTCTTTTTCTCTCTCCTCTCTTGGAATTTGGAATTTGAAAAGTTTTTGAGTGTGTGGGCAGTTAAGGTGTAGCGCGGGGCTGGAATACGAATGTCACACAGTGTTGCGTAATCGTTACTTTTCCCCTTCGTCTCTTACTCCATTCTTGTTGTTGGCTTTGCTTCTTCTTTCTTTCTTTCTACCCTTGATTTGCCCAGTTTTCTCTGTTCTCCCTCTATTTTTTGGCTTCAAGAATAAGCTCCAAGATGACACAGTAAAAAAAAAGGAAAATTTGTGGGGAATCACCTTCAACTTTTACCATTTTTTAGGAAACCACCTTATTAATTTTTTTTTTTCTTATGGAAAACCACCAAATATAAACAAAACCAAATGGTGGATACACCTCCTTACCCATACCACCCACCCAATACCTCTAACCACCACACATCACCACCCGTCAACACCAAACACCACCTTAGCTTCCCTCGACACCCCCTACATGGTCGTCGATTGCCGGTTATTATGCTTGTAGCGGCCGAAAACCAAGAGGAAAGAGAGGATGGAGGGAGAGAGAAAATGGTCGTGGAGGGTGGAGGACATGGAGCCGGGGGAATGTGGTGGT
>JBBYHQ010000023.1:18999385-19012319 GCA_038382645.1 Spergularia azorica | reverse complement strand
TATATTCTTCCGTCGGACAACTGGTATCCGAGTGTCATCAAGAATCCTACATCAAGTAGAATTTTATTGCCCAAACAGGCTACACTGATATATAAGTATATAACCCTTCACACCCATTGTCAACCAGTATTTTTAGTGCGCTGCACAAATCAAACTAAAGTAGTTGGCAGATACGCATTGCACCAATTAGATCAAAACGACTGCAAACAATTCTACAACATTGATGCGCACATAATACAAACATGACAAAAAAATAAGGGGGAAGAGACACATAAAGTTGAAATTTTTTAGCACTTCTTTTCTATGAATCTTTTAAAGACAATTTCTTTGACTTTTCCATTTTCTAACACTGTACTGTCTTCATTGTTAGGATCGCACATAGAGAACACTTGTGTGGTTTTTGTCCAGGTTATACGATCAATATCATGCAAAGTACTACGGAGTATAGTGCAAGAATCAGAGACTGCATGGTATAGCCGTATAGGAGGAGTTTCGAGACTGCATTTCGACTTGATACATGATGAGAGGTTGAGAACCTTTCTACAAACAGCAACAACAACAGACACCATGTCCCCCCAAAACCTACAAAAAAGAAAAAAAATTACTCGTAAGCAATCAAGTTCGAAATTGATCGTTCAACTATGTTTCATTTTATAAAGGGTGCAAAGTAGATTTACAGCAGCTCAATTGGTTGCATGCCCGTCCAGTGAGAGATTATTTTTGAAGAAGAGGGAAACCTAACAATAAGACATTGAAAGGGTGACCTCAAAAAAGACATTGAAAGGGAAAAACCTCAATTTAGGACAAAAAATTGAGATAAATCGTTATAAAACTGAACAGTTATAACTTATAAGCCAAGTGGTACATGATAATTGAGCAAATTCGATAAAAGAAAACAATTCACTAAAAACTACCACGGAGGATGAAGTCAAACTTCAAACAAAGGGCGTACAATACAAAGTAAAAGGCTAATCCAATTACCGTTATAATTAGCATTGTTTTTCCTTTTTTGTATTTTCTTGATTAATTGAGAGCATTTTGCCTTATCATGAACTGATTTTACTCAACCGAAATTTTGAGTTAAAGTTGTTAGTGATACATCCAACCAAATTAGCTAGATAGTATTTTCAAAATCAAGGTTTATCGTCACCAACACTCTAAATGAATTGTAAAGGAACTCAAAGAATATAACCAAGAGTGAATTAAATCTAAACCATTCAAGTATTTGAGCACATAAATAACATGATCGGACCCGTTCGAAATTACTATGACTGCCATCAAAGATCAAAGATAACCTTTAATATGTCCATATGCTCGACTTCACTTTAGTATTTTACAATAACAACACACTCCCGCATTCGCAGACTAAGTGTACATTGTAAACTCTTTATATCCGAAATATGGAATGGGAGGTATTAAAGTTTTCTGATCTGTTCTTTTTCGTTTCTACACTTTAGTAATTTCATTCCAAAATTTCTGCAGCCGCAGTCATCTTAGCCACTCTTCGATCAGTTTAATACTGACCACTCTCCAATTGACATTACTTACACAATCGGAATAGTATTGCCATTACAAACCACATACAGGATGGCACAGATAAGATACGTAAATAAAGTTCATTGCATCATACCTTTGGTTACCCAAATTCAGAGTTGGATTACCGCTTGCCGAGATTAACTTGAAACCTACATTATTAAACCAAAAAGGATAAATTTGAACACATTTTTTGGCAAGAAAGATTATCAAAGGTACTCAACCTCCAAAAAATTATGAACCTATATCAGTAAACAATTAAACACAAAAAGAAGCTACTACTACAGCTGATTCCACATCAATTAGAGAATGTCAAATATAATAACCCTGAATCACACTACAAATTCTACTCTCCTGCTAAAACTCTAACTCAAGTACTCAAAACAATACATAGACAATGCCATCTGACACAATAAAATAGTTGGAGTAGCTGGTGCTCTGAAAGCCCAATTGCAGCCATCAACATCCACTGTTCAAACATCACACAACCTCACGACTTGAAGAAGGTAACAGGGATATGTGCATTCTGGCAAATTTATATAACTAGTAAATATCATACATTAATATTTATGATAATTTGTTATTATCCTTAGTCAAATGTAATCCTGTATTCTAGGCATCTCTCCTAATCTCAGTAAATTATATAAAAGTTTAGCAAACCCTAACTCTAATCTTGTATTTATACTCATATTCTATAATGAGAATATTAAGCTTTTCTCCTCCTCAACAATTTATACATCCTCTTATCAGACAACCTTCCCTACACTGATCATTTATGTGCATATAAAAAGGGAAAAGCAAGATGCACCACGGCATAATGAAACTGTGATACTACCAACTTAGCATGACTCATCGGAAACTAAAGGCTTAAGCACGGTCGCGAACAATTACCTTAATTATAATCACCCAACTCAGAGCTTATTGAAATGAATTGGTAGATAAACCAAAAATCATTACAACCCGATACCTTAATGAATCAATTGACGACCTTATATTACTGAGCAATCAAAAAGCGAAACAACAATAACCAGAAGAGAAGAACCCTTATAAATACAACGAAAACGCAGCCCGGAACGACCCTGCTACTTCATAACCGCCGCCTTTAACATGCCCAATTTAAGTAGGAAGTCGTACAGCTTGAACGGAAGCAAGAGGTGAAGTCGTAGAGCTTGAACGGAAGAGGTGTGATTTACGGAAGAGGTGTGACTCATCAAACTAATTTAATTCATTTAGAGGCCCATCCACGTCTTTAACATCACGTTACATGCAGGAGAGAGGAAGAATAAGTAGTGGCCTAAGTGCCCGCCACGGCAGATTTGAGCTGGCTTTTTTCCCCTCAAATTGCTTCCAAACAATGACATGTAGGCGCTATATACTTACCCTATTAAAGGTATAGTATAGAGTATAGATTAGTGGTTAATGTGTTTTAAAAAAAAATCAAACTCATCAAAGGGCTGACGGTGTTAGTGTCCGTTAGTGAAAAACACAAGAAACCTCATTTCGCAAACCTCAGGGGCACGCTGGACAGCTCGATAACCAAAGGGGTATACCTGAAAAATTCGGGAACCTTAGAGGTATATTGGAAAATTTTCCAAAAAAAATAAGCGTAAAAAGTAAACTTCAGTTTTTTTTTTTTTTTTTTTTTTGAACGTAAACTTTAGTTGTAATAATACAAAAGATTGATTTGAGGGCTTACCATGAGTCTTTCCCGTTAGTTATATTGTAACACTTTAACCACTAAGTCAATTGATTTGGTTGATTTTTTTATTAACAAAATTATATATAAATGACATTAATCTCTAATATTTCGTCCAAATTAAAAAGTAAAGATTTTCGGCCAATAATTGTACTACCATATATTCTAATTAAGTTTATTTGAAAACAAAGTTTAGTCATTTCTCACTTTTGACCGAAATTGCAACACATAGTTAGCATATATTCATTATATCAAATTAGAGAATAATCATTTTTTTTGTTCAACAAAAAAGTAGAGAACAATCGTTATTATTGTCTTATATTAAGGGTCAAGTTGAGTCTACGGGTCTTGTAAAATTTGACAACCGTAGAAGAGATAACAAAAACTAAATATACGAGAGTCAATAGCGGTCATATTTAATAAAAGGTAGTTTTATGGCACATAAAGCACGCCAAATAATTAAACATAAGCATATGGGAGTCGAAACGGGTGTGAGTCAATATGTGTCATAAAAAGCGGGTTCATGACATAAAAGGGTGTCACATACCACTAAATTAGTTTTTTACTTGCATGAAAAGAGATGCGAGTCAGAACCAATCATGATAAAAAGGGGGTTCATGACACATAAAAGCGAGTCAAATAGATAAAACTAAACATATGAAAGTTAAAACGGGTGCGAGCTAATAGGGGTAATGTGTCATAAAAAATAGGCTCATGACACACAAAAGCGCGTTAGATAAAACTAAATTAGTTTTTGATTCATCAAACGAAGAATATGGATCAAATGAATTATACTCCATATTCTTCATCTTGATTTCGTTTTACTGTCATTTTAGAATAGGTGAAATTTGGTCAACGAATTTAACGCAAGAATGTCATGCATGGCCTGGTCAAAGTGCATTTAATTTAATTTTCATCTTAATATGGATAAAATTGGGTCAACGAGTTTGATCAAAAAATATAATAGTTAAAATGCATCTTAATTTTGTTTTATTTCATCTTATATATGCGTAAAAGTGGGTTGTCAAAATTGGTCCTGCTTGATAGAGTTCGTTTACACTCATAAGAAGAGTGTAGTTAAGCTTGACCAGTAGTTGGTATCGCGAACCAACGAGAATAGAATAATTAATTTAAACATGCAATAGATGTTTTTTTTTTTGGACTCATTTGCAATATTAATTGCATATACTCCACTTGCAAGTCTCTTTTTTAGCACAAACTAGAGTTTGTTCCTACAAACATGGTTGCATGGATGACAAACAAACCATAGTTTTGCAATAGATGAACTCTATATTTGGGTTTGTATTGACAACCCCAATGTAGAAGGACATCTATTGCTTTTGCTCTTAATGGTCTTTAGAATGCTTCCCCCAATCCCTATATTGCGACAATTACCATGTCCAAATTCTCCTAACGATATATTCAAGTGATCAAGTGCAATATAAATATACACAAGTATGTTAATGTGTTTGAGTTTTATTGATGAAATCAACTAATTCAACATACAACATCACTTCGACCAATATAATTGCAATTGAGATGTTTTTGAAAACGAAAAATAGATTAATACAAAGTTACAAGGTCGGCTTTTTCATACATCTGCGTCGGTTAACACTTAGATATTTATGTGCTTCGGTTAGTAGTAGGCTAGTATTCGATACAAATCGAAAATCCAGCAATTTTTTAAGAAATTAGGCCAAAAGATAACAAAATTAGGCGAAAAACATAATACGAAAACATGCGTCATTGACATTTATTTCCAATTACGAAATAGCAGGTGCCTTCCGTACCATCAGCACCAGTACCCAACAACCGTGGCTGGGAGTTATCAGTTGGCTTCTTCCTTAACATCTCGCATAAACTCTTCTACCTGTCCTTAGTATATATCATCTATACCCAAGTGAAGACGACAGAAATGATGATTAATGCTGTTTACTTTAGACGGAGTATGTAATTCTGTTGCCTACAGTAATACATTATCTACAAGCCCTAGTTCCCCTTTAACCTTGAAGCTGGCTACCAGTTGCCATGCTTTCGTGGTTTATTTGAATGCCCTCATACGTGGTGTCCAATAGCATATCGATCAGATATGGTTTAATATAGGAAGAACCCCACTGAACTTTGGTTAACGGTTGTTAGTCTTATTGGTGAATTGCCAAGAGGCCCAAGACATAATTGTTTCTCAATTTGTGGGAATTGGTAGAACATGATATGGATGAGCTTCTGCTGCATTTACCGCTGAGGAATGACTACTGCCTACTGGAGTACTGGGCTACTAGTACTGGGTTCTTTTTTTTTTTTTTTTTTTTGGGAAAAAGTGTTGCGTCTTTCTGAAGCTTAGGCATGGAAGGCGGAGGGGAGCCCATTGTAGAGGGGACGTAAAACCATTTTTCATTCATTAATCCACCGTATGAATTATGATATTTTATATTATATATTAAAAGCTGTATTTGAAGCAACGACCACGTTCACATATGAATCAATCTAAGATGATGTTCATATGATTTTCCCATATATGTAATCTTCATAATTTATAATGTTAGATTCATTAATATTTTTTCCGAATGTTCCAATACTTACCACTAAAATTGCTAAACTAATTAAATTGTGGGCCTATATAGTTTGTGGGAAATTCAGCAATACATGGAGCAATTTTGACAACTCTTTTAGCAAAAAATATAAGGCGAACTTTAAACAATATTGTATTTCAGGACGTTACAGTAACAACATTTTAAAGGGAACCAGACCATAATTCATGATAATCCATCGAGTATCAGTATAGTACTCATTACAAATTAGCACAAGTATCTACAAATTTTCATCACAGTCTCAGGGGTCAAAACTCACAAAAGTAACATCTTGGAGGAATCACAACTTTAACTCATTAAAATCCACCGAGAATCACTACAATATCTCATTAGAAAGTAGCGGGAGTTTCCGCAATTATTCATCACAATTATGAACTAACCTCCATCCAACGGGATCAGGAGTGCAATCACCGCCCAACAAGCGTAGCAATGCAACATGGCCACCCTCAACTGCAGCAATCGTAAAATTGCTGCAATTGTCCTTGGTAACGCCATCATTGGCGAAATGCAAATGGCGATTATTTTTGGACAATAACACTACTTTGTCAACAGTTTCAAAGGGGCCAAAAAGTGAATGTATATAAAACCGGTCCTCGAAAGAAGACCTATTATCGTCCTCCTTGTCCTTAACGCTATCAAGGACGATGTTTGAGCTAATTGGACCTGTTGGGTGGAAACAACGCTTCCAAACCTCGACTTCCCCTGGTTCTATGCAGTGAACTAAGTTGATTTGATGAAACTTATAAATCGGCTCAACCATCAACTCATCTCCATCCAACATATTTATAGTCTCATAAAATTGTCTGAGACGACGTCAGTAAAATACGGTATGACTAAGGAATCTAGAGGGACATACCTCCTCGCGCGAACATAGCCAGCAACTTCGACGGAGAGGAGAGGGACCACCTATGGTGGCTGTAATTGCGGATATACCCGTTGCAAAGGAGCTGCTTCTCGTTCGGTCGCATCGCGTAGACGGTCACCTCGGTCAGCAAAAACGAACATCGGCCGCCCAAGTATGGAAGCCTTTGTAGGTGAGGAGGCTGTGGAATGGTCAGAGGGAAAGACGTATGTTTGAAGTCAGATATCGACCGACGCCAAGACTTGCATATCGATCGGAATCTCATGATATCTATGCGAAAAATCCGAAAACCCAACCACTTTGCGATCTCCAATAGGGTTTAATATAATTCCTCAACACACACCCTCTGTGTCCGCATGAATCCGACCAACATCCCCTTTGTTTAATCTCTAGATCCAACATTCCGGGATCTACTCTCACCTTTCACTTTTTAAACTTCCGGAGACACAGTTTGAGTTTGGAGTTTGAGTTTGAGGTTTTTTTTACCGGACTTTAGAGTTTTAGATAGTGTTTGGCTCTATTTTTTCTAACGTGTGATCATACCGTATATATTAAAATTCTCTTACATAATACTATCTCATGGAAAACTTAATTTGGAACGGAGTGATACTCCATTATGTAAAGTACGAAAAAAAACTAGGGAAATTTTCCAATATACCCCCGAGGTTCCCGAAATTTTCAAGAATACCCCTCAGGTTTCGAGCTATCCAGCGTACCCCTTAGGTTTGCGTTTAACTTTATTTTGACAGTTTTGGTTAACATCCATCCAACACCGTTAATTATTTTTTTATTTTTACCTTATAATTCAATTAAACACTCTATTAACTACCCAATAACATAATCTACTAAAAAAAATTGTGGTCAGATGACGGATTCAAATATTTACCATATCCTATATTAAAAAATCGCAATTGTCAGTTATCGATTAATTGGTGGCTACGGATGATAGGTTATCGCTTTTGTATTCATTAGCAATTAAACTAAAATCTTGTGCACTCCCTTCATTTAATCACAAAATCCGACCCAACGTAAACAATTGAATCAAATGGAGGGAGTATCTCCATTGAGGTCATACACTCGGATACACGTATGTGAATCAAACATCGGACTATCACCATCATACCCTAGTAATAAGTTCTTAACACAAATATCATCCAAAACCTTTTACATTGTTCATGACTTATATAACTAAAAATTTTCGTGTAATATAGCGCAATCTCATTAAAATAATCATCATATAACATCTTCATCAAATATGTTTACGACATCCAATGGGCCTAGTAAATTTAGTTGGCAGTTAGACAGTCCATGAAAAAACGATCGCAAAAGAAAACGAACGGTCAACTAATACACAGTGAAAAGACGATAACACCCTTCGTTTCTATCAGCCTGAATGTCCTTAACTTGTACTACTACCGACCAACGCCCGTACGATTTCCGTACGACACGTGCAAATTTGTGTCCACGCCTTAATTTTTTTTTTTTTCAATTCAAAATAACGATTTGTAACAATCCTAACTATCGAGCTCCCGTGTCCATGGACTACTACACTCAAACGCAACAAACAAGCAACTAAATTTCGACTTTTCACATAACCACAATTTTGACCCATGCATCAAAGTAGCATATAAGAGCAATTTTGAGTACCATCTAACTCTAAACAACCAAAAACAATTGCGGATCAATCGATAAAATTTCGACTTAAAGATTGAATCAAGCATCGAGATTTCGAAATCAAATTCATATCAACACTGATTTTGTCTAAGATAAATCTTACTAAAACATAAATAAAAATCCGAATTTCTACCAAAATTTTCTCTGCCCATCACTCTCCTCTGATCTTTTGTTCTGATTTCTGAATAATAATATTTGTTATTTTTCTTGCTAATCCTACGGTTCTAGGAGGGCGGCCATAGATATCATCTCCTGTACATGATCAAGATTACAATTTTCATGATCTCCAACTAATCAATTTTTTTTTTCTTTTCTAAAAAAAGGGTAATTTAAAAAAAAAAAAAAAAAAAAAAAAAGATGAAATTTGAATTTAATTTTTTTTTAATTAACAAAACCCAATCAAAGATTTAGCCTTGGTTCTTCCAGAGCGAACACACCGCTGATTAAAACGGCACCGTTTCAGCAGGAAAAAAACGTTCCACCGTTATTTCTCTCCGCCTCGACCATGTAATTCCTGACCTCTTTCCTTACCATCTCCTGCATCACCGCCAACAACTCCGGCCCAAACGTCATCGTTTCGTTCGCCTTCACGCTCACGCTTCTCCTCGCCGCCACCCCAGGCTGAGTCGACTCACCTCCCTGACTCGTCGCCGATCCTGGCAACGACAGCGTCAAATCCGTCAACGGATCATCATTCACCCTCTCCATATCAACCGCCTTGTCCCTTTCCTTCTTCTCTTCCCCCGACGGTGCCGGAACGCCGTCGGAATCGCTGACGTCAGATTCCGTCTGAGATTCCGGTGGAGAATAAACTTCCTGACGCTTCTCCGGCCTCGGATCGCCGGAAAAGCTCGTATCCCGAAGCTTCCGCTTGAGGGTAGAGTTCCAGTGGTTTTTGATAGCGTTATCTGTACGCCCGTTGAGAAGACGAGCAATGGTAGCCCACTTATTCCCAAACTTATCATGCGCCTTGACGATGATATCATCTTCCTCTGTTGAAAAAGGACGATGCTCCACCTCCGGCGAAAGCTGATTACACCAGCGTAAACGACACGATTTCCCCGACCGACCAGGAATCTCCTTGCTAATCAGCGACCAGTTCCTCGCGCCGAGCCGCCCGACCAGTCTCGTCAACAGATCGTCCTCCTCCGGACTCCAAGGACCCCTAATCCTCTCCTTCCTCGCCGCTGTAACAGCCGCCGATGAGGTGGTGTGATTTTGATCCATGGTGGTGGTGGTGGTGGTGGTGGTGTGGTGGATTAATTAACTAACCCTAACCCTATGGGGATTTTGTTAAAGGGGGAGTTATCAGTTATAAAGATGGTGCGTTTGAGAGAAAAGGGGGAGTATATAAAGGGCAAGGAGGGGGGAAGGGTGATATCCGGTAGGCGGTTGGGAAGGGAAACAGCTGGATGTGGGCCACGCGTCGATATGTAACTGCTTCGGAATTTACTGGATTTTTTTTGGCTGTATAACTGACTACGGGTACAATTGGAGTAAATAAAAAATATCGGTTGCTGAGATTTCGTTCGGTATTTCTAGTAACAATAATGGTAACAAATCAATGTGATCTTTTCCAAAACTCAAATACCCCTTTGCCTTCTTTTGCCTTGTGTTGTAACTTGTAACCACCTCTATGTATACCTTTGGCCGACTTATGGAAAATTCTAATGTGATAAATTTAAAATTGGTTTCGAGTTTTGATAGATGTTTTTGTAAATTATGAACCTCGATGAAGTATATAAAGATAAATTATGGATAGACCCTTTTAAAAAAAATATGGAAATATGTTATGTATACTTTGATTGTGGACGATATAGGAATTGCGTGTCGTGTATGATACGTGTTATTAAGTCCATTGAATTTAGCTCATAGTTTTTGTGTTATGAATAGCGTGTGTTCAGATAATCGAAACTGTGAATACATCTAGTTAATCATGTATGTGCAAGCAATTGTTGTTTACAAAATGGAAAATCTTATTTTTGAAGATTAAGTTCGAATTACGTGATTCTAGTGGAGTACATATAACATTGGCATACAATTATTTTATTAGACCACTACCAAATCAAACATTAAAGGGCAAATTGCAACTATTGGTAAAGTTCTCATGGTCAATAACGAGAAGTTGACAATTAGAGGTCAGTCGAGATAAACCAACAACGTTAATAAGCACGTGCTAACAATATTATTGTAACTAAATCTATATACTCCATAGTTTGGCATAGGTTCTGTTCGGTTGCACTAGCTGTTTGAGTAGCAGATAGTTGTTTTAGTAGCAGGTAGCTGTTAGCTTTAAAAGTAGCAACTGATGTTAGACGTATTCGGTAGAATGAAGTAACTGTTGAGTTATCAAAACTATATAGTATATAAAAAAATAAAATAAAAATGCTAGTTTTTTTTACCCAAAATGTATTTTGTGAAACATTTCCCAAATGTCAACTACTATATAAAATAATACTTTCAAAATGTCAGTCAAATAGGTAAAATAACAGTTTGATCCGATCAAAATGCTACATTCTACTCGTTAATGTGTTGCGGAACACGGCTGTAGAAATTATTCTTTAACGATGTTAAACTGTTTTCAATTAACATTGGAACAAGTATACCAGCAATTATTTTTGCTCTTTTTGAAAAGAAATGGTTAGGAATATTATACTCAATCTCATTTAAATCGTGTAAATAAGGGGCCGGTAAGTTGGGGGAGAAAAGGGCCCATGATTTGAAGGGGGTTTGTACGTAAGTAGTAGATAAGATTTGACCGAGTGACAGGCTGGAAGGCACTGCCGAAGGAGTGAAGTGTCATTTCACAGGATAGCAAAGAAAACCCAAAAATAAAAAAATGGGTGCACGGGAAATTAAAAAGAATGAGGTGGCGAAAAACGACAAAGATGTAGTTTGTGTGGGGCCCATAGATGGAAACCGAACCGAAATGGAAAGAGAAAGAGGGAAGGTTGGTTTTGATATGTAGCTGAGCTGTCATTGCCAGGCTGTATTGCGTTCAAAAGGATGGTCTGTCTAACGGCCTATTGGTCCACTGACACCAGTTGGTCACCGTCCCCTTCCTCTTTTTTTTTTTTTTTTTTTTTTCTTTTCAATTTTTGAAAAATCTTGCCCACGCACAACACAACCTGCCTTTTATTGTTCCCCGCCCGCCCAATCCTATGTCTGGGTCCTTTGGGTGTTAGCCTCATCATCATTATTGTTCTTATTAGTTGTTACATTATTGTTTATATGTTTTGATTATAATTAAACGGTTGACAAATTTGAAAGAACGAAATACTACTTACTGAACTGATTCAGTGTCAGTTTATTGGAAACAAAAGGAGTAGATTATTCTCTAATTCCTATCTATAAATATCATTATGTATGGTATTCGGTTACAATATAAATTTAAAATTTTGAGTTTTGTTAAGTGTGATGGAATCGTTAGCCGATAAGTAGGCTGAAGACTCGCGACTCTTGCAAAACTCAAAATTTTCTCGATGATGATTTTGACAACATCAAAACCGTGTACAGTTACTTACGGAGGTACATTGCCTTGCTTGAAGCATAAGTCTCAACGGCGGTCTTGACCACGATAAAAGCCAATATTGTGTGGCATATGGTGTGCTTTAGGTTAAATGTTCGTCAAATTGGAACATGCTAATTGAGTACTAATTGGTATGAAGAGAGTTTTATGTACAGGAACTAAACAAATTAAGTGATCAGTTAGCCATGTCTACCAACGCAACAGTGATACATATTTTTTGACCAAAAAGTGATGCTTCTAACTGCCATGATGTAAACTCAACACTACCTTCCCCCACTCACAAAATTAGAGGAAAACAGAGGATATGTACACTAGGTTGGGCAGAAAGGCCTATCTACCTATTGTACTATGATTTCCTAACTCACTAATTTGTACTAATTAGCATCATCATCTGAGTGAGACTTCAATATAGCTATAGATGACGACAAAATACCCACACGTAACTTTCACGTGTTTTGAAATTATTGCATTCGATAATCTCAAACTAATTACGAGTATATTTGAATGAAATTTCACTAGATTTGTAAATTAACTTTCGCCTCGTCTCTAAACTAGTCCGTATCTAATTAAATCACGATCATGTGGGGTTGGTTGGACTTAAATCATGTTTTTCAAATGGTTAAGTAGATATGGACAAGAAAGGAGAGTCCACGGGGGACTTTCCTGGAGCTTTCATTTTCAGTGGGTAACTTTAGCGTCTGAACTTCAAATGGAATAAAGATTTTGAATACAAAAACCAAACAAATCTTGTTGTTAAACGGTTAGGGAGCTTTTCATCAAAGAAGATAAGCATATTTCGATCGGTACGTTGTCTTTGTCTACAAGCCGCATTGGAATGCTTTGTGTAGTTAATTAATAGCAGTACACAGATTTGTATTTTAATGCACAACTTGGCTGTTGCTGTAATAGCCCGAACCACCGTCCGTCACAACACAACCCAATAAGATGGGTAGTCACCTATTAGGCCCATATATTCTCTCTGGGCTCTAAAAGGTGAAGGCCTTGTTGTTAGTATGATGGTAGGAATCTATTATAAACTGATCATATGAGCC
>JBBYHQ010000023.1:18946270-18990871 GCA_038382645.1 Spergularia azorica | reverse complement strand
ATTCGGTTGTGAAATATGTTCCTTGAATTTTGTTAGTTTAGATATGGAAAAATTTGGAACTCATTGGCTGTTCAATATGGGAAACTTTCCTAAATTATGCAAAGTTCGAATCTGCCTAAAATTATCCAAACTGTGATTTCTTTTCGGATAAGTTTTCAATTGCATATATCATTCAATCTTTTCTGCATGTGAACTGCTACGTAGAGCAGAATTATTATCTACCCTAAGTAGCACTAGATTATCTTATATAAAAAATACAGAGTGTCAGTTCATCCAGTAAACTACAAACCCTCGATGGCTATGATGGTGGCGCATCCGCAGAAACAACACTGCAGCGTGTCGTCAAACGCACTTGTGGAGTACACAGGCACCGTGTCCAGGGAGGAAGAGGAGGACTACGGGGTGAAGATTCGCCGTATTGATAACGTTGCAGACAACGTCAGTAACACCTGTAGCAGTTCCGCTGGTGCTGGCTCTGGCGACTTCCATCAGTGTTAGTTTCTTTATCAAAACCCTAATTTTGTTTAGTTCGTAATCTTCATCGATTTTATGTTCATTCTCTTCTTGCGTAGCAACGACACCTAAGTGAATCCTGTTGTCGTAAGTTTGGATGCTAAAACTGTGTCTTGATATGCAGTATTGTAAAATGAAACGGAAGGAGCAAGACAGGCTCGCAAGAATGGAGGCTGACGGTAAGAGGAAAAACGAGGTGTTAGAATTCGAGATCAGGAAAAGGCAAAGATTGGAAGCTACTGAAGCGATTACTGCGAAAAAACGAGCAAAACGACAGAAGAAGAAGAAGCTGAGGAAGAAGGAAAAGCGAAGCAACCCGAATGTAGCTAGGGAAGATGATCAGAAAGAGGAGGATTGTTCAGATGGCAGTATATGTTTCTGATAAATAATAGACCGGGGGTTGCATGGCCCTGTTGTTCGCTTCTTTAGTACGTTAGCGGCAGTTGTAATTTCACAAAATTGGCAAATTGTCTTGACTGATGGTTTTTACGGGTTAACAAATATCATGTCTCGACCTGTAAACCTCTGTATTTGTCTACCGAAAGTTCTTACGATAGAAGGAAAATGAATAAAGCAATGGGTTAAACTCGGTCTTTTGATCCCTTGTAGTTGTAGCCAGGCCATCATTGTGGGTTCTTCCACATGATGTACAAATTCTTCTCATAGTCCCAGAATTTTTGTTGATTTTTGGAATGATAGAAAAGAATTGCTAGATATGATACTCTAAACATTAATGAAAGCTACAAAATGAGTTTCAAAGACTGCATTATACTCCCTCCATAAATAAATGACGTTATCGGATTACGAGGTGAAGATTTGACTTGCGATTTTATAGAAAAATAGCTATCGAAAAATTATGAAACATATACCGTTGGATTCGTAACGAAAAGTCCTTTTAGACAAGTATGGTTTCATAATTTTTACTAATATATCTTATGAGATATTCATGGGTAAAGGGGACGCCTCGAAATGTGAGAAAGTCATGTATAATTTTATGGAGGGAGTGTGCAATAGCATAACACACATTTACTACTAGTAGTTTGTAACGAAATGTATACTAAATGACCGTTGCAGGCTTCCTGCTATGCGCTCGATCAACACTATGATCTATGGATATTGTATCTTCCTGGTATGCGCTCGATCAACACCAATTCTTAATTCTAAAAGAAAAGATTAAGTGAGATATTCCAAACAATAATATTCTAGACATGTAAGTATGTAAGTATTAATTGAGATATTCCCGATAACACTCCGTATACGGAATATTCCCTAAAACGACACACGTTGCTGATTTATGATACGAGTTCGTTATTGTCATATTCCCAACTAGCATAGCATTAAAAATCATCGAGAGAAATTTTTGCCGCTTCGTTTTACTTTTCTCGGCCCAAACGTTGCATCGACTTGGATAATGTATTGTGAAACCGTGGTGCGTGGAGTCCATCCCAAGTTCCTAATCCTAACCGCGACTAATCAAATTTCTGATCTCGACTCTCGCTTGGAACTATAACGGCATAATTACCTGAAATTTGTCGTCACTTTCTTTTTTACCCCCCTCTTTCCAAATAAATCCAACCCCTCTCCGAACTCTTCACCTTCTCCCTTTACGCTTTCCCGATTCCACTCGCCGGAAAATCGCAAACCCTAATTCCCTCAAAATCTCGATCACAAACCCTAATTCTTCCCCCAAAAATGGGCGAATCTCATATAATTCGTCGCATTTCAATCCATCAAATCCTCGGCGCCGGCTCTGGTAATCTAATCTCTCTCTTCTTTAGTAATCACATCTTAATTAATGCTATTATTCGTCCGATTAATCTTCAATTGTTATAATTAATTACATCAATAATTCGAAATTTTAGTTACTTTGATCTTACATTTCGATCTTGTTGTTGAAGTTTTATGAAATTCGATTGAATAATAATTAATTGTTTGGTTCGTCGGTCGAAATTATGCAGTGGCGGACGTGTTATTATGGAGAAAATGGGGCGGAAGTGTTCTATTGTTAGTCAGTACGACGTCGTTGTGGCTTCTCTTTGAATTTGGTGGTTATAATCCGCTATCTTTCGTGTCGAATGTGCTTTTGCTTCTTGTTGTAATCCTCTTCTTTTGGGCTAAATCGGCTTCGCTTCTTAATAGGTACACACACTGTTGTTTTTCTTTAATTCTTTTAATTGTGATTTCGTTTCGGGTTTTATGTTGTTGTATCGTAAGCTGGAAGCTAAATGATGTTGTTGTGTTGTTGCTGAAATGATTGAAATGTGATTAGAGTTTTTGTTGGTATGATGATCTATTTGTTGTAGACCTCTTCCCCCTATACCTGATTTGGAAGTGTCGGAGAAATCGATTGAGCGGGCCGCTGATGTGATTCGTGTCTGGGTTAACCGTGGACTGGCTGTTGGGCATGAGATTGCTGTTTGTGGGAATTTGCGAGTTTTAATTCAGGTTGTGTGACATTCTTTGGGTTGAGTTTAGGGATTGGAGTTCGTTTACTTGTTTGGTTGATGAAACGTTTTGGATTTCAGGTTGCAGCGTTGTTGTGGCTGGTTTCTTATGTTGGCAGTCTCTGTAGTTTTGTCACATTCGTCTATATTGGTGAGTGGGTTTCGACTTTATCATTTTGACTTGATATTGGGACTGCTTTTTGTTAGGGGGTTTGTGTTACGTGTGTTGATTCGGTTGTTCTGTTGATTGTTGGGTAGGATTTCTTATGGCTTTATCAGTCCCAGTGCTCTATGAGAAGTACCAGAATCAGATTGATGATAAACTTTATGTTGCACGTGGAGCTCTTGAACGCGGTTACATGAAATTTGATCAAGTTGTTTTAAGAAAGATTCCAGTTTCATTGTACAAGAAGAAAAAGAAGAGTCAATAGGCTAATGGTAATTTCTTCTTCTTTTCTTACGCCAATGTTCTTTATTGTTGGTACTAGTGAGCTTGTGGTACTTTTGAATTTGCAAAATTGCACCACCCACGTTTATTGAGGCACTCTCTGGGAACTTGGAAGTACACTTTTGCTGTGGAAGATTCATGTCATCAATTTCCTATCTAGCGGATATTTAGTTTACTGTGTTAGCATTTCTGATGATAGAATTTGGCAATGGGGCATACTGGTGCATGCCTGCATGAGCATTAAGGGGACTTAGAGAACAATAGTGTTTTTGAGAATTTTAGATGGATTCCAAAATGATTTAGGTTTGTGAATATAAATATTTCGAAGTAATCATTCTTGCTCGCAGTGTGAGAGCTCTTTATTTATACTTGATCCTACTTGTGCATATTGTTTTGGGTTAGATCATTTATTTTCCCCTTTTCAATGAGATTTGAATCCTTAGATTGAAGAATTTATTATGTAACTTGCTGTAGTGTCAAATAGGATTGGTTACTGTTATGAACTAAGCACGCAGCTTCCTTTAATATCTCGAAGAAAAAGAAGGTAATATTCTACTTTTGAAGAGGTCGTAGATGGGTTTATGATGTCTTTCAGTAGAAAACTCTCTACTAGTCTTGATTTATGCCTTTATAGTAAGGATATGTACCTTTGATTGAAAGATGGGATAGAAGAAGCTTTTCTTTTCTATGAATTTGAGGAAACTGCCATGAGAAAATCCTGCAGTATTAGTTTTGGTGAGACTTTTTTCCACCATGTGCTGGTGCCTGTTGTAGTTCTGAAGATTTCAACTTAATTTGGTAATACGATGATAGGATTGCGCATTTGCGCTTGTATGTTGCTGCCTCCCTTCGTGTTCAGTTAGTTTAGAGTGTTCTGACCTCTGGTGGATGAGGCGTTTAGTGTTAATATGCTTCTCTTTTATTTAACTCAGCTACTCTCAGTCATTACAGAAGGAAAACTGAGACTTCTAATTTTGTGGAGGTATGAGCCTAAGAGGTGATAGCTTGCATGTATCAATCCATTAAGGGCTAGTAACAAATTCTGGATGAGGTCTGAGTGTTTTACTGTACAATGTATATTTAACACTTTTGGAAAACTATCATCATTTTGGGGTGATGGGGTAGGTGGTAATAGAACGACGAAATTTAATTGTGTTCATGTGGTAATGAGAATTAATATACATAGAGTCTTACAATAGTCATCTGCATGGGACTTCATCACTCCATGAACATGGAGGAGTATGTTTGGTGGCTTACAGGGCAAGTTGCATAAAGCTGGTTGAGAGGGAGGGGGGGGGGGTATTATCTGCAGTTGCTGTTTGAAGGGGGCACCACCAAGACGAGGTTGGTCATTAAATAGCATTGATTTTCTGTTAGTGTTAGCTTAGAATTCTCTAGCTCTATTCCATTTCCAGGAAAAGCTGCATCTCTTACGTATATGTAGTGGGCTTATCAGTAATGCTGGTGAAGTAGAATTTCAAAGAGAATTCTTATTTGGAGTACAGTTTATGTCTACCTTTTTTTTTAAAAACACGTTGCTGTAATAGCCATTTAGGTGCGAACTGATATATGTTTTGTGATCTGACTCGTGATTTTAACTGCCTTTTCTCTATTTGATTTTTTTTTTCTTTTTCCAGAATGCTTTGAAGAGGTGGCTGAAGATGTGCATATTACACTTGCGTAGATGTTCAAGACTGAAGTTTGTTGGATTTTGAGTACAGGCAAGTTGGTTTTTGGTTTGCATGGTTTTGGAATGTTCGAAAATCGTTGCGAGAGTCTGGTGGGGTTCTTAAGTGAGAGGGGTTGTAAGACGTCATTATGCGTTACACCTGAGACCATCTCTTATTGATGTGGAAGTTACCAAAATGTGTAATTGGTCAGTAGTATGATATTTCACCAGGAATCGTGCAGAAATGCATGGTGCTCTACGCCTTCACCTCATGATTGTCTAGTTTGATTGTCAGGCTATAGTTTTGGTGGATATCTGTGGTTGTATTGGTCAGAACTGAAATTTTTCATGCCACATTAATGAGAGTTGATTAGATATCTCACTTGTGTGCTAGCTATTGGAAGACTAACATCCTTGATTTTGTATTCATTTCTTACTTTCTTGATTCTCCTCATATATTGATAAACTGATACCTGCACTTTTTTTTTTTTTTTTTTTTTTTTCCAATGGCATATCCTGCACTCCTATCTACCAAACACCCTGTTTTTACAGGGGGCGAAAATTTGTGGAATGTAAATCACTGCAACTTTTTTCTTGGTGACAATCGCTAATCTATGGGCTTTCGGCTACTAAAATGAAACTTTCCGTCTCCTGGCTTTCTAGCATGTTTTGTTTGTTACAAAGTTGACAGGTAAATGTGTTTAGTGTTCGAATAAACTTATGTTGGGTACTAAAATCTTGAGAACACAAAAATCGTTTCTTAAAATCTTGAGATCGTGTTTTTCACCCTAGTGATCAATATTGGAGTTAGAGGCGAGGTATGCGAGGCCACAGGCTGGAAGCTGTACTGTCGGTCAGTGCCAAGAACTACGGACAGTCTGATTTCATCGTAGTTGGAAGACGGGTCAATCTGTGTTATAAAAATGGATCTCCATATCTTGTCGGGCCAAAAAAAGTAAGGGACAAGGTGCTAAAAATGATTAAAAACTAATGAAGTTTTACTCAATGCGCTCCAAGTCACCAAATCTCTTTCTTTAATCTCTTTATGATTATGCTCACGTGCACTTATGTTAAATCATTAATAATTCATTAAATCATCTATTTTAAGCATCTTTGTAAACTACCTAGAAGGCTAGAAGCAAGCCAGCAAGGTCTCCCCTACACATTATGGGCATTATTTCTATAAAAGGAGCTCAACCTTGTTTATCTTCCTTGCACAAACTGAGTAATACCTACACTAGTGTAGTCTACTAAAGTCAAAAACTGAGTTCATCAAAGCTCTATTTACTCCCTCTTCTCCTCCTTTTTGGATCCGAAATTTTCGACTTCTCTCATTCCCAAAGCCTCCCTGATCTTTGTCATCCATACGACAAAAAAGTCCTCCGCATAAAATACAAATTAGGCAATCCTTTTTCACTTGTCTCATGGGATACAAAGACAGACTGTTGCGGCCACTGGAATGACATACAATGCAACGAACAAGGCCATGTCACTTCCTTGAGCTTTTTTCAAGCCAATGATATACACGGCCCAATACCTCCCTTGTTGGATACGCTTCCCTGGCTTACCAGCCTTTACTTCCAAAATGTACCCAACCTTTCCGGCCCAATACCGCCGTATATCAGCAAGCTCACCAATCTCACTGCCTCTATAATCTCCGGCACTAAAGTTTCCGGGCCAATCCCTGATTTCTTGGGCCGGTTCAGGAACTTGGTCCAACTCGAGTTGTCATCTAATCAATTTATCGGCCCAATTCCTGATTTCTTGGGCCAGCTGAAGACTCTCACTTACCTCGATCTCTCGTCTAATAGACTCACCGGTAAAGTGCCTACGACTCTAACCCAATTAGCTAATCTCAGCTACCTTCGCATCGGTTCAAACAAGTTATCTGGTCCAGTGCCTAGTTACTTAGCCAAGCTCCGCAATCTAAACACAATCGATCTTGATTCCAACTCTCTTACCGGACCAATTCCAGCGTCTTTCGGCCACATGTCCAACCTTACAACCCTATCGTTGTCCGATAACCAATTAACCGGATCCATCCTAAGTCATTGGGCCGGTCTAACCTGCTGATGCTCAGACTTTCTCACAACAAACTTACTGGAGATGCCTCGTTTTTGTTTGACAAGGCTAATACTGGTAACCTTGATATTCATGTTGACAACAACCTTTTAAAGTCCAAGTTGGAAAATGATATTATACCACCCGGTTAAAGTTCGATTTCTCAAATGTGGACTTGGCCCGAAATTTGATGGGCTTCAACGTCAGCCATAATATGATATATGGGTCTCTTCCAAAAAGCTTTGGACAATTAATGACAGATTCTGTTGATGTGAGTTATAACCAACTATGTGGCCCAATACCAAATGGTCGACGTTTTAAGCCGGGTCGACCCTGCCATATTCTCCAACAACAAATGCCTTTGTGGTGGCCCGTTGCGTGCGTGCAAGTAATTGCTAGTGCTGTTGCTTGGAGTAATGGCTTCTAACACCGGTCACCGGTTATTTGTCTTTCGTTACGCTAAGACTTACATTAGTAGTCGCCGGTAATTTGTCTTTCGTTACGCTAAGACTTACATTAGTCACTTTATTTATATTGAACAAGTGAAAGGGATGGAAATCAATTCTAATTTTCTTTATAAAGGAAATTGTGCTTTGAAATTGGCTCGGTTATGAACGTGGCTGTTGAAAATTGAACAAATAAATCTGTTCAACTTCTACCTATGTTTATTTCAAAATAAAAAAAAAACTACCTATGTGCTAAGATCGATGAACAAAACTCGGATCATTTCATTGTAAATGAAAGCCGGGTGGATTCGTCTTAAAAAATGGATCTTCACATCTTTTTTTGGGCCAAAACAAGCTGAAATTGGTTAAAATCTAATGACAGTACTGTGTTTTCCTCAACGCGCGTTCCAAGTCACCAAATCTATCTTTTTTTTTTTATTTATTTCTTTATGATTATGCTCATGTGCGCACTTATGTTATCGTAAATCTGTACTCTAAAATTGGCGCCGGTTTCAACGGTGGCTGTAAAAAATTGAACAAAATAAGTCGGTTCAACTTTTATATTCGTGCATCCACCAAAACTTTTCTTAGTTAGGGGTATTTTCTATTTCTTTCCAATGGGTTATGGTCGTACAAATACTGGACAAAAACCAATAAACCATGAGTTTAGCGTGTTTGTTACATGATATAACATTATTATAACCAATTAAAAATGTTGCTCTTACATCTTTGGTCGTCACTAAGTATTCCTATAATCCTATATATAGACTTCCCAGTACTTTTCATCAACTCATTTACTACTTAGTTCACTACACAATCAAATCAATCTTTATAATACTATGAGCCTAGGAACACTGCGGTTCTACCTGTGCGGCCATATATTGGTCTCACTCACATTGCTACTTAACTCTTTTTATCTCTCTTACGCTCAAACTATACCGGATCTTTGTCATCCTCACGACAAAAATGTCCTCCTTTGTATCAAAACCCGCTTGGGAAACCCTACTTCTCTCGCGTCTTGGGACCCCAAGACGGATTGTTGTATCTATTGGAACGACGTTCGGTGTAACGAGCATGGTCGGGTCACTTCGGTTGGGGTATTGGACGCAACTGATATAGTTGCTCCTATTCCACCTTTCTTTGATACTCTTCCTTGGCTCACACAGCTCCACTTCCAAAATGCTCCCAACATTTCCGGCCCAATACCGTCCTATATAGGCAAGCTCACCAATCTTAAGTCGTTCATAGTATCCGGTACTAGTATAACCGGCCCGATTCCCGATTTCTTGGGCGGGTTCACGAACTTGATTCAACTCGACTTATCGTCTAACAAGTTCACCGGCCCAATCCCTAGCATTTTGGGCCGGTTAAAGAGCCTAGGATACCTCGACCTCTCGTCCAATAGGCTAACGGGTCTGGTACCGTTAGCATTGGCTCAATTAACTAATCTTAGCTTACTTCACCTTGGCTCAAATAAATTGTCGGGCCAAATACCCGCCTTTTTAGCCCGAATGAAGAATCTAAATGCCATTGATCTTGAGTCCAATTCATTATCAGGCCCAATCCCATCAAATTTGGGCCTCCAGCCCAATCTCACGTCCCTTCATCTTACCGACAACAAGCTAACTGGGTCGATCCCAAAGAGTATGGGCCGAGGCAATTTAGTGCTACTCAGCCTTGCCCATAACATGCTTACTGGTGACGCTTCATTTTTGTTCGACAAGAAGAATAGTGGGATTATTGATATTCAAGTCAACAACAATCTTTTGAAGTTTGACTTCTCAAATGTGGATTTATCACCAAATTTATCGGGGTTTAATATAAGCCATAACATGATATACGGGTCTCTTCCGAAACGGTTTGGTTCGCTTCGGGTTGATTCGGTTGATGTGAGCTATAATCAACTTTGTGGTCCGATCCCAAATGGTCGACGTTTCAAACGAGTTGATGCAAGGATATTTTCTCACAATAAGTGCCTTTGTGGCGGCCCATTACCCGCTTGCAAGTGACCTGAAAACTTTAGGATAGTGGGGATTGAACTTTGAAGTCCTCTAAGCTAGTAGTCCTCTAGTAATAAAGTTTTACAAGTTTCTCGAATTAGGGAGTTTGTAATTTTTTTTGTACCGTCATTTATGTAACACTATCATGCAGTATGTCCCTAAATTGTATTAGCAAGTTGTGAAAGTTAATGTATATTTTCAGGTATAAAAGTGAGAATTTAATTTGAAAACTCACTGCATTGACATACATATTATATGACACTATTTATATTGATTTTCGAGTTTTATGCAAAACATGGGATACTGAGGTTTTGATCGTACATTGAACGGAATAAAGTACCCCTGGCAAAAATCACAACTTGCGGGTATATATTGGAAAATGTTGATCTCCTAATACTCCGTATTTCTTTAACACAAATATCGAAAAGCACACAAATAGAAAATTATGAAAGTCAATCAAGTCAAAATCTTATGAAGAGACTCACTGACTCAACTCTGATCTTTGAATTTGTTCAATTCGAATCTACAGCTATTTCGTATATAAACTACCATCTTGCCGGCCATGATTTAGCCGGTAAGACCGTCAAGTCCAGTCTAACCTGGTCAGCGATGGTGTCGTATACGTATGATCACGACAATACGAATCTTTAATTAGTGTCTATTATCCAATTTGATATATAATAACCTTCTACCCAAAAACTTCTCTCCATTTCGTTTTGTTGTTTTGACTGACCATATTGGTAACGATTGTATTTGTTGTAAAAATCCGTACATGATCTATTCTGCGTTGCATTCTACCAATTTCACTTGATTTTAAGACAATCGGATCTTTTATTTGGTCGAAAATTAGACTTCAACATGACCAGCCAAAAACGTATATCAAGCTCACTCAAGCTAAGGCGAAAATGTCTTTGCATAAAAGAGTGTAAAGTAATACTCGTATTTATCGGATCTGTGTTGACCGCGAAACTTGAGTCAACCCTTATAAGATCAAACATCATCCCGTTATGGTTGGCTGGTTGCTTACACTCGTAATTATGTACAGTACAAGAGACCTTCCTCGAATGAGGCCTCTTCACATAATAGGACTTACTATAAAGAGCTCATCATGCTCAAATCTAATTATCAACTTACTATAAAGAACTATATTGTTCTCAATAAAGAACAATACAACAATGAGTCCGCTAAAGTTGTACAACCACGTACCCTTGTTATTACTCTCTTTTTTCCTCATTTCTCAACTTTACACTAATTGTAACTCTCAAAAATTGGATTTTCTAGACGTATATATGCAATGAAGACGAGAAACAAGTTCTCCTCCGCATCAAAACCCACTTAGGCAACCCTCCTTCGCTTTCATCATGGGACCTCAACAACGATTGTGGGGGTCCATGGGAAGCATGGCATGGCGTCCATTGCGATGGGCAGGGCCGTATTAGTTCCTAACTAGCCTTTGTTGCTATGCCTCAGCTCTCAGGCACCATCCCACCCTACGTTGGCGGACTCACCAACCTCTCCTCCTTCATGGTGGCTATGACCAACATGAGCGGCCCAATCCCTAGCTTCTTCGGCCGGCTCACAAACCTAGGTAACCTGGACCTCTCCTCAAACAAATTCGTCGGCCCAATACCAAATTTCTTACGCCGGCTCACTAACTTAGGCAGCCTCGACCTCTCTGATAACAGACTAACCGGCCCAATTCCTTCAACCTCAGCCAAGTTAACCCGACTCGGGTTCCTTACCCTTCACACAAACAACTAGTGCGGCCCGATACCCGATTTCATTGGCCAACGACTCACTAATCTCGGCACCCTTATACTCCACACCAACAATTTTTCGGGCCCAATTCCGGCATCACTAGGCCTGCTCACTAAGGTCACATTCCTCTCACTCATAAACAACCAGTTGAGTGGACCGGTGCCTGCGTCGCTAGCCGGCGGGAGTATAATTGTTCTTAGGCTCGGCAACAATAAACTTTCCGGGGACGCTTCCTTCTTGATTGACAAAAAAACCAACAGTGAAGTGCTCGAGGTAGACATCAGTAACAACCTTTTCAAGTTTGATCTTACAAATGTTGACTTAGCCCCGCGTTTATATGCCTTTAATATGACTCACAACATGATTTACGGGAGACTCCCGAAACTGTTCTATAGAATGCGAGATTATTTGGAAACATACGTCAATATCACTTACAATGAACTATGTGGTCCGATTCCAAATGGTCTACGTCTCAAGCGGGTTAACCCGAATGTGTTTGGTCATAATAAGTGCCTTTGTGGTGGCCCGTTACCAGCATGCAAATGATAGTCAAGCCTAAGCGGAAACAATGTTAGAGTTGTTTAATTTACTTATATATCACAATGGCACGATTATTTGTTCTGCGTGCGAATCACCAATTACAAGTTTACAACAAGGTCAAATAGAGTAATAGTTAGACACACAACAAATTTTTAACGTTATATTTTAATTACGTTGTATCGATCTTAAGTAACCACGAATAAAGTGGATAATTACTTGATTTTCTGTATGTTTAATCTGAATTGTTTGGATCACATAATTTAAATTTCCTTGCATTATAGTTTGCTTCCAGCCCAATTGGTCGTCGCCATACGCGTAAATTCCTTTCCCTTTAGAACTTATTATGGGTAATTTCAAACAAGAACCCATAAATACATAGTAATTAAATGGAACTCTAATAATGATAAAAACGCCTACACTTGGTCTCAATAAACTGGTCAACATCATATTCAAATTTGTAGTGTTATTACACTTACTGCCAGAGGGTACAACAAATATCTCATTTGGTTGACAAGCTTATGCTAGATGTCATGTAATATTAATGTATCCGCGTAAAATTTGGCTTGTGACAGGGGTGGTTGAAGTTTTCTATTCATTAAGCCGTAAATTGGGTTACATTTGCCAAAGTAATAAAGCTACTCATTTTGGGAATTGAAATAGTGCGTTACAACTTTATACAACTTACATTTCATATAGATTAGTATTTTAAAAACAAACATTTCAAAGAGTTTCGCCAAGAAAACTTCTATTTCAGTGGCTCGAAATGATATTTTGGTCATTTATTGATCATTACTACTCTTTAAAGTCTTATGTCTTCATCAGTAAGCACACTTAAGCATCCTTTATATTTTCTCAAGCATTTAAGTTTTAGCATTGACTATTATCAATATGGTAATAGTTACGTAATACTCCACTACTTAGTGCCTTAAAGCTCTCTTTCTACAACTCTCTATATATAGAGCAACTAGCCTATACTCCCAACTCCCAAGAACGTATGGCTTCATCAAAGTCTTATAGTCATCTATTGTTATTAGTCCCTTTACTATTCCTTTTGTCCCAAATTTGCACTCTTTGTAACTCTCAAAGTTCTGGATTCCTAGATGTATGTCATCCACACGACAAAAAAGTTCTCCTCCGAATAAAACACCACTTAGGGATCCCGCGTTCTCTTGCGTCTTGGGACCTCAAGAACAATTGTTGCGGCCCATGGGAAGGATGGGACGGTATAAAATGTGACGGAAATGGCCATGTCACATCCTTGTTGATTTTTGGGGCCGAAGATATCTACACAATTCCGCCATTCTTAGACCGCCTTCCCTCCCTTTCCAAACTCTATTTTTCCGTTATGCCGAACCTCACCGGTCCAATCCCAACCTACATTGGCAACCTCACGAACCTCACCACATTCATGATGTTTATGACCAATTTGAGTGGCCCAATACCTTCTTTATTGGGCCGCCTCACAAACTTAAATAACTTAGAGCTCAGCTCAAACAAGCTCACTGGCTCAATACCCAAATTCCTAGGCCGGTTAACGCGCCTAACTCAACTTGACCTCTCAAACAATAGACTCACCGGTCCAATACCATTAGCTGTAGCAAAGTTAACCCAACTAGACTCCTTGTCTCTTCACTCGAACCATTTGTCCGGTCCAATACCCGATTTCCTAGGCCAACGGCTAGTAAATCTATCTACACTTGACCTGCATTCGAACAGATTGTCGGGATCAATTCCAACGTCTCTTAGTCTCTTCCGTAGCATGTCATTCTTGTCTCTCTCCGACAACCAATTAACCGGCTCGGTCACGAAAACACTGGCCACAGCCAACATTCCGGTCATTAGGCTAGCGCAGAATCAACTTAGCGGGGACGCCTCATTTTTATTTGACAAGAATAGTACTCATATCAACTGGATAGATATCAGCGACAATCTGTTTAAGTTCGATCTAACGAATGTCGACTTGGCACCACGTCTGTTCTATTTCAATATAAGCCACAATATGATATATGGAAGACTTCCGAAGTTGTTCTATCGATTACAAGGCTACATGGATATGTACGTCGATGTGACTTATAACGATTTATGTGGACCGATTCCAAATGGTCGACGTCTCAAGCAGGTTGATCCGATTATATTCGCCCACAATAAGTGCCTTTGTGGTGGCCCGTTACCTGCTTGCAAGTGATCATCTACGCACAACAAAAAAATTCTCTGCTAGACTGCTACTCCATCTTACTAATTTTTTTTTTTTTTTTTTTTCAAAATTTGACAAAGTTACTCAGGTTATTTGTAAACTCTGGATTGAATCATTAATAGAGGGTTCCAAAATAATGCGTAAGAATGGAGACACGCGTCGATAACGCTTATATATATAGTATATTAGTAATCAATGTGGTCAATTCCAAAGGGTCGACATCTCAAGGAGATTAACCCCGACGTGTTCACTCATAATAAGGGCCTCTGTGTGGTCCGTTGCGAGTTTGCAAATGATCGTCAAGTCTAGCTAGCTGATATACAATGTTGAATATTTTTTCTTCCGTACCCAAAAAAGAAAAACAATGTTGAAAGATTGAGTTTTTTTTCCACTTCAAATTTACTGGGATGCAATAATTATTACAATATACTCTATATATATTATATACCAATGTCTATACTCTAGACTTCCGACGTACCAATTAATGGGCTTAGTCTCAAGTAACCATGCATTTATGAATAAAATGGGTTGGTTTTCAATCTATATTTAATCGACATTTATTTTACGTAGGGCAAGTCCTTAAGATTTGCCGCTGTTTAATCCTGGATCTTAATCGCACTAGATGCATGATTTGTTGTTAATAGGAAAAAATATTTTCGTCACTAAATGATACGGAGTAATTACTATCTTCCATTCTTCATTTATAATAAACGTGCTTTAACCATGCATGTATGTCAATAAAAAAGCGTGCTTAAGCATTTATTATGCTTTTAAACTTTAGCACGCACGAACTTTTTCCAGATGTTGTAATAATAGTGTGATGCTCCTTGGCTTAATCTCCCTTTATATATAAATCATACTAACCTAGTACTTAAGATGCTCAAACCCAATCTTGTATTCTTGTACACACAATGAATTCCTCAAAATCGTACAACCACCTATTGTTGTTACTCCCTCTACTCCTTCTCTCTCAAATTTATACTCTTTGTCACTCAATAGGTGCCGACCCTGCTTGTCATGCAGACGATAAAAATATTCTCCTAAGTATAAAACAATACTTAGACAATCCTCGTTCTCTTGCGTCTTGGAATCCCAAGAACGAATGTTGCGGCACATGGGAAGCATGGGACGGCATAAGCTGCGACGGGGAAGGTCATGTCACTTCCTTAACGATCTTTGGGGCCAATGACATTTACGCTATCCCGCCGTTCTTGGACCGCCTTCCCTCCCTTTCCGAGCTCTCTTTCTCCGTTATGCCCAATCTCACCCTACATTGGCAACCTTACCAACCTCACATCGCTTATAATATACTTGACCAATGTGAGTGGCCCGATACCTTTCGTATTGGGCTCCCTCACAAACTTGAACAACTTAGAGCTCAGCTCTAACAAGTTCACCGGTTCAATACCCGATTTCTTAGGCCGGCTCAGGAGGCTAGCTCAACTCGACCTCTCTAATAATACACTCACCGGTCCAATATCCACAGCCTTGGCAGACTTAACCAAACTCGACACCTTGTCTCTTAACTCCAACAATTTGTCCGGTCCAATACCCGATTTTTTAGGCCAACGTCTAGTACATCTATCCACACTTGACCTACATTCGAACAAACTATCCGGGCCGATTCCAAAGTCTCTTAGCCTCTTCCGTAACTTGTCATTCTTGTCTCTCTCCGACAACCAATTAACTGGTTCGGTCCCGAAAACACTAGCCTTAGCCAACATCCCCGATATTAGGCTCGCGCAGAATCAACTTAACGGGGACGCCTCATTTCTATTTGACAAGAATAGTACTAATGTCGGTTCGATAGATATCAGCAACAACTTGTTTAAGTTTGATCTTACGGATGTCGACTTGGCGCCAAATCTGATGTCGTTTGATATAAGCCACAATATGATATATGGAAGTCTACCAAAGTTGTTCTATCGATTAAAAGAGTTCGACGTGAGTTATAACGATTTATGTGGACCGATCCCAAATGGTCGACGTCTTAAGCAAGTTGACCCAATTGTATTTGCCCATAATAAGTGCCTTTGTGGTGGCCCGTTACCTGATTGCAAGTAATCTAGCCATCTAGGTACTTCAGATATTTTTCTGATTTGTTTCATAGCTGCTACTCCATATTACTCAGGTATATGTAATGTAAACTCGTTCTCAAGTGAATCATCATTATAGAGGATATGAAAATAATGCGTTATGTATGGCGTACAAGTATGAGCCTATGTTAAGAGACTTGTTCACCTTTTCCGAATAATAAAAATCATAAATATAGAGACTTGTAGTGACTGAATTGTGATTAGCGTTTCTATTACCTGGTAGCATTTCTTAGGCATATGATACACAATTTCGTTGTTCAAACTTCAAACCAAATGTTAAAGTTGTTCATTATCGATCTGAGAAATACGGACTATACGGTAATTGAATAGCAACTCACAAGATAATAGTACTATATATATACTCAAATCTCAATCGTTGGGACGACGTACGTGTACTGAGCGTCTGAGCATTATGGAGACAATTAATAAAGATTGAAGAAATTAAGTTGTCCATGTGCAGAAATATGCATTCCTAATGGCATTTACGGTGTAGATCATTTGTGCCACTTTCGTGTCTCATTTTGTGTACCCCGATCAATTTGGGTGGCCCGATCGATACCAGACATTATAACCCGGTTACCTCAATTTTTAACCCGATAGGATGAGCATCACAAAATTCTCCCAAACTCTCAGTCAATGGTTATCATATAAAGTCAATGTGGCCTCAAAAACTTTCACTAGCAAAATATGACTCTCAGTTAAAACCTCATCATGTAGAGTATATAATAAGCTTCTTCGTGTTAGCTTCCGAGAAAGAAGCTTTGCTTACCTAACTTGCATCTACTAGAGAGTATACGAAATGAGTCCACTACTCAATCACTTGAAAGTGTGTCACTACGCTGCGGATCAGCCTAGGTAGCCAGCGACATCCACGGCCCGATCCCGCCTTTCTTGGATGAGTTTCCCGCGCTTGATTACCTCCAATTCAATAACATGTATAACCTCTCTGGCCCAATGTCGTCGTCTATTGGCAAGCTCACCAACCTCAAGACGATGAACATCATGGGGACCAATATAGGTGGCCCTATTCCTAGCTTCCTGGGCCAGCTCAACAACTTGGTTCAGCTTCAGCTCGCCTCGAACAAGCACACGGGTCCGATCCCTGATTTCCTTGGCCAGATGAAGAGCCGGACTTCTCTCGACCTCAGCGACAATAAGCTCACCGGCCGTATTCCTCTCTCCTTAGCCCAAATGCCCAATCTCAGCTCCCTTCGTCTCACCATAAACAAGTTATCTGGTCTCATACCTGATTTTCAACCCCAACAGATGAGAAATCTAGAGTTTCTTGGGCTAAACCGGAACCGTTTCACAGGTTCGATCCCGGTGACTCTAACCCAACTACCCAGCCTCCTCACCCTTTATCTCGATCACAATAAACTCACTGGGGATGCTTCTCATTTGTTCAACAGGAGCAATACTGTGATCAAATCTATCCGCATCGACTATAATCGTTTGAAGTTTGATTTCTCAAATGTGGACTTACCAAGGTTATGGACCTTTAGTATGAGCCATAATATGATATATGGGTCACTGCCCTTAAGCTTTGGGTTACTAGATTCCGACACAATCAATGTGACTTACAATCAATTATGTGGTTCGATCCCAAATGGTCGTCGTTTCAAGCGGGCTAATCCGGACATATTTGCCCATAATAAGTGCCTCTGTGGTGGTCCATTGCCTGCTTGCAAGTAGTAAGGTATTTCAAGCAGCCATTGGTGGTTCGTGTCCGGTCGATGTTTTGTGCTCAAGTTTCCGACTGTCATCTTTTTAGAATGTAGTACTCCGTACATGTTGTTATAGCGGAGGCTGTATCTCAAGTAAACGAATCAGATGAGCGAAAACATAATTCGTTCAGGGTTGTGTTCACAAACTCTGTAACATCCGGAAAATAACCCATCATAAGTTGAGATGTACTAACTTCAGAAGATACCCTTAACTTTCTCAACGACTATAAATTTCAATAAACTTCTTCTGTTTACAGTTGTTATTCAACGTCTTCCCACAAGACTATTGACAATAGAGAAATGCAAAATATCCAACAAACAGTGGTAGCTTCTCCCACCCAAACTACAAAACTCGTCTAGAAGCAGTGCATGTACACAATCAAGATCTAAGCTAGTTTGGCGGCTGGAGTAGCTTGAGCAGGTGGTAATGTCACTGATCTCAGCAATTCCAGAGATGAAATGAGACCCAAGAAATGTGAAAGTATAGTGTTAGCTGATGCCTGCAAGTAGAGTTGAAGACATGAGTTATTTAGCAGTCGGGAATCCTGAAGTTTTACTTAATTTCTCCCTCTAAGTTCTAGTATTGTTCTTCCAAAGTGCTCATCGTCTGACAACTAGGTAGTTATACGCACATAGTTTACAGATCCTATCTGAAGCTGAAGTCACCTACATAACCAATCCATCCATAGTCAACAGGCTCTACACTTTACAGTTCCTCCAATTTTAAAGACCCTGAATTAAAGGCTTTGTTGCACAACTTCAAAAATAACATTTAAAATTTAGTGTGCTTGCTCTAGTGTTGTTTGCGGATGCCTACAATCAAAACTTCACGCATATCATATCTCAAAGAGGGTGATACGACTTGGTAGATTTGAATCATTGATCACTAAATTTTTGGTATCACTGCAAATTCTCTAAAAATTCCTTCTTTATTATCAGCAAGGCAGCAGCACAAACGCATGATATACTTATTGACATGTATGCCTCTGAAACCTAAAATTAGAGAAACATACCTGGACTAGGAACACATCCAGAGCAAGAACAGGGCTGGAGCCAGGAGCTATACCCTGATTGTAAGGATTTGCAGATGTCGTGAGGGCCTTCGCAACAAGTAACCCGACAGTGGCTTGCGATCCGAGGATAGCAGAACCCATACCAATAAGATTAACGACTATTCCATTTCTTAGGCTTTTGACAACATCAGCACGAGGTGGAGCCTGAAATTACAAAGAAGTACAATGTTAACTCCAGATGATAATTGGCTAAACAATATCCAAAAACAATTACCCCAACTAAAAAAAAAATAGAAAAGTCAGTTTTGAGAAGGAAAGTGAAGCAGCAAAACTAGAAAAAGGAATAAGGCACGCCTTAAACACAGAGGACATTCGAAATTCCGACATGAGAGGCAGGTCAAGGTACCAAGAAAACAATAGGTTGGAACTGGACTGGAGATACAATGCAAGCTTAGTTTAGCTGTTACAGATGGCTTACAAACATTACACAAAGTCAGACAACTTTTGCCTCTCCTATTTAAGTTTTAGATTGTAATTTCACATTTCAACATTAACGACTAAAGCTGTCAACAAGTTGAGATTTAACAAGTTAAGCTGTCAACGATAGAAATAAAATTGTCTCATAATCCAAGCTAGCATCTTGAACACCACAAGAAAAAAAAAAAAAAAAAAAAGAACATTACGCAAAAGGAGTAGACTTTCGCCTCTCCTATTTCAATTTCCAGATTGTGATTTCACATTTCAAAGACTAAAGCCATCTAAAGCCATTTAAAGGCTACAATAAGAAAGACAAATGAAATTGTCTAATAATCCAAGCTTAGCATCTTGAACCACCCAAACAGAAAAATGAAAAAAAAAAAAAAAAAACATTCAGAATTTCAGACAATAATGTAATAAACAGAGTAACATTAGTATGCAAATACATTCCCGTACCTTTGATGGGTCGTTGGCAGTTTTCCGGAGTTTTTCAGATAGGCGAAGATAACCAAAAGACCAGAAAACTGAAATAAATGCTGCGGCAATTCCACCAGCTGTAGCATAGAACGTAGCAGGAGATGTGATCTTCCCAGTAACGACCACGGAGAATGAAAGGATCACAGCAGCGACAATAGTGCATATAAGCTGTGACCAAAACCCAAAAGTGCCCAGCCTCTTGAAATACCTTGCAGTGTTCTCAAGTCTCTTTGCCACCTAGACCAAACAGCAAAATCAGTTTTCAACACTTGAAATAAAGACATGCCACAAAACTGAAAACTGCACAAATTCCACAAAATGATCAGTGTCAGCAGTGCTGACTCAGCACACATTATCATTGTTCCAAAAATAATCATGTCATTCCACAGATGCTCATCAAAGCCATGTAATCTATGTTGTACATCGACTCTTCAGTCTTCACTACTAGGGCCACACCTGCATTGGACAAGGATATACTAGTTTGGAATCCATACCTGACCCTTGCGCACCCAACTTCTCCTACGAGAGATGGAGTGGGACTCTGTGGGAGGCTCGAAAATTAAGATGAGGATAGTGATAATGTTTTTTTTTTTTTTATTCTATGTCTCAAACATCTCTCCATTTCACATCAAAACCTCATACTCAAACCTTGTAATTGAAGTTTTGTTTTGTAACACAGTGTCCTAGAAGGCTAGAACACACATTCTCAATTTAGACAAGTCATGGTGAGTCGAACCACTTGACCATGTACCGATATCCAACATTCATACCCGAGTAACATAGCATGTAACCTTTGAAGTCATGTCACAGTCAACACTCAACAGCCTATTTTAACTTGTAATCATGAGATTTTGCCACAATGATTCCTCCCAATTGCGTATTTAATCCGCTGTTTCTTCCCCTAACTACGAACTAACACAAGAATTCAACATCAATACTCCCAAATGTCATAAAACTACATCCACACTCCAACACCACAAGCTTCAGCTATAAGATTCTCAACATAAACTCCTTTCCGAGTATATAAAAACTCCGTATACGCACGGTCTCCCATTCCGCGTACTTTCCTAAGATCTCAAACTCCATTCTAAAAAATTAACACATGAAAAATGTAATTAAACTCAAAATTACTGACCTAAATCACTACAAAGCACAAATTCAAAACTTGAGGAATCTAATTAACATTGAATTATCAAGAAATTAGGGTTAAATTCGAGCAATTGCGAAATTACAATTCCAACATCATAAAATAAAAATTGGATAAATAGCAGGAAAGTAGTACAATTAGACTGAGTCAAGCGAGTTACCTGAGCGAGTTTAGCTTGTTCAGACTCGTCAACCGGTGAAGAAAACCCGGCGGAAGCAGCTGTCACAAACGACGCCGTTTTAGGAAGCAAAGTAAGTGTTGTCCATGTCCTGACATTTGCTGAGGGAGAAGGAAAAGACGAGGAGGAGGAGGAGGAGGAGGAGGAGGAGGAGGAGAGAGAATTTGGAGGATTGAAAAGGCGAGTGAATGTCGGAAAACGCCTCGGAATGTGTGACTGATTAACCGGCGACGGTGGTGGAGCGCCGGGGCGAGTTGCTGGGAGAAGTAGCGTTTGCATAGTGTAAGGACAAAAGGGGAATTAAAAAGAAACTCAAATGGGGAAAATTTAGAAAGCGGAGAAAATTTTGGGAAAGTTCCTTGCTTTGTTGTTACTGAAGTAAACTAATGTGAGTGATATTGGGTCTGATTACATGGGCCTGGATACTTGGTTTCATGAACCAAAATTTTATTTGCAAGAGGTTTATGGGGCGGATTTAGTGTAGCTTGATTGTTGGACATATGTCTTGGGATCTTGGTCTCAAGAGTCCAAACTCAGTAGGGGTTTATAAACGAGTTAAGTCGAGTCGAATATTGCTGGGACTTATACTCGTTTGGAATATATATTAGTAAAATGTTATGTTTTATGTGCTTTCTTGTATTGATTTTAGAGGTACTTGGTTTTGTTGTGACTAGTAAAAGGGAAGTGATATCGAATAATCAAAGTGCTCTAAACTCGTATTTGTTTGGGGCAATTATGAATTGGGCAAATTATACCATGCTTCCGGGAGCACAATGAGCATGGTGGTCCTCCTCGCAATAGAGGAGTGAGGACCACACTTAAAATAATTTAAAATTTATTTAAGCGTGGTCCCTACTCCTCTATTGTGAGGAGGACCACCATGCTCACTGTGCTCCCGGAAGCATGGTATAAGCATTGTATAAATTGTAATTTTTGTTTATGTTCACGTGTTAGTTGTGTTCATTTTAAAGATTTTTAGTTTGATCGTAAAACAAGTAAAAGGAAAGTCATTTCGGATTATTAGATTACTCTAAGCTTCTAAGCTTGAACTAAAATTGACGATTTTGGAATTTCAGGAACCCAAATTTATATTTTCGTCCCAATTACAATTCGAAAATCTTAAAACCATATAACTAACTAATTCCGGTCCCAAGTATGGGCCCTAAAACATTAGGATGACATTTAAAAATAAAATAATGAAATGGTAAAATATGATTGGTGGGATATACGGAGTGGGATAAGAAAATGGGACGGATGATCCGCACTTGACATCCTAGAGAATTTGAAAGCAACGGCACCATTTTTGATCTGAAAAAAGGAAGCTTTTTTTAGCTTTGTCTCACTATAACACTGCTTATGTGCAATGGAGTTTGAACCCTTGATTAATTCAAATACTTAACAATCACAACTTTGGCCAACACAATCACAACTTGAGTGAGGTGTTTTTAATTAATTAATTTGAAAATGAAATTTCAAACATAAAATTCCAATCCACTATCGTCAAATAGATTCAAAAATATTAATGTTGCTACAATAATCAAACAAGAGAATGTGTGGCATCGGCAAGGAATCGAAGGGTACGACAATGACACAAGCGAAAAATGGAAAGATTATAAGGCGCGAAATTTCATCAAATAAAACAAATACTTGCTCTCTTTTTTTTGTTGTTGTAGTGCTTCCACAAGAAGTCGAAAACCAAGATTGTTGGGGGATGAACGGAGTATTGTCTACGGCATCATCATTCACGGGGGCCAATATTCACTTTCTCTCCATATATTTGTTCCATGCATGCTCCATTTTGAGTACCATCATATACTTCATGCGAAGAACTAACCAATGCAATTCATTTATGCCATTGTTTGAGAAATGATTTAAACTCGAGATCTTCTGTAAATGAACATACCAATGCGTACATGTTATATGAGAGAAGGCTAGATTGGAATGCTATTTCCTCTAAGATGCCGAGCTGAGCTTCGTGTCTTTTCACGATAATATTGGAGTACTATATTAGTGTTTTAATGGAATTTTCGCACAAGAAAGGAGAAATTCTGCGCAAATTGCCCAGGACTACGATCTAATTAGATCTCATGAATCCTGACTATTTAACTAGAATGATCGAGATTAGTTAAACTATATGCATGAATAACAATCACATTAGTTAAACTAAAATCATAGATTGTTAAATGTTAGCCTCAATACTATACATGGACATAACACACCTAAGACCAGTGGTGTGGATGATCATGGGCGAGACGGGCGTGCACCCAAGGACCCCACTCAATCTGTTGCAAAAAACAGTTTGATTTTTAGAGCCCAAATATATTAAATTTGACGTATTGGGGCCCTATTTAAAATTTTTGCCCAAGGCCCCAATTTTTTTGAAGATTTTCCACAGGGACCTGCCTAAGACTAGGAGAGAAATGATCTAATTCCTCAACATTCCCTCTACAATGCTATAGTCAAAGGCCAATTAATCAATAAAGTCAATGCGTAAAGTAGTTAGTATAGCAGTACTTGTACTTCTCCTGCTCTTCTCACCTCCTCCTGCAAACAAAAAAAAAATAAAAAAATAAAAAAATAAAAAAATAAAAAGGTGATAATCTACAAGTGACACCATCTCCACTTGTAAAACATCCAAAATCTCTCTCACCTCTTTTCCACATTAAAAAAACTCACCTCTTCCCATTCCCTTTTCAGCCTGTATCAGTCAGTATCTCTTCAGTGAAACAGGTCCAAACTTGCCTACATTTGGCTAACTCCTCAAATTAATAAAACATAACCAAATCATTTTTCTCTCCACATCAAATCTGTTCTACCAAAACAACCTCACCCAAAAATCACTCCTCTTTTCTTTCACACCACTACACAAAACAAACCCACAAAAGTTGTTCACCCTCTCTTTTTTCTCCCCTCTCTATATCATGACCTAAACTCACATATTATGGACTACCCAAATTAAACCACTACCACCCCAACAAAAAAGAAAAAAAAATGTCACCCTCTTTACCATTGTGTCTTACTACTACCTTAATTTTCGCTCTCATCCAACTCACCCAATTACTATACGCGCTCAATGCGGACGGTACGTACCTTCTTGCGCTAAAGTACTCGGTCTTAAACGATCCGAACTCGGTCCTGAGCTCATGGAACTACTTGGTTCAAACCCCTTGTTCATGGAACGGCGTCGTTTGCGACAAGGATTTCAATGTCATTACTCTAGCACTTCCCAATAGTCAACTCTTGGGTTCAGTCCCAGCTAACCTTGGTCTTTTACCACACCTACAACACCTCGATTTATCCAACAATCTCTTCAACGGTACGCTACCGGAAACTTTATTTAAAGCGAGTAATCTCCAGGTGCTTTCTCTCTCCTCTAATGTCATATCCGGGGACATTCCCGTCTTTTCACACTCTTCATTAACTTTGTTAAACCTCTCTGATAACGCTTTTGGTGGGCTTCTCCCCGTTAACTTTTCCTCGAGGTTTGGTAATTTGACGGTTTTGTCCCTGAAAGGGAATTACTTTTCCGGGAACGTCCCTGCTGATTTCCCTCCTTCGCTTGAGGTCCTTGATCTTTCTTCTAATTTGTTTAACGGGTCCCTGCCGTTGGATATTGGTGTGGGGCCCAGTTTAAGGTACTTGAATCTCTCCTACAATAAAATCTCCGGCGATATTCCGACGGGTTTTGTTTCCGGTGTACCGGAAAACTCCACCATTGACTTGTCATACAATAATTTGACGGGTGAAGTCCCGGGTCTGAAGGCTCTATTGGGCCAAAACCCGGATTTTTTATCGGGTAATCAGGAATTATGTGGTAAACCGCTGAAAACTCTGTGTATAATTCCGTCAACACTTTCGGGCCCACCAAATGCGACGTCGTCAATTTCTCCCGCCATTGCAGTCATTCCGAAGTCCGTGGGGTCGAATTCGGGTTCGAACGCGGTTGGCGGATCCGGGGCTCCGAATGGGCATACCGGGCTTAAACCCGGGGCAATTGTTGGTATAACTCTGGCGGATTTAGCCGGGGTTGGGATTTTAGGAGCGGTGTTTCTCTACCTTTATCAGCTGAGAAAGAAGAAGAAGAAAAATGAGCTTCAACAGAAAGATACTAATTTTGGCGGCGGCGGCGTTGGGTAACGACCATTTCTTAGTACAAATAAACTCCACCGCAGCCGTCACACACACCAATAAAACAATGCACACCAAGTGTTTGAGTAAATGTCTAAGAGGGGAAGAGAGCGAGGGCGGGACCACGACAGATTCACGGACAAGCTCAGAGTCTGAAGACGGCGGTTACGGCGACGAGAAAAAGAATAAGAATGTGGAAAACGGGAATGTCGGCCGCAGCGGCGGGGTTGGAGGGGAGTTGGTGATGGTGGACGGAGAGACGGAGATGGAGGCGGAGACATTGTTGAAGGCGTCGGCGTATATATTGGGAGCGAGTGGGTCGAGTATAGTGTACAAGGCTGTGCTGCAAGATGGGACTACGTTTGCAGTGAGGAGGTTAGGGGAGATTGGGTGTGGTAAATTGAAGGATTTTGATGGGCATGTTAAGGCTATTGCTAAGGTTCGACACCCGAATTTGGTTCGGCTTCGTGGCTTTTATTGGGCTGCTGATGAGAAGCTTGTTGTTTACGATTATATCTCTAATGGCAGCCTTGCTTCTTCTGCTTACAGTAAGTTTTCTACTCTTTAATTATCTTTTACTCTTCGATTCATTTTCAATGGTTTTGAGATTAGTGAAGTTAAATTAATTCTTGGCTTGTGTTTTAAGTTGTTGATTAATTGTGCATGCATGAGAGTTGGGTTCTTTGTTCTTGGAATTCGTCTGTTCATTTGGGTAGTTACATTGAATAATAAAATAAAATACTCCCTATATTTCAGTAGGTTATTTGTATTTGATTTGAATTCCTGTCACAGATTCAAACCAAATGCAAAGAACCTAATGAAATGGAGGGAGTATCAAAGTGTTAGTAAGATTATATATGCGCCTCTCATCGTATGAGGAGGTCTCGTCTCATAGTAGTGGAAATCGTTAAGGTGTTGTGTTGAAGTATCGATTTGAGGTTTCGATGTCGGGTTTAGGATACGGTTGTTGCCTTTGTTGGTACTTGCTTGGTAGCGTGCAAGAATTATTGGTTTCAGATGAAGTTAATTTTCACATTTTATCGTTAAGGTGTTTTTTTTGGTTGGGTTGAGGGACACTGCGTTTACTTTGGAAACCCATTTGCAAGTTTTTTGTCATGAATTTGTTTGTACAGTTGATAGCAACATGAGTTCTACAATGATGTTTTGACCAATTTGGTATCCTAAGCTTAGGAAGGTGGAGGAGTTGTGATTGTGAAGCTTTTAGGTAGAAGTATTGTCTTCAGATTAGGTAAAAGACAATGTTTAGTGTAAGGCGTCAGGCAAGAGTGCCAGGTAACAACTAGTTAAAATCCTAGTATTGGGTCATTTTCCTAGAAAATTATCAGCAATTTCCTGAACATCTGCTAATCCTAGTATTTTACTCCGTAATTTGTTGTTTACAATAAAGACATTAACTAACATGCGCTATAATTACATTGCTTTGGTACGCTCTTAGTGAGTCACTCCCCCCTAAAAGCCCGTGATACTTTGTTTAAAGTAGTTAAGTAGAATGATTAAGGTCGCAAATGAGCAGTGAAAAACAAAGTAAAAGAAGGGGATGAAAGGCGGTAAACGCGTCCTTTTCACAGGCTAAATTTATAGTTTTACCCTGTTTTGTTCTGTATTTTTCGTTGTGGAGTACATGATTGGATGTTTTAGGCATCGTACAAATTCTCGTGTGAGAGTTAAAGTAACAATTCTATGACTTGAAATACGTCTCCTGACATTGTAGCTAATGTTGTTATAGTCTAGAAGGGTTATTTTTGAAACGATGTGGAATACCTTCTGAGCGGTTTCATATGATGAGGCTGAGGCGGTCGTTCATGGATTTATATGAACATTATTTGTGCATTGTCGATATGCGCAGCAAATATATGGAATTTGACAGTATAAAAGAGTATAGTACAATACACCTAGAGTTGATGAAGATGAGGTTTGTCAGAGTTCTGTGATGCAGTGTTTTGTTCCTGCCAAATTCACCCAGCTTCCATTTTCGAACATTCAGTGAACTTGTGTCCTACCTAATAATTCTTTTTATCTCCATTCTATAACAAGGATAGTGAAAATACATTCAGCAATACTTGGAGATTTCCCCTGCACCCATCATTTTCTTTTTGGTCCTTGTGTCACGGGCTAAAAATCAAAGACGAAAACATAACTAGGACAAATTAATCATCATGAAAACTACAGGACTGAAATCTCAATAATTTGTTTTGGTGGTGTCCTGGTGGGTCAGCTTGATTTTCTGATCCTCAAAATATAAGGAACAGTAAGATGATAAACAGTAACTCCATTCCTATTATCATTCTCTTTTGCAAGTGCATGCCTGCTTTCTGATGGGGCCAAAAAGTGTTTTCCTTAGTTTCACTCAAAGTGAATTTCAGTCAGTTAATCCTTTTTATTGTCATTCATATTAGTCGACCCTAAATCATTTTGACACTTCCGTGTTATTGTTGTTAGTATCTTTTTCACCTAATGCTAAAAAGTTCTTAGGTACTCAAAGCGGACGTTCAACTGTTATTTTATGTGACAGCTTCTTTTGACTCATTCTCATTCTGTCTTAAACAAGGGTTATTCATGTAGCTAAGGAAAGGGTTTGATACTCTTAAAGTGTCCTCAAACACCTTAATTAAAGGGAGCTTTATATGGTCTTTATGGATTTTGGGTTCTTTTCATTGTGCAATTGCTTTTGATTATGTACTATAGCCTTTTGTTGGCCTGGTTTGATGGCATTACTTTTTCTTTCACTAATGCATGTTTTCCTCTTGATTGAACTCCCTTTTAATTTTGTCTTCTTGAAATTACAGAAAAAGGTGGCTCGACACCGTACCATCTACCACTAGAAGTTCGATTAAGGATTGCAAGAGGAGTTGCCAGAGGCTTATCCCACATCCATGAGAAGAGACTTGTACATGCTAACATTAAACCAAGCAACATTCTGTTAACCCCGGAAATGGAACCTATCATAAGTGATCTTGGGCTATGCTGGCTCGTGTATGGCAGCTCCAAAGGAAGTGGCTCAGCCCGTCATTTTGGAAGCAAAAGGTTCCTAGGCTCATATGACGGAACTCAAGATCTCTCAGTCAGTGGGAGCCCGTATATCAACCCGTTTGGCAGCACTAACGGGGCTGGATCGCCTTACCAAGCCCCCGAGACACTGAAAAATCTTAAACCCAGTCCAAAATGGGATGTGTACTCCTTCGGAATAGTGTTGCTTGAGCTTCTTACTGGAAAGGTATACTTGGACAGGGATTTGGGCCAATCGACACCCAGTTCTGTCCTCGACGACAGATATTGGGTATTAAGGATAGCTGATGTCGCTCTTAGGGCTGAAATACAGGGGAAAGAAGACGCGATGATGAGCATATTTAAGCTAGGTTTTAGTTGTGCATCTTTGGTGCCTCAAAAGAGACCCTCGATGAAAGATGCTTTGCAAATCCTAGAGAAGGTCTCACTATCGTTTGTTTAATGATGAATTTCTTAGACTTCACATTCAATAGTTTCAATTTCTAGGTATTTCTTTCTCTTTTTTGACCTTAATGTCTCTTCCCTGGAAAGTGAAGTGTGGATACTTGATGCAATAGGCCTATCTTTGTCTGTCGGAAAAAGCTGTAATTATGGTTTGAGAAAATGGCTGATTGTATCTTCAATGTGAAAACATTTTCTACGATGTACTTGGTCTAGTCGCCTTATACTAACTTCAAGTGGGAGAATAGTATTAATTGTTTCATCAAATTTGTGTTTAGGAACCGCGGTAGGTCTAAATTCAGCAAGCCACTTAGGAAGCGATCCATATATCATATTGTGGCTGACCCAAATGTATCCTATATTCAGAGGCATTGTAAACATGCAGATCATATTGCTTTTTAAGCTTGGGGAAAAGCATAGAAGCATTGATCATATCCAATGAACATTATGGTATCCCCAATAGATGTAACTATGTTCTTTGCATACCACCACTTATTCGAGCCAATTATGTGACCATTGATCACAACGAATAGCTTGTCCTAATTCGGAGATCAAATAGTTAGGGCTGATCATCGGTCTAGAACCGGACCAAACCGAGGACCGAGCCTCAAACAAATTTGGAACGAGGACTTGACCGCATCTCCTTCAGTTCGGTCCAAGGAGTGGAATGAACCGAATTTCCCAAACAAAAGACGTGGAGCGAGGATTACTATTAGTCTGAAACGCAATGCCGCCTCCACCACCCAAAATCAAGTGCGCCATGACTACAAAGTCCAAAGCTTATTCAGCGACACAACACCACCCAAGAATCTTCTTCGAAACCAATTAAAGACCTTCACCATCAAAGCTGCCAAAAAGCCAGTTCCTGGCTAATCGAGTCATGCAACATTTCGGCCTATCAATTACAACAAATTGTGTAGCATTATATAGGAAGCACATGATCTCAAAATTTATGTCAAGTTTTGATGCATGGGAGCTATGGGTTTGTGCTAATAATTAACAAGAAATTTGAAGACATCCAATAAGTTCCTAATTCGTAAGGTGAAGTTCCCACTCAGATATCTTCTAATTTGTTTATTGTTTCGAATTTAATTCAATTGGATAATAAAGCTCAAGATCTAAGATTTCCGAAAAGTGGTCATATGCTTTAAATGGTTAAGTAACGAAGGAGATATGTCTGTTTTAAGTTGAGTTGTCCTGTTTCTACGCGGGTTCACGAGGATAACCAAATTTGCTATAGTTTCCAAGCTATGCACGTCTCAGGTAAATTATACCATGCTTTCGGGAGCACAAGAAGCATGATGATTTTTCTCACAACAAGACGTAGATACCACACTTAAATAAATAAATGCTCCTTAGTGCTCCCAGGGGCACAAGGAGCATGGTACAACCATTTGCGTCCAAGGAAGTTCTTATTAGATATAATTTTTATTATTATTTAATTTCTAAATAATAAAAGAGCATATGAGGTTTATGAGTTGTTCTAGTTTTAAGCGAGTTGGAATTAAGGAAAGTTCTAATAGAACCCTTACCTTATTCCATAATATTTAGATGTGTCTATTTAGTATAAATAGAGAGTTTTATTGTATTATTTGTAGATCACAGACAACTTTTGAGTATTAATATCGAAGAATCGAAGGGAGTTTACTTCAAATTATGTTGTGGTTGCTTGCGGACGACAAACTCATGCGTGAGTTCTAAATCCTTTGGCGGAGAATCGACTTAAGGGTTGCGGTTCCTTGAATTAGGCAAATTCAGTTATTTGCGGGTATTGAATCATTTCTTTAGTTTATTTTCCTTTAGTTTCTTTCCATACAAACACAAAAAAAAAAAAATACAAAAATAAGTTCTTTTAGTTTTAATTCCGCTGCAAATACTCATAATTTGTTCATTCTAGATTAGCATACGCCTCAAGTTCATATACGTAGCATAACATGCCATAAATGTATGTAGCGTAGTGATAAATGTAGAAATAGTATAGAACCTAAGTTTTATCGTTGGTTGTTATAAGATTAGGCCCAATCTTTAAGTTTCGGCGGGGTATTATCAAATCAGATTCTCTATGTCCCACGCCGACAACTTTCTTATATAGCCTCTCGAATCTTATAAAAATCGACTTCCTTGGATAGCCTCTTGAATCTTATAAGTCATTCCCATGTCTTGTTTTCGTTGAATTTGCATAGAATTAAATTGTCATTGCCATACCCTATGAGATAACCGTTGATCACCACAAACAGAGCTCTATTTGAGAACGTAGTGTTTTTAATGCCTTGCCTAAAACCTTGGTTTCATCCAAGGGGAAGAAGCACAGAAATATATCAACTCTAATTATTGCCCATGTTGTATCAGCTGTGTTCATCATGTGCGCCATTTTGACGATTGTTTTCTGCATAAAGAAAGTTGGGAATAGAGACAGAACACGGAAAGAAGACTCATCAGACCCAGACTTCTTCTCTGTGGACCTATCAATTAGAGCTAGTTTTGCACCAGTATAAAAAAACGGTTTACATGTGTAGGGTTCCAGCAACAGCCAATTCTCTGCATTTACTCTACATGTCTTCACAATCCAACTGTGGTTGTTTTGAGATAACAAAAAAACTCCATACGGCACCAGAGTCGTCAAGTTCATGTTTCCTCCTAGTGTGATCGGGAGAGAAGGACATCGGTAACGGTGTGAGTCACATTGTATTTCTTCTCCAGCTAGGCCCTTCCTCCAAAAGCTGCAAACGCCTTTGAAGTTTGATAATTCAACTTCCTGGTCCTTTAAGTTTAATATCTCGAGCAGGAGATCTTTCGGTAGGTGAGAAAACCTGTCGACGGTTCTTGCTTCTTCTTGGTCCATTTGGAAGTTGGTTGTGGTGTTTTCTTGGTGTTTGTGGGTGAGAGCGGCGGCATGCTTGACGTCGACGGTGGTGGTACCTGCGGTAATGGTGGTGGTGGTGTTGATTGCAGGCTCTGTTTCTTGCTTTGCGTTTTCTGCCATGTTTGTTTTGTTGAGTAAAGGTTACGACTCTCTTACGAGGAAGACAGAGTTGACTCTTTTCCTTTTTTATTTTTTAAAATTTGTTAGAGGTATAACTTTCGTACGACTTTAAGGAAAAGGCGGTTCTGCGTTTCAAATCCAATGTCTATGTTTTTAAGTACACCGTAGTTTTTACCGAGACATTTAGGATGCGTTTGGTTATGAAAGTGGGATGAAAACGGATTGATACGGAAATGGAGTGGAATAGATACAAGTATCATTCTTTATTAAATTTGTTTGGTTCCATACTTCATTAAAAAGATGAATCAATCCATTAATATAAGGATAAAACTGTAATTTATCATTTAAATGTTAGATATTACATCAATCCTCATCTTTTCTCTCTCCTCCCCTACTAACACCTTTGACCGCCCATCGCCGCCGTTGACCACCACCAACCGCCACTTCTCCAACAAGAACCACCACCAATTTAACCAAAATTAGATACTCAATATGGTTGTGTAATTAGTTTTCCTAAATTTCACTTTGAATTTTGTAGATCTAGATTAAAAATTAGATTTTTCGTTTTTTTTTGTCTAGGTGGTAAGGACGGTAGAGGGGGATGTCAGGTCGGAGTTGTGGCGGAGGAGGCGACGCTAGGGTGGGCTTTTGGGTGGTTGTCGCGATGGTGGGAGGAGGAAGAGGAGAGATGAGGAAGAAAAGAGGGGAGAAAAAACGTGAAAAGAGTACGGTGACGGGTTTTGGGTCGCCGGTGACCGCGCCGGAGCAAGGCCGGCCACTAGGCGGTGACGCCGGTGGAGTAGGTGGCGCTGCGTGTTTGCCGGCGGTGGGGGCGTAGTGGTCCGGTGAAGGGTTGGGGTTGGTGTAACACCCCCAAATTCAGGGTATTTATTTATTTTTTTTTTTTTTTAATTTTTTTTTTAAGCAGTTTTCTGAATTAAACAAGTTAAGCTTTCTGAATTAAACAAGTTAATCTCGGGAGTGTTGCCACCACAATTGACTCATTCGGTCAACTGTTAAGGCTAAGAAAATAAACTTCTAGTCTATTCGAATTCTAATTAAACTTTACAACTTTTAATGAACATGACTTTGACTTATACAATCAGACTCAAGTGCGGAAGCATAGTAAGGATCAAACTAATTACATTTATATCCTGATAGTTACTCGTCTCTCATATAATTCCTTCTAGCAACCCCTTGTAACAAAGCAACGACTTTAAACCTGTTTCAAACAAACTGCTCCCCATTGTAGACAAAATTCCACAACAGATCATCACAGGCCCACCGAAAGAAAATAGCAAGACAAAACACAACAAAAACATTCGTCAACCAAACGGGTTGAGTAAGAAGAAATCTGTATAGAAATCAGCCAGAATATGTATAGCTTTTCACAAGACACATATGCAAACAAGAAGAGAGAGATTAAAAGACGGGAGGACTTTTAATCAAACACATTTCATTCAATAGTACATATCACAACTTTTAGAATCGTTTCTCTCTCTTCTTTCACTTATCTAGGGTAGTGGGCTTTCTAACTAGCACCAATATTCCCGAATGCATGCATCCCCCAAGGGTCCTGTTCCACAAGGGGAGGATATAAGGGCGCGAGGTGGTGATCACTTCCACCCCATCAAATACGTACATACATAAACTGTACTGTATAGTCAGACCATCACAGTCGCCCAAAACCCGAGTTGATCCCCTCATCGGAATCAACCCATCTTTAGATACTTTAAATATACTTTCTCACTTTCTGATCACTTTCTTTCTTTCCAAGGTATTTCCTTTCTTTCACAGAACATGGTCATACTTAGAACGTGAAACAATACTTTCACGTATAATAAATCATGTATAATATACTTTCACACATACTTTGAAATCAACAAGATTCACAAAATAAATCTTTCTCAAATAATTCAACAATTGAGTAAACCAATTATCTCAATAACAAAAACAAGTGCAATCCCTTTCACTTAACACATGTCGATTTGAATAACTTTCTGTTTCACAAAATCATTCAAACACTAGGTATACACGTACACATACTTGTACCAAAACTCTTTAGAAAGAAATAAAATCATTTCTTACCTGGAACAAACACATTTACTCAACTAGCTCAATAAGTCTCTTAGACAAGTCCTTCTACGAGTCTCCGATTGTTCTTAGCTACCCCGAACGCTCCATATTGAGAACTAGGCATCCAAAACCTCCACGTACCATCCCCCAACGAACCATATAATCATAGGACATCAAATTACTACACATTAGTACTCTACTCACAAAACAATTCCCAAAGAAACCAAGTATAACTTGTCCAAATCGAATATAACAATAGGCTGCACTCTCTTCATTTTTCAGAATATATGACTGCTGTTTAGATGCTCATTTGGGCTTTCTTTAGGTACAAAACCAATTGTAAATTATAACACTTCCTCTTAGGAGTATTCCAACACATTAAATGTTAACTTTCATTAACTATCAAAGGATTTATAGCCCATATACCACAACTGCTCCAAAACAGAGTACCATAAGCGCATCCAACTTCTAGGGACTATATCATCATCATAACGACAGATTTTAAAGCATTACAAAAGCCTAACATCAAGATATTAAAATTAAGTTCAACTTAGGATTTTTTTTAGATCAAATACATGAATAAACGAGGCTTTTATGATCAAATTACGAAGACCCTATGCGCATGATACTCACAGGAAGAACAACGAAACAAGGGTTCACTTTAACAGCTTATTTGGGAAACGGAATGCTAATAAAAATACAATTAAACAAAATTTATTTGTTTTCAGATATCTTAGGAGTAAATAGAAACAATAAATAAGGATTGATCTTACCAAATGAAGGAATGATGACCAATATACCAAAACTGGTCCAAAACAGAACCCGGCAGGACACCTTTGATTCAAATAAGAATTTGATGAAGTAAATGATAAGATATGAGCTCGATTCCTTTTAAAAACTTGTAGAGAACGAAAATTTGTTGAACTTTGGCTTTTATTTCACCTCAATCGTGTTCTTAACGAGGAAGATAATGCCGAATGAATCCTAGCTGCTGTTGTCCCAATTCTAGCGGCAAGCAAGCAAGCTACTTGCTCAAGAACGGTCCAATAACATCAAGCCGTGTCTTAGGCTTATCTCCAACATTCTTTGGGACACGACACCTCAAACTTAAACAATATAAGCCGACCTCTAATCCCGTTATCTCAAAACGTTTCATAATAACTATATACGACTACCGTACCGCAGTACCGCATACGGTCACCAAAGCTAGCTCTAGTGCGACATTAAAAGACCCTCTTTGTACACACGACCCAAATATTTTTTTTTGTATACTAATGAAAGTAATAGATCATATACTTTAGGAAAATTTGTGGGAAACCACCTCCTATTTTGCTCATTTTTTGGGGAACCACCTGATTAAAAAAAGTTTGTGTAGAACCAAACCACCTAATAAAATACAAAATAAAGGGTAGCACCACCTATTTCCGGATGACTTAATTTTTCGCCAGATTTGTCCTGTGTGGCTGCCGATCGTGTCATCCTATGTGGATTCAACTTAGCTGACTCAACAAAAAAATTAAATTAAAAAATAAAAATTAAAGAAAAAGGGCTGACTGCCCACGTTCATTCCATACCTAAAAAAAAAAGAAAGAAAATTTAAAAACAACTCAAAATGAAAGGGGAAAGATTGGTACTGCTGCTCATTTCACGATCCAACACCCCCAAAATCAGAAAATCTTCAACACTCACAATCCACATGCGATTTATTTTTCTTGAAATTTATCGACAATTGAAGTTTCCAGGTAATTAGTTTAGATTTTTAGTTCGATAATTGGGTATTAATCACAAAATTCAATTGGGATTGAAATCCCTAAAAAATTCAATTGATTTGGGCATTCCTTGATCTCGAAGTACATGTAACTGAAAGTATAAACCGAATAAAGTTGTTGTTCCTGAATTGTTATTTGCAGAATTATTAGTTCAGCTAGAAATGGGTTCGTCTTCCCTAGCTGAGCATTGTTTTATACCATTATCATCGTTTGTGCTATCATCATGAGTGGACAGAGTAAGAGAGAAGATGAGGGGTAGTCAGCCCTTTTGTCTTTTGTCTTTTTTTTTTTTTTTTTTTTAAGTAAGCCAAGTGGATCCACGTAGGATAGGTCCGACAGCCACGTAGGACACATCCGGCGGAAAATCGGGTCATCTGGGGGTAGGTGGTGCTACCCTTCATTTTGTATTTTATTAGGTGGTTCTACACAAAAAAATTTTAATAAGGTGGTTTTCCAAAAAATGTGTAAAGTATGAGGTGGTTTTCCACAAATTTTCCTTCTAATTTACATACCGATCACTTATTATTTGAGCTACCGTCCTATAATTTGAGTTCGATCGAAATTTGAGAGACACATACGCCAAAAGACACTAACACTTTCTAGAAGATAAGCCACACACACGAGAAAAAATCTAACAAAAACCAAACTCTCCTAGAAACGAGTGACACAAAAGCCCATAACAATCAACATCATAATCTTCCACCACGAGCCAGCCACACGCTTCAAATCACTACCCTCCACGTGTCAACTAATCCAACGGCTCTCCTTCCAGACCTAATGCCAACCACAAGCCCTTCCTTTCTCCTATATAAACACCTCATCTTCATCTTCCTCATCACGCCTCCTCTCATCTCCGCCATTTCTCCAATTCTCATTTTCTCTCTCCTCATAACAAATCACACGTTTCACGATGCTTCTCAGAGCTTCTCCCGCTTTCTCTCTCCTCGCCCCGGGGAACATTTCCGGCGACACCGCTTCTTCTCTTCAATCCTCTACGGCGGCGATGGTGAAGTTTCCGGCGTCGGCGAAGACTGGATTGGTTCTTAAGGCGGCGGCGGAGTCAAACAGCCGGCCGTTGACCGGAGTTATATTTGAGCCGTTTGAGGAGGTTAAGAAGGAGCTTTCTATGGTGCCGACTGTTCCGCAAGCCTCTCTCGCTCGTCAGAAGTATACCGATGAATGCGAAGCCGCCATTAATGAGCAAATCAAGTTTGTTTTTCTCTCATTTTCTCTCTCCTCTTTTGATCATTTTTCTCTCTCTTGTTTTTTTTTGTTTGATAATTTCGTTAATTTGTGTGTGCGAGAATAATTTAGGTTAAATTTTGAGCTCAATTTCGGCTCTAATTTTGAAAATTCGATTATATGATGAAAATGCGATTTGTAATGAAACTTGTGTGAATTTTTTTGGATAGTTTGATCATTAAATTTGCGTCATATCTTGAATTTTGAATCACGATTAGTTCTTGTGATTCGCGGTTCTTGTATTAAGCTTGTTGAAGAAGCTAATTTCATCAGTTATGTATTACGCTCAATTTCGTATTTAAATTTGAAAATTTGATTTTTATTTGTTGCTTTTTTTTTTGTGCTGAGTAATTTTTTTTTTTTTTGTTGCTGAAATGCGATGTGTTACGCACTTACACCTGCTGATGAATTTCGTGTGAAAATGTTTATGGTATAAGATCTTGATAGTGTGATCATTAATTTGGAATGATATCTTGAATTTTGAATCACGATTTACTTGTGTGATTCACGCTACATTTCGAATAATTAAGCTTGTCGAAGAAGCTAATTTCATCAGTTAAAATGGAATGTAATTGTTTGATGTATGTATGGTTTCAATTTCGTGCTCGGTTTTCGTCTTTTGTCAAGTGAATTCTCAGCTGGAGGTGTTAGGTTAGGGTAGGGGCGTATAGCATGAATGTAAATCTTATTTGTGAAGTTACTGACATTTTGTGGTTAATTGGGGTTTATATTGCAGTGTGGAGTACAACGTTTCGTATGTGTACCATGCTATGTTCGCGTACTTTGATCGCGACAATGTGGCTCTCAAGGGTCTCGCAAAGTAATTCCCCTGGCTATGATGTCCTGTTTTTAGTTAATTCGGTTTAAATACGGGATGTTGAAATCGTGTTTTTGGTAATGGCTAGGTTTTTTAAGGAATCAAGTGAAGAGGAAAGGGAGCATGCTGAAAAATTCATGGAATACCAGGTGCATATCATGTCGTTTTTGAGTAGGTTGTTCAATGGAGTATACGGTTTTGAGGTCCCGAAATTGAGTTAAAACTTTGTGTTTATTGTGATGATTTGCAGAACAAGCGTGGTGGGAAGGTAAAGTTGCAGTCAATTCTGATGCCGCTTTCTGAATTCGATCATGCTGAGAAAGGAGATGCTCTACATGGTGAGTTCTGTTTTTCGTTTTTTTACCTTTCGTTAGATCGCTGAATTTGATCTATTATTTTGTTTCCGGTTGAGAATTGAAGGTATTTCGTATTCCGCCATGGCGGGGGGTTAAGGTATCTTGTACTAGGTTGCCAAATAAAGTAATTGCATTTGGACAGAACGTGTGATACATTGTGTGTGGTGGTTGTGAAGTGGAATGTTCATGTATGATTTATAAATTATACGGAGTAATGGTGTGTGTGTGTTTGTTCATGGGCATAACGTGAGTAGGGATCACATTTTTTTCTTAATGTTTATGCCACTGGCATTTAAAGTCTTCACAGTTTTTGGGAGGTGAAGGGTTAGTGGATGAAACACTCCTTGCATTTTTGTACTAATTGACCACATGCTGTACTGGCCGATGCGAACAAGCCCTTGTGACAATTAACGTTGGCATATGATAATCAGACGCAATCGTGTGATTGATGTTTTGCCATTGACTTTTTCGTGTTTCTAAGTTTGGGTGCTATGCCGCTGTGAACAGTTTCGGCCTACTAAGTTTTTGCTTTTACTTCATACTCCGTATTAGATTAGTAGCTGTATAAACGGCTAAGGTTTGTCCGTGTATGTTTCTGCTTTGAGACCGTCGCCCCTTCATGACGTGAGCGTTCAACCTGTTCCATGGTGGAGTGTTCATGTCTTTGCTTCTTTGATCTTCTGATGCAATGTGGCTCCTTTAACTGGGTCATAATTTCCTGTGCGCATAGACCTCTGTAGCATATCACTGTTCATAAAGTGGAGTTAATTAGAGGATATTTTGCGAAATCCGACTGTAGTAAGCCTTGTTCTGTAGGCTGTATGGAATGCCCTTTTTTTTTTTCTCTTTTTCTGGGGCATTTATGTTGACTGCTGCTATTAGAGGATATTTTGCGAAATCCGACTGTAGTAAGCCTTGTTCTGTAGGCTGTTTAGAATGGCCCTTTTTTTTTTTTTTTTTTTTTTTTTTTTTTTTTTGGGTCTTTCCTTTTGCTTCTGCTATTATGATGCAGCTATGGAACTTGCCTTGTCTCTGGAGAAGCTTACTAATGAAAAGTTGCTGAATCTACATCATGTAAGTACTTGAAAACAGCTTCTTGGTCCTACTTTTCTTCCATCTAATATATCTGCACATGCACCTCTCGTACATCTCGACCAGTTCTTTTTTATGTAAATATAATAGAGTTTGTTTTTGTAAGGGCTGTGTATTTTTTCTGATTTTGATTTGTTGATTACGAATGACAGGTTGCTGAGAAAAACAATGATGTGCAATTGCAAGAATTTGTAGAAGGTGAATTCTTAAATGAGCAGGTAATACCCGAATTCAGGCTAATATACTGGAATTAGAGGCGATCCTGTCACAATTTTTTCAGACCTGATCCCTCTGTCACTGTCACTGTCACTGTAGGTTGAAGCTATCAAGAAGATATCTGAATATGTTGCCCAGCTGCGGAGAGTTGGCAAGGGACACGGTAAAACATTTACAATCATTCACCTCCAAGTGTTCATATTGATACTGATTCATTTTTTATACTGATTCTTGTGCTCTGCCAATGTTTAGGTGTCTGGCATTTCGATCAAGCGCTTCTTAATTAGGGCTACACAACTGCTGCTGCTAGGGAAATTGATTGTTGGACAATTTCGTCGACATATCAGAGGGGTTTGCAGAGGTTTATGCCATTTGATTGGCGAGTTGATGTTCTTGTTGGGAAAATTAGTCCATTTCCAACGGTTTTAAAACCTGCATTTAGTTTGTTTTAGCTAGAAAAACTCAGAATCTGGAAGAATTTGTTGACTGCTGCTCTGTTGTAGCCTTTTAGGTACTAGATGCTTATATGAAGCGTTTTCCTCTGCTTCTTGAATTTGCTTCTGATTTTCCGTCTTTCTTGAAAGTTGCGCTATCCGTGCAAACTTTAATTCTAGATCCATATTTCGACTAATTATTACTATCCTGATTCGGAAAGGGGGAAAAATAGCAGCCTGTATTAATTAATTATGCTTATGCTTTACGCTACTTGAAAAGCATTCAGAGGATTTCAGTAATATACACGTTATAAAGTATTCAGGCTGAAAGTTCTGGAGCGCCACATATGTGGTTAGTCCCTTCTAGTGGAGACAGCCTTCGTATCCTTTTGACGCGGGAACTTTTCATCGTTCAAGGGCTTATTGGACGTAGAGGTGTTAAGATTTCGTCTTCAACCCTCAAAGGAAAAAATATGCAACACAGGAGTATCGACTCGAGAATAAACATCTCGAGTTCTTAATAGAATGGATTGCGATTTCTCCGATAATAATGTGTAATTGTATCACTATCATCCGTCTGGAATAAAATGTCACAACATGACAGGTTAAGAATGACAATGATTATACAAACAACTACTCCGATACAGTCGAGTAGAACTGTATACTAATCTTACGTGTAAAAATAAGGAAAACTGTAGCATTCACAGCGGAATCCGAGGTGATGTGCAAATGGTGAAAAAACATTCAGCAACCATCTCTGGAAGGAATCGACAATCAGGCATCGCGGTGGTTCTCTTATCTGTACTTAAATGAGCACACCCTGAACCTTGGAAGCCAGCACTACGCTACACTGCTTACATCTAGGGACTAATACGGTGGCTAAAGATAACATTAACCGACAGTCATTAGGAAATTACCTGTCAATGCTCTCTAACGTTTCCAAGAAGGCTTAGTTTTGCCATATTACGCAGACACTGCACAGTTTAGCACATAACAGTTGCCTTAGCCCGCAGAGACACTTATGAATTCTCTTCTCTTGAGTCTGAATTAGGTTCCAAATTGTTATGACTTTCAGTGTTGCTCTGTAGCTCCAGAAGTTTCTGTTCCTCCTCGTTTTTCTCTTGTGGTACTGTAGGTGTTGCGGTCTTGGGTTTGCTTGTAGATTGCTGATACATAACACCACCCAGCATACAGATAAGAAGCCCCACAGTACCGACGACTGTTGAATGCTTATCCCAGATAACAAGGTTGATAACAACTGTTAGCAACTTGTTCACAATTCCAAGAACAGTAAAGCCTGTGGCGGAGATTGCTTTCCGGCAAGAGAACCCAAAAAACGATATTGAAAGTCCAAACAAGCAAGATAACCCGACAGGCAGAATGACACTGAAGGAGTACCAATCTGTCTCATCAGTGATTTCGTGCTTTATCTTCTTTAGTTCCCCCATGACAAGCAGCTCCAAAGGAAAGAGTAGGAGAGCTTCAAGATTGTTGTACAAGACCAAGCCCCATGTGTTCAAACCAATGGTCATAACCACGTGTTTGATGTAAACAAAATCGATAGACATGCTTATAAGGTAAGCTAAGGCCCAACTGTAAGCCATTACTGTGAACTGATAATCTGTGAGCACATAGATGACACTTCCACCAAAAATAGTGCAGAGTGAAGCCCAAGTCTTCAGGGACGGCCATGGCTGGTGCAAAAACAGAGTCTCTCCAACGGCAACAAAGATGGGAACCACTGAGCGGAACACTATGAAAGTGTCCACATTAGCATGGAGGAGGAGCTCACTATTGGTGAAAAGAGAAAGGTAGAAAATGAATGCAGCAGGAAGAAACCGCCACATGGTTAAGAGCTCAAGACGGTCATGTTCCACCCACTTTAGCCATCCACAAATAAAGACGCCAGCTGCACTCGTAAAATACTGCAGTGCAGTGAGTGCACCGGGATAAGGAAATTTCATGACAGCCCATTTGTTAATGATAGATAGCAAAGATGCTGAAAGGCAATACCCTGCAGCTACCCCATACACAGATGCATGCTGAAGCAAAATACTATACCACGTTGTTTGAATTTCAGAAGATGTCTCTGCAACTGGACTTTTATTCTCTGTAGTGGATTTCGGATCCTCAACGTCACCGGTCATCTAAATAGAGAAACAGCTTTACATAAGATTAATTGACAAATAACAAACATGCACAATCAGTGCAGCTCATAACATCAACCAGTCACAACTTCACATCAAATTCATTGCCAAACTTATGGGCCTGTAATCTATCATCTTAGGTCGACATTGAGCTAGCGAATAAAAGATCAACTTAATGGCCATGTCCGAATAAAGATCAACTTAATGGCATATCAATCAAGCTAATAGAATGTGTAAGATTTTAGAAATTAAAAAAAGAAGTATACCACACTGTGAAATATTACAAACACCACTTTACGAGTCTAGGAAATATAGTATAGGCAGAACATCCATCATACACAAAGCTAAGCCAACAAATCACACAAGTCATTTGCAGAAATTAAAATAATGTAAAACCTACATCCCATGTTCTAGCATTTACTCCGTATACCATAAAATGGGGTACTCGACTCCTCAGTTTTTTCACTCCAATTTTCAGTAACACGGAATACCATAAATATGAGGTAATTTCAGGGAGAAAAGCAGATTTCGTTCTTTCATTAACCGCTGAGAAGGTGGAAAGAAGACTACTTTCCAATCCCAAATCAATGAAAGCCAAACCACCTTCCTAACTGAATAACAACACTGGGAGACTGGTGCAGCCAACTACTAAACTTTTAACATTTGAAGTAAAATGTAACCATTAGCACTTGTTATTTTGAAAATACTAATAGACAATTACTTGGAAGCGGAAGCAAGTAGTTTAATACCAAACTGCTACTTGATGTGAAGAATAAGAACCCCCACACGTTGATCAGATGTTAAGAGTTAAGACCTAGACTTCACACTACACAGAGTACAAGAAAAACAGCAACGACAGACTCAAACCACATGGCCCCAAATCCTACCAGGAAACACCACAATGAACGCAGAAAGCCCTTCGCACAAACCCAGCCCACAGTCTATTAGAGATCACCAGAATGTAAAGCCTGTATGCCATACTATTCAGTCCTCACACAATGTATTCAAATATGCGGAAAACTGCAGAGCTTCTCTATGGCTTACATTACCCTACCACTTCAAACGTGCTATCGTATCCACCATATTTGTGTTCCTTATTCTTACTCCCAAATTGTTATCAGCATGCCATTTGCTAGCCACGCCTGGGTATGATTCAACTGTACAACTTTATCACTATAAGTAAAATCTAAGGAATCAGCACTTCCTTTTTTTCATCAACTAGTACCAAAAGTAACTTAGAAGCGGAAGGAAGTAATATAATACCATATTGCCACTTGACAATCATAATGATTAAGAACAAGCCTCAACGTGGTAAGGCCTAGAATTCTCGGTTCACACTACACAAATTGCACCAAAAAGACAAGAAATTACAGCCTCAAACTACATAGCCTTAAATTCTACAAGGAAGCACCAACATAGACTTCGCACAATCCAATCTTACATGCTATTAGAGATTCCCAGAAACCTAAACTTCCCTCAGAAGCAATGTATGCCTACATTGTTTTCACATATGTGTTCCTTCATTCCCCCTCGATTGTGCACCTTGCTCTAGATAGTCATGGATTTCCCAATCATCATGACACATTAGAGCCCATGGGTGAATTAAGCCGTTCACGGGTCATGCTTTCGCTTCATAACCCGCATTCACCCGATCAAACAGCACAATGGTAGTGCCCAAGACGCCAACTTTGGCTCTGATACCAAATGTTGGGCCTAAAAGGCATCAAACGAAATTCGACCAAACCAATGCAAGACGAAATGATTCGAAAGACAAAGAAACAACACTGAGATTTAAGTGGAAATCCTCCAAATCGAAGGGAAAAACCCACTGGGCACCAACAACCAATTCCACTAATCAATTTAGTAAAATTACAAGGCTCAAAGTTTCGAAACAACAACAATCCAAGCTACAAACTAACTATCATTCGGATCAATACTACTTGATTATTATCCTAATCAATTCTAGTACCAAAGTTACCTGTAGCTTATATGATACACCTCTCTCTGAAGCTCCCCCTCAGCAAAGCTGATGATGAAAGCAACCAAGGAGCTCTCCCTCCGTGTTGCTTTGAGTGAATCACAAACAACCCCTCTTTCGATCCTTTCCCTCTCTGTGTTTCTCTGATTTCTGGGCTAATTTCCTGCCAGGTAATGACCCCCTCTTTTTCCCCAAAGTTTGTAAAACACAAGAGCTGGCAATCGCTCGGGTCGAGGCGGGTAGCCGGATAGGTAATATCGGGTTCGGGTCTTGGCGGGTTAAGATGGACTTTTGGGTTAGTTTATGTCGGGTTATAATCTGGTGTAATTAGTGATGGTAATTGTAACACCCCCAAATTTAGGGTATTTTTTTTTTTTATAAATCGGCTTTTTAAATTAAACAAATGAATCTTGGGAGTGTCACTGCCACAATTAAATTGTTGTCAATTGTTAAGGCTAAGGTAGTAAACTATGAATCAAATTGAACTTCATTTAAATTTACATCTTGTGTTGACCATAACCAATTACAGATTAAACAAACCAAATAAAATAAAGAGTGCGGAAGCACGGTCCGGATCAAACTAATTACAATTGTAACATTACCGTTACTCGTCTCTCATATAATCCCTTCTAGCTAGGGGTGAGCATGAACGGGTACCCGCTCCAAAATCATGGACCCGGACCCGGACCCGTTTCTAACGGGTCCTAAAA